>JAWPHD010000874.1:0-384681 GCA_037043455.1 Cyrtodaria siliqua | reverse complement strand
CTTCAAGGTCATTGACCTCTTGTTCTTTCATTTCTTAAGGTTTGTACTGTCCATGGTAAAAAAAAAAAATCACCTACTTACGTACCCACTTATAAAATCCTGGGCCGGGAAACAGCAAACAAATGTATCTTTAACCTGTATCCAAAATTTGATATATTTATAACAGCACCTCCTTTGCAAAGCTCCCGTTAGCTACTGTTAGGGGGCAGTATGGTAAATTAAAATTTGACACAATATTAACCCTTAACCCACTACATATATATAATGGACTGTTCTTTCTTTGAATTAAGACCATTCCATTTATGTGACAAAGGGGTGTTTTGGGGAAAATGACTGATCAGCAGCCAGACATTGTAAACCCTGATCAGCCTGTGAGTTACGCGCAAATTCTATTATAGTCTTGCTTAGCGGGTTCAGGTTTAAGTTTACTATCATTGATATTGCCATTATTGGTTGCTTCATGTACAATTTTTAACAGAAGGATAAATTGGCCCAAAAAAATGAAAAACAACCATTTGACTTGAACAAAATTATTCAAAATGTTGATGAATATACCATCTGGTGTACTACTGTTAATTTTATTGACTTTTGCAGCATTTTCTAGCCGCTTCTGTGCGGTATGAACTGAAACCAGACGACAAGTTGACATTTGGGGATGTAGACTGCACATACCAACTTGTACAGGTATCTACACTGCTGAAAATAAATGTTTTTACTATGAAAGAATTTTCATCAAACTTGGTCACCTAATTATACCACCGCTTCCACTAAAGTGAAGTGGGGGTATTTAGAAATCGTGATGTCTGCAATGTCCTGTCACATCACGTAACACATTCTTGTCGCGTCGCATCTCGCAACACATTCTTATTACTTGCATCCCTCAAACAGTTTCGAATGGGTTGTTCCCAAACTTCATATACACATAACTCGTGGCCTTATGTCCCTCTACATGAGCCATTGTTGATTGCCTTATTTATAACAGAATTATGGACCTTGTTTTTTAAAGCTCCACCCAAAAAGTAAATGTTGTTCATGATGTTCACTGATAATTGAGCCACAACAAGACGTAATATTAGTTTATTGCAGGCATGTGCAGTAGAAATGTAAATATTGCTTCTTGTGCCAAGGGTTCATGTGTCTCAGACTCCGCTTGGTCAGAGTTTGTTCAATAAATGTGGACATGTCTGCGTGGTTAGAGTCTATGACTTGAAATCACCGCTGTGGGTTCGAGACCAGGAATCTTCATACGAGAAAGCTATCGGGCTGGCTTGTGGAATGTCGGTGGTTCTTCCCAGATGCCGACCTGTGCACGAAAATTGCCCAGAGGGGCACTTGGGGTCTTCCTCCACCAATGGAAGCTGGAAAGTCGACCTATGACCTTAGCTGTTAGTGCAACTGTAAAATCCAGTTCATTCATTCAATAAATATGACTTTCAGACTGTAGAAGCTTTAGAGAAAAAATGCTCCTGCCAATAATGATGCTAGCTACATAGTAAAGTAAACAGAAATATTACTATTGGTGTAAAGCTGTAATTTATTCCAAATTACCATTGGTGTATCGCTGTAATTAATTTCAAAGTTCTGATCTGTTAGCTGTTAACTACTTTTGTGCACTTTTTCAGTCCGCATATCGGATATTTCTGAAAGAGCCTTAATATTTACCTGCATGATTTAAACAATTTGCCTGGCGGTGCTGGTGATGGCGAAGGCAACATTTACGTTGGAAGTTTTGCATTAATTTGTTTGCACATTTTGATATCTTCAATTTTGCTTTAATTTTCAAATTCAATATGTCTGCAGTATCCCCGTGGCCACTCAGACGTGCATATTCCATATCGTGCATATTCCATATCTTGGTATAGCATTATGGCCCTTTTTTCGACTTAGAAATTCACGAAGTCATGCATTCACAGATTTATATATCTCGCCTAACAGGGGGTTAGGCGAGATATATGAATCTGTGAATGCATTATTTTTAAAGCTAAATGAAAAATGATATGTTTTAACAGAGATATCATATTGCCATTATCTTGTTTGTATGACTACAGGAATCCGACGATGGAAACGACACAGGTTCAGAGTCCATGTTGCCCACCACTGATCCCGTGGCCACTCAGACGTGCATATTCCATATCGTGCATATTCCATATCTTGGTATAGCATTATGGCCCTTTTTTCGACTTAGAAATTCACGAAGTCATGCATTCACAGATTCATATATCTCGCCTAACAGGGGGTTAGGCGAGATATATTAATCTGTGAATGCATTATTTTTAAAGCTAAATGAAAAATGATATGTTTTAACAGAGATATCATATTGCCATTATCTTCTTTGTATGACTACAGGAATCCGACGATGGAAGCGACACAGGTTCAGAGACTGGTTCAGAGTCCATGTTGCCCACCACTGATCCTGATAATGAGGAGCTTGATGAAACCGGTGACAAACCTCCAGGTGATGATGATTATCACAGTGATGCCAGCAGTGATATTCTGCAATCAACCCAGGCAAGTGTTACTTTTACTTACTGTAATGAGATCAAGTAATCTCTTTAAAGGCGGAATATGCTTATTAAAACTAAAATGAAACCGTTGACAAAGTATTTTGAAGCCTTACAACTGAGGGAATTTTACAATCCTATCGATAAAAATAATTAAAATAGATGAAAATGAATGTATGTGTCACGGGGCTAGAAAAATGCGCAGCCAGAACAGGGCTCAAACCCGGGACCTTCGGACTACCGTTCCGATGCTCTACCGACTGAGCTAACCGGCCGGACAATGCAACATCAATCTACCTGTTAGATATCTATGAACCGTGACATATATTATTTCAAAAATCAAGTTTCATCCATAAATGTTAGTCGTGACATGACATTTCGAAGCATTTATATTGTTTGTTCCTGAGATCTCTAAAATGTTTTGACAGTCTTCGTGAAAAACTTTTAAAGCTACTAGTCCGTCGGGCATGTGATTTGAAAAGATTTACTAGCCCGAACACATTTCTACTGACTCAAATTTGTTCAAGAGTACTTTGAGTGTTATTTTTAGCCAAATATGTATATTGTCACTAAAAGTTACATTCTCTACAGAATCATATCACAAATTAAAATTTAGCAGAGAAAACTTAGATTTTCTGACATTTTATTATAATTGTCATTCAGTGTCAACCAACCAGCCATTGGGTTTAAAACTTGCGCCAGTATTCTTCTGTCGGGTTTCTCTCTTCGAAATAACAAAGAAGGCTAATCGAATTGAATTGATTTGAAAGTCTTTATTTATCGAGGGTGACCCAGTTAGTTTATACTAATCTTCCTTGGGGCCCTCTTAGTCGTAGGTTACAATTTAGACCTGAAACGACCTTCAATTCAATTATTAATATCAGTCGGCTTTACATCGAGGTATTGATTCATTACTAAATATTGCTCCTTCATCCACAACCTTGTTCAAAAATGGCAAATAAAATTGAAAACCAGTCTGTTCTGAAACTGAGAGTAATATGTTTCCGGCAGTGTATAAACAAAATAAATAGACTTTTAAATTAGGGCTGTTCCAGGAAAAAAGGCCTGGGGGGGTCGGAACAAAAACGAATTCAAAATCAGTGCGTGTGGGGTGTCAGAAGAATTCTAATTATGTGGGTTGGTGGTGTCAGAAGAATTCGAATTCTGTGGGTGGGGGGTGAAATGTAAATCGTATTGAGTTGTTGGAGGGTGTAAATACATGTGATACCTCACGGCGTGAGATGACATCTCACGGAATTCTAACCCTCCTCCTGGCCCCACGGAATTGTGTGAAAAACTCCCGTAAAATTGCTAAAATCGATTTTTGTATGTTCGCAGATGTTGCTTCTAAAAATAGAATGAATTCAAGAACGACAACTCCTACGAAATTTCGTACCTCGTACTCAATTAGATTCATACTATTTTTACATTGTACTCAATTTGATTCATACTATCGGTTATTTTCCAGAGGGGAAGTTATTAGGCAGCCAACCTTGCAGCCGTCTTTTGCACGGCCGTTTTTGAAAAATCGCGGCCAATATTTGGTGGTGTGGGTTGGGTAAAAAGAATTTTTATTTTTTATTTTTTATTTTTTTAAACTCTTACTTTCTCAATATTTTTATGTTTTGTAAGTACGAAAATATAACATCAAACTTTAAAAGGTCACTGTCTGTAAGTATTAAAGCACATTATTGAGCATAACCAAATAACAGAGAAATGTTTATCAATTGTTATTAAATAAAACAGGATTGTTTTCTTTATGAATATGGACCCAGGCCTACAGGATTGTTTTCTTTATGAATATGGACCCAGGCCTACAGGATTGTTTTTTTTTATGAATATGGACCCAGGGCTACAGGATTGTTTTCTTTATGGATATGGACCCAGGCCTACAAGATTGTTTTCTTTATGAATATGGACCCAGGCCTACAGGATTGTTTTTTTTATGAATATGGACCCAGGCCTACAGGATTGTTTTCTTTATGGATATGGACCCAGGCCTACAAGATTGTTTTCTTTATGAATATGGACCCAGGCCTACAGGATTGTTTTTTTTATGGATATGGTCCCAGGCCTACAGGATTGTTGTCTTTATGGATATGGACCCAGGCCTACAAGATTGTTTTCTTTATGGATATGGATATGGACCCAGGCCTACAGGATTGTTGTCTTTATGGATATGGACCCAGGCCTACAAGATTGTTTTTTTTATGAATATGGACCCAGGCCTACAGGATTGTTTTCTTTATGGATATGGACCCAGGCCTACAAGATTGTTTTCTTTATGAATATGGACCCAGGCCTACAGGATTGTTTTTTTTATGGATATGGACCCAGGCCTACAGGATTGTTGTCTTTATGGATATGGACCCAGGCCTACAAGATTGTTTTCTTTATGGATATGGACCCAGGCCTACAGGATTGTTGTCTTTATGGATATGGACCCAGGCCTACAGGATTGTTTTCTTTATGAATATGGACCCAGGCCTACAGGATTGTTTTCTTTATGAATATGGACCCAGGCCTACAGGATTGTTTTCTTTATGAATATGGACCCAGGCCTACAGGATTGTTTTTTTTATGAATATGGACCCAGGCCTACAGAATTGTTTTCTTTATGGATATGGACCCAGGCCTACAAGATTGTTTTCTTTATGAATATGGACCCAGGCCTACAGGATTGTTTTTTTATGGATATGGACCCAGGCCTACAAGATTGTTTTCTTTATGAATATGGACCCAGGTCTACAGGATTGTTTTCTTTATGAATATGGACCCAGGCCTACAAGATTGTTTTCTTTATGAATATGGACCCAGGCCTACAGGATTGTTTTCTTTATGGATATGGACCCAGGCCTACAAGATTGTTTTCTTTATGGATATGGACCCAGGCCTACAAGATTGTTTTCTTTATGGATATGGACCCAGGCCTACAGGATTGTTTTCTTTATGAATATGGACCCAAGTCTACAGGATTGTTTTCTTTATGAATATGGACCCAGGCCTACAAGATTGTTTTCTTTATTGATATGGACCCAGGCCTACAAGATTGTTTTCTTTATGAATATGGACCCAGGCCTACAGGATTGTTTTCTTCATGAATAAGAACCCAGGCCTACAGGATTGTTTTCTTTATGAATATGGGCCCAGGCCTACAAGATTGTTTTCTTTATGAATATGGACCCAGGCCTACAGGATTGTTTTCTTTATGGATATGCAGGGCTCCGGAAATATGGTTGCCCGACGCCCCGGGCAAGTGGAATTTGGGTGCGGGCAGGTGTCCTTCGCAAATCTGGTTGTCCGACACTTGCCCGACTGGACGTTTCCGTTTTAGACAAAAAATCAAACGAAAACTCGGCTTATCATAAAGTGTGTCGATTACGTACCCATCGCTTTCGCCGCGAGCGGTAATTAAGAAATCCCTCCCACTTTTACAGTTTGTCAAAACCTGATTGGCCGAGGAAAGTTTGAGGTGCCAATCAAAAATGTCCATGCGCCGATAGCATTAATAATATTCATCTCCCTATTTATACTGAAGTGTGTCCTCTACTAACATGATAAGACCATCCCAAAAATTAATCCAATTATAATCAAATTAATCCAATTATAATCGATAAAACGTAACCATTGTAAAGTTTGTAGACTTCTGTTAGCATTATTTTACGCGCAACATAAATCATATGTTTAGCCGTACTTTCGAATTATGTTTGAAGAGTATAACCGCACCAAGATTTTATGCAACGCATATTGTGTATTGACGCTGAATGTTGTCGGAAAAGGTAATGAATACACACTGATCAGTCTGCCAAGTACTTATAGCTGTGTAAAAGGTGAAACGCGGGTCATTGGAAAATTGTAAACAAACAGCAATTTATAAACGATTACGGCAAGTACTGTACTATACACAAATAAAGTAGAAATTAATTACTGGCACTAATTAAGGAAGGTACATGTATGTGAATGCAGCGGGTTGCTTTATTGAAGTTATTTTGACACATATTATTAAACAAACTTTGTTTGCGAGTTTGTATTTTGTTTGGCACATTTGGTAACACGATTATCACTTTATGTGTGGCCTGGCGTTGACGATTAAAGCTGAGTAGGCAGATGTTTTGTTTGCAGTTACTATAAAGGGAAACTTTTGAAAACACATTCACGAATGTTGATGTAAAATTGATGATGTAATCAAAGGCGGTTTGGAAATGTGTGTAAAGGGGTCATCGTTTCTTTTGATATTCATGAGTTATGGTAATTCATAGGAATCGGACGTATTGTAAACATAGTACAGTATCCCCATATGTAGGTCCCCCCATGTATATAAAAAAATATTTTAATATACTAGTAGTGGATAGTCAATGTGGTTTATTACATGCATTTACAATATGTCCGATTCCTGTGGGTAATTACATGATGCAGTATTTAATAAATGATCCTTCATTATTTCAACAATCTAACAAAAAAAGTTACAAATTAACCATGTCTCTATTACGTTCCTTGTAAGGACAAAACCTAAACATGTGTCTAAAATTACTGAGGAAAATACACCTGGTGATCTTAGAAATGTTGATTTGTGTGATTCTGGTGGTCAGACTGACAGTGAACTTGGATTTAAGGATAGTAGTGATGGTGTTGATTTGTGTTCTCCCAAACAATCTGAAAATGGATCTATTTCTCGTGATTCTCCAGTGAAATCCAGCCCTAAACGTAATCTACTACCCACCATGGATACGTCGGTGGCGCGCAGCGTCTAGAAAAGTTTGGTACGTTGACAAAGGCTTGATTTTGGGGCAAGTGACTTTTGAATTTGGGGCAAGTGACATTTTGGACAGGGCAAGTGGATTTTGAACAGGGCAAGTGGATTTTGAAAATCCACTTGCCCTGGGCAAGTGGATTTTCAAAATATTTCCAGAGCCCTGATATGGACCCAGGCCTACAAGATTGTTATCTTTATGAATATGGACCCAAGCCTACAGGATTGTTTTCTTTATAAATATGGACCCAGGCCTACAGGATTGTTTTCTTTATCAGTATGGACCCAGGCCTACAGGATTGTTTTCTTTATGAATATGGACCCAGGCCTATGGACCCAGGCCTACAAGATTGTTTTCTTTATGAATATGGACCCAGGCCTACAGGATTGTTTTCTTTATGGATATGGACCCAGGCCTACAGGATTGTTTTCTTTATGGATATGGACCCAGGCCTACAAGATTGTTTTCTTTATGAATATGGACCCAGGCCTACAGGATTGTTTTTTTTATGGATATGGACCCAGGCCTACAGGATTGTTGTCTTTATGGATATGGACCCAGGCCTACAAGATTGTTTTCTTTATGGATATGGACCCAGGCCTACAGGATTGTTGTCTTTATGGATATGGACCCAGGCCTACAAGATTGTTTTCTTTATGGATATGGACCCAGGCCTACAGGATTGTTTTCTTTATGAATATGGACCCAGGCCTACAGGATTGTTTTCTTTATGAATATGGACCCAGGCCTACAGGATTGTTTTCTTTATGAATATGGACCCAGGCCTACAGGATTGTTTTCTTTATGAATATGGACCCAGGCCTACAGGATTGTTTTTTTTATGAATATGGACCCAGGCCTACAGAATTGTTTTCTTTATGGATATGGACCCAGGCCTACAAGATTGTTTTCTTTATGAATATGGACCCAGGCCTACAGGATTGTTTTTTTATGGATATGGACCCAGGCCTACAAGATTGTTTTCTTTATGAATATGGACCCAGGTCTACAGAATTGTTTTCTTTATGAATATGGACCCAGGCCTACAAGATTGTTTTCTTTATGAATATGGACCCAGGCCTACAGGATTGTTTTCTTTATAGATATGGACCCAGGCCTACAAGATTTTTTCTTTATGGATATGGACCCAGGCCTACAGGATTGTTTTCTTTATGAATATGGACCCAAGTCTACAGGATTGTTTTCTTTATGAATATGGACCCAGGCCTACAAGATTGTTTTCTTTATTGATATGGACCCAGGCCTACAAGATTGTTTTCTTTATGAATATGGACCCAGGCCTACAGGATTGTTTTCTTCATGAATAAAAACCCAGGCCTACAGGATTGTTTTCTTTATGAATATGGGCCCAGGCCTACAAGATTGTTTTCTTTATGAATATGGACCCAGGCCTACAGGATTGTTTTCTTTATGGATATGGACCCAGGCCTACAAGATTGTTATCTTTATGAATATGGACCCAAGCCTACAGGATTGTTTTCTTTATAAATATGGACCCAGGCCTACAGGATTGTTTTCTTTATCAGTATGGACCCAGGCCTACAGGATTGTTTTCTTTATGAATATGGACCCAGGCCTATGGACCCAGGCCTACAAGATTGTTTTCTTTATGAATATGGACCCAGGCCTACAGGATTGTTTTCTTTATGGATATGGACCCAGGCCTACAGGATTGTTTTCTTTATGGATATGGACCCAGGCCTACAAGATTGTTTTCTTTATGAATATGGACCCAGGCCTACAGGATTGTTTTTTTTATGGATATGGACCCAGGCCTACAGGATTGTTTTTTTTATGGATATGGACCCAGGGCTACAGGATTGTTTTCTTTATGGATATGGACCCAGGCCTACAAGATTGTTTTCTTTATGAATATGGACCCAGGCCTACAGGATTGTTTTTTTTATGAATATGGACCCAGGCCTACAGGATTGTTTTCTTTATGGATATGGACCCAGGCCTACAAGATTGTTTTCTTTATGAATATGGACCCAGGCCTACAGGATTGTTTTTTTTATGGATATGGTCCCAGGCCTACAGGATTGTTGTCTTTATGGATATGGACCCAGGCCTACAAGATTGTTTTCTTTATGGATATGGATATGGACCCAGGCCTACAGGATTGTTGTCTTTATGGATATGGACCCAGGCCTACAAGATTGTTTTTTTTATGAATATGGACCCAGGCCTACAGGATTGTTTTCTTTATGGATATGGACCCAGGCCTACAAGATTGTTTTCTTTATGAATATGGACCCAGGCCTACAGGATTGTTTTTTTTATGGATATGGACCCAGGCCTACAGGAATGTTGTCTTTATGGATATGGACCCAGGCCTACAAGATTGTTTTCTTTATGGATATGGACCCAGGCCTACAGGATTGTTGTCTTTATGGATATGGACCCAGGCCTACAGGATTGTTTTCTTTATGAATATGGACCCAGGCCTACAGGATTGTTTTCTTTATGAATATGGACCCAGGCCTACAGGATTGTTTTCTTTATGAATATGGACCCAGGCCTACAGGATTGTTTTTTTTATGAATATGGACCCAGGCCTACAGAATTGTTTTCTTTATGGATATGGACCCAGGCCTACAAGATTGTTTTCTTTATGAATATGGACCCAGGCCTACAGGATTGTTTTTTTATGGATATGGACCCAGGCCTACAAGATTGTTTTCTTTATGAATATGGACCCAGGTCTACAGGATTGTTTTCTTTATGAATATGGACCCAGGCCTACAAGATTGTTTTCTTTATGAATATGGACCCAGGCCTACAGGATTGTTTTCTTTATGGATATGGACCCAGGCCTACAAGATTGTTTTCTTTATGGATATGGACCCAGGCCTACAAGATTGTTTTCTTTATGGATATGGACCCAGGCCTACAGGATTGTTTTCTTTATGAATATGGACCCAAGTCTACAGGATTGTTTTCTTTATGAATATGGACCCAGGCCTACAAGATTGTTTTCTTTATTGATATGGACCCAGGCCTACAAGATTGTTTTCTTTATGAATATGGACCCAGGCCTACAGGATTGTTTTCTTCATGAATAAGAACCCAGGCCTACAGGATTGTTTTCTTTATGAATATGGGCCCAGGCCTACAAGATTGTTTTCTTTATGAATATGGACCCAGGCCTACAGGATTGTTTTCTTTATGGATATGCAGGGCTCCGGAAATATGGTTGCCCGACGCCCCGGGCAAGTGGAATTTGGGTGCGGGCAGGTGTCCTTCGCAAATCTGGTTGTCCGACACTTGCCCGACTGGACGTTTCCGTTTTAGACAAAAAATCAAACGAAAACTCGGCTTATCATAAAGTGTGTCGATTACGTACCCATCGCTTTCGCCGCGAGCGGTAATTAAGAAATCCCTCCCACTTTTACAGTTTGTCAAAACCTGATTGGCCGAGGAAAGTTTGAGGTGCCAATCAAAAATGTCCATGCGCCGATAGCATTAATAATATTCATCTCCCTATTTATACTGAAGTGTGTCCTCTACTAACATGATAAGACCATCCCAAAAATTAATCCAATTATAATCAAATTAATCCAATTATAATCGATAAAACGTAACCATTGTAAAGTTTGTAGACTTCTGTTAGCATTATTTTACGCGCAACATAAATCATATGTTTAGCCGTACTTTCGAATTATGTTTGAAGAGTATAACCGCACCAAGATTTTATGCAACGCATATTGTGTATTGACGCTGAATGTTGTCGGAAAAGGTAATGAATACACACTGATCAGTCTGCCAAGTACTTATAGCTGTGTAAAAGGTGAAACGCGGGTCATTGGAAAATTGTAAACAAACAGCAATTTATAAACGATTACGGCAAGTACTGTACTATACACAAATAAAGTAGAAATTAATTACTGGCACTAATTAAGGAAGGTACATGTATGTGAATGCAGCGGGTTGCTTTATTGAAGTTATTTTGACACATATTATTAAACAAACTTTGTTTGCGAGTTTGTATTTTGTTTGGCACATTTGGTAACACAATTATCACTTTATGTGTGGCCTGGCGTTGACGATTAAAGCTGAGTAGGCAGATGTTTTGTTTGCAGTTACTATAAAGGGAAACTTTTGAAAACACATTCACGAATGTTGATGTAAAATTGATGATGTAATCAAAGGCGGTTTGGAAATGTGTGTAAAGGGGTCATCGTTTCTTTTGATATTCATGAGTTATGGTAATTCATAGGAATCGGACGTATTGTAAACATAGTACAGTATCCCCATATGTAGGTCCCCCCATGTATATAAAAAAATATTTTAATATACTAGAAGTGGATAGTCAATGTGGTTTATTACATGCATTTACAATATGTCCGATTCCTGTGGGTAATTACATGATGCAGTATTTAATAAATGATCCTTCATTATTTCAACAATCTAACAAAAAAAGTTACAAATTAACCATGTCTCTATTACGTTCCTTGTAAGGACAAAACCTAAACATGTGTCTAAAATTACTGAGGAAAATACACCTGGTGATCTTAGAAATGTTGATTTGTGTGATTCTGGTGGTCAGACTGACAGTGAACTTGGATTTAAGGATAGTAGTGATGGTGTTGATTTGTGTTCTCCCAAACAATCTGAAAATGGATCTATTTCTCGTTATTCTCCAGTGAAATATAGCCCTAAACGTAATCTACTACCCACCATGGATACGTCGGTGGCGCGCAGCGTCTAGAAAAGTTTGGTACGTTGACAAAGGCTTGATTTTGGGGCAAGTGACTTTTGAATTTGGGGCAAGTGACATTTTGGACAGGGCAAGTGGATTTTGAACAGGGCAAGTGGATTTTGAAAATCCACTTGCCCTGGGCAAGTGGATTTTCAAAATATTTCCAGAGCCCTGATATGGACCCAGGCCTACAAGATTGTTATCTTTATGAATATGGACCCAAGCCTACAGGATTGTTTTCTTTATAAATATGGACCCAGGCCTACAGGATTGTTTTCTTTATCAGTATGGACCCAGGCCTACAGGATTGTTTTCTTTATGAATATGGACCCAGGCCTATGGACCCAGGCCTACAAGATTGTTTTCTTTATGAATATGGACCCAGGCCTACAGGATTGTTTTCTTTATGGATATGGACCCAGGCCTACAGGATTGTTTTCTTTATGGATATGGACCCAGGCCTACAAGATTGTTTTCTTTATGAATATGGACCCAGGCCTACATGATTGTTTTTTTTATGGATATGGACCCAGGCCTACAGGATTGTTGTCTTTATGGATATGGACCCAGGCCTACAAGATTGTTTTCTTTATGGATATGGACCCAGGCCTACAGGATTGTTGTCTTTATGGATATGGACCCAGGCCTACAAGATTGTTTTCTTTATGGATATGGACCCAGGCCTACAGGATTGTTTTCTTTATGAATATGGACCCAGGCCTACAGGATTGTTTTCTTTATGAATATGGACCCAGGCCTACAGGATTGTTTTCTTTATGAATATGGACCCAGGCCTACAGGATTGTTTTCTTTATGAATATGGACCCAGGCCTACAGGATTGTTTTTTTTATGAATATGGACCCAGGCCTACAGAATTGTTTTCTTTATGGATATGGACCCAGGCCTACAAGATTGTTTTCTTTATGAATATGGACCCAGGCCTACAGGATTGTTTTTTTATGGATATGGACCCAGGCCTACAAGATTGTTTTCTTTATGAATATGGACCCAGGTCTACAGGATTGTTTTCTTTATGAATATGGACCCAGGCCTACAAGATTGTTTTCTTTATGAATATGGACCCAGGCCTACAGGATTGTTTTCTTTATGGATATGGACCCAGGCCTACAAGATTTTTTCTTTATGGATATGGACCCAGGCCTACAGGATTGTTTTCTTTATGAATATGGACCCAAGTCTACAGGATTGTTTTCTTTATGAATATGGACCCAGGCCTACAAGATTGTTTTCTTTATTGATATGGACCCAGGCCTACAAGATTGTTTTCTTTATGAATATGGACCCAGGCCTACAGGATTGTTTTCTTCATGAATAAAAACCCAGGCCTACAGGATTGTTTTCTTTATGAATATGGGCCCAGGCCTACAAGATTGTTTTCTTTATGAATATGGACCCAGGCCTACAGGATTGTTTTCTTTATGGATATGGACCCAGGCCTACAAGATTGTTATCTTTATGAATATGGACCCAAGCCTACAGGATTGTTTTCTTTATAAATATGGACCCAGGCCTACAGGATTGTTTTCTTTATCAGTATGGACCCAGGCCTACAGGATTGTTTTCTTTATGAATATGGACCCAGGCCTATGGACCCAGGCCTACAAGATTGTTTTCTTTATGAATATGGACCCAGGCCTACAGGATTGTTTTCTTTATGGATATGGACCCAGGCCTACAGGATTGTTTTCTTTATGGATATGGACCCAGGCCTACAAGATTGTTTTCTTTATGAATATGGACCCAGGCCTACAGGATTGTTTTTTTTATGGATATGGACCCAGGCCTACAGGATTGTTGTCTTTATGGATATGGACCCAGGCCTACAAGATTGTTTTCTTTATGAATATGGACCCAGGCCTACAGGATTGTTTTTTTATGGATATGGACCCAGGCCTACAAGATTGTTTTCTTTATGAATATGGACCCAGGTCTACAGGATTGTTTTCTTTATGAATATCGACCCAGGCCTACAAGATTGTCTTCTTTATGAATATGGACCCAGGCCTACAGGATTGTTTTCTTTATGGATATGGACCCAGGCCTACAAGATTGTTTTCTTTATGGATATGGACCCAGGCCTACAAGATTGTTTTCTTTATGGATATGGACCCAGGCCTACAGGATTGTTTTCTTTATGAATATGGACCCAAGTCTACAGGATTGTTTTCTTTATGAATATGGACCCAGGCCTACAAGATTGTTTTCTTTATTGATATGGACCCAGGCCTACAAGATTGTTTTCTTTATGAATATGGACCCAGGCCTACAGGATTGTTTCTTCATGAATAAGAACCCAGGCCTACAGGATTGTTTTCTTTATGAATATGGGCCCAGGCCTACAAGATTGTTTTCTTTATGAATATGGACCCAGGCCTACAGGATTGTTTTCTTTATGGATATGGACCCAGGCCTACAAGATTGTTATCTTTATGAATATGGACCCAAGCCTACAGGATTGTTTTCTTTATAAATATGGACCCAGGCCTACAGGATTGTTTTCTTTATGAGTATGGACCCAGGCCTACAGGATTGTTTTCTTTATGAATATGGACCCAGGCCTATGGACCCAGGCCTACAAGATTGTTTTCTTTATGAATATGGACCCAGGCCTACAGGATTGTTTTCTTTATGGATATGGACCCAGGCCTACAAGATTGTTATCTTTATGAATATGGACCCAAGCCTACAGGATTGTTTTCTTTATAAATATGGACCCAGGCCTACAGGATTGTTTTCTTTATCAGTATGGACCCAGGCCTACAGGATTGTTTTCTTTATGAATATGGACCCAGGCCTACAAGATTGTTTTCTTTATGAATATGGACCCAGGCCTACAGGATTGTTTTCTTTATGGATATGGACCCAGGCCTACAGGATTGTTTTCTTTATGAATGTGGACCCAGGCCTACAGGATTGTTTTCTTTATGAATATGGACCCAGGCCTACAGGATTGTTTTCTTTATGAATATGGACCCAGGCCTACAGGATTGTTTTCTTTATGAATATGGACCCAGGCCTATGGACCCAGGCCTACAAGATTGTTTTCTTTATGGATATGGACCCAGGCCTACAAGATTGTTTTCTTTATGAATATGGACCCAGGCCTACAAGATTGTTTTCTTTATGAATATGGACCCAGGCCTAGAGGATTGTTTTCTTTATGAATATGGACCCAGGCCTATAAGATTGTTTTCTTTATGAATATAGACCCAATCCTCAGGTCCATATTCAATGTTACCGCTAGGAAAAAGCTTATCTGGAGCACTGATTATAAGACTGATTTGAAGGTCAATTTATCAAATTTACTAAATTTGTAAAAAGTTCTAATTCTGTGGGTGGGGGGTTCTTGGCGAATTCAAATTCTGTGGGTGGGGGCTGGAAAATAATTTGAATTCTGTGGGTGGGATGGGGGGGGGGTGGGGGGGGTTTGACTGTCGTTCTTGCCCCACCAGGCCTTTTTTCCTGTAACAGCCCTTAACGTAAAGTCGTTAATTTATGGGTCATATTTCGTTCCGATTCATTTTGGCATTACGTTTTTGTGTAATTTTTACATCAGTTTGTAAAATTTACATGCCCTACTTGACTTTTACTGACTGTGGACTTCAGGCTACCGGCTAATTTCGAAGACTTTTGAAACAAATTACATGACATGGAAGCCGTTGCAGCAGGTCGAGGGTTCAGTGTCAAATGATAGTATCTTGTAGAGTTGGGGATAGGTTGAAAATTCATGATCAATCAGAGAATTCTTAACCAACTGATGATCGATTATTAATCAATTAAACATGGCTTCTATTTAAGACAACAGTATAATTTAAGTCTTTTTCAGGCAATAGAGAAGAAAAGAAACACATTACAAATATGCTATGGTCATAAAGGAACTGAATGAAGCTGACCAAGCATTTGTTTTAAATTGAATTGAATTGGATTTTATAGTCGCACCAACAGCTAAGGTCATATGGCAACTTTCCAGCTTCCACTGGTGGAGGAAGACCCCAGGTGCCCCTCTGGGCAATTTTTATGCACGGGCGGGCTCCTGGGTAGAACCACCGTCGTTCCGCAAGCCAGCTGGATAGATTCCTCACATAAAGATTCCTAGGCCCCTGAGACTCTAACCACTCGGCCACTGACGCCCCCACATTTGTTTTAAAGAATAAGTTGTGATACTTAGAGATATACAATTACATGTTGCAAAATTATAAACTATTTCATTCTCTATTACTAAAATATCAACCGAGTATAAAATTCGATCATGAAAATTGTAATCGATTAATCAGAAAAAATGCTTAACTGACCGATGCTCGATCAAATCGATTAACACTAGTATCTTGTTCTTTATATTGATAAGGATCTTATATGAGTGACTGTGTATTATTGATTTTAATAAACGAGTTGGATAAAATGATAGGATACGAGGCTCTGCCGAGTATCCTAGCTTGTATACGGCAGCAATGTTTAAGAGAAATCATGAAATCACGTTGTATAATGCGTTCGCCCTACAAATAATGCAACAACTTACTAAATTTAACGTTACTAACATGAATTTTATAAAGTAAGATTTCAAATAAGGATAAATATTTAACTGTTTCAACATATCGTCTGATATATCATTCAAACAATTGGGATTTAATGTTTTACTGTGCACAAACAGTGATTTGGTCCTCATTTGCATCTGTAATACACTAGTGTTTTACGAGAAATAAGTCATGACGTAATTACACTCTCAGAAGCCATGTTATGTGATAACATAGTTTTGTGTTCCCCCAAAGAGGTAATCTCAAACTATAGTACTATAGTAGTGTTTGATCTTGCAGCCATTTGCTGCCAATACACAAGGGGGTAAGAAAACCTCAGACACTTCAACCATACAGGGTAAAAGTAAGTTTTACGTATATGTTACTTTGTTTTAACTGATTGCTCTCGAACTTTACAGGATGCTTACCTATGATGTCGAGATGTGCATATTGTTTCGGTGTCAAAATCGACCCAGTATTACCGGCGTTATGGCCCCTTTTTCGTCAATTTTTAGCTCTACTGATCAGAGATCAGCAGAGCTTATACCGTGGTGCGGCGTCCGTCGTCCGTCGTCCGTCCGTCCGTCCGTCTGTCCGTCCGTTAACTTTTATTTGTAGCGACTACTCCTCTGAAACTACTGGATGGATATTCATAAAACTTTACAGAAATGTTGCCCATGAAGTCTAGTTGATCCTAGCAAAAATTCATGTTGATGTGAAATCCAAGATGGCCGCCAAAGCTAAAAATAGATTTTTTAAATTCAAGTTTGTAGCGACTTCTTCTTGAAAACTATAAGTGATATTGATATGGGACTTTTTCTAAAATGATCAGCATGACATGATGTTGATCCTAGTCAAAAATCGTTTTGATTCAACGTTAAACATGGCTGCCAGCGGCCATCTTTGTTTACATAGAGTTTTATAGTAAAAACTTGTAGCGACTACTCCTCTGAAACTACTTTGCGGATTGTCATGAAACGTTACAGGAATGTTACTCTTGATGTCTTATTGATCCTAGAAAAATTTCAGGTCGGCCGGAAATTCAAGATGGCCGTCACAGCTAAAAATAGATTTTTAAAAAATAAGTTTGTAGCGACACTACTTCTTGAAAACTATAAGTGATATTGATATGGGACTTTTTCTAAAATGATCAGCATGACATGATGTAGATCCTTGTGGAAAATTATTTTGATTCTACCTTAAACGTGGCTGCCAGTGGCCATCTTTGGTTACATAGAGTTATATAGTAAAAACTTGTAGCGACTACTCCTCTGAAACTACTTGACGGATGTTCATAAAACTTCACAGGAATGTTGCTCTTGATGTCTAGTTGATCCTAGAAAAATTTCAGGTCGGCCGGAAATTCAAGATGGCCACCACAGCTAAAAATAGATTTAAAAAAAATAAGTTTGTAGCGACTACTTCTTCAAAACAATAAGAGATATTGATATGGGACTTTTTCTAAAATGATCAGTATGACATGATGTTGGTCCTTGTCGAAAATCGTTTTGATTTGACGTTAAACATGGCTGCCAGCGGCCATCTTTGTTTACATAGAGTTATATAATGAAAACTTGTAGCGACTACTTCTCTGAAACTACTTGACGGATTTTCATGAAACTTCACAGGAATGTTGCTCTTAATGTCTAATTGATCCTAGCAAAATTTCAGGTCGGCCGGAAATTCAAGATGGCCGCCACGGTTAAAAATAGATTTTCAAAAAACAAGTCTGTAGCGACTACTTCCTGAAATCAAAATCAATCAGTAGAGCTTCAAGGTCATTGACCTCTTGTTACGTGAAAATATCTTGTGTTTATCTCCTCCCAAACTTTTCACAGATTGCTTCGAAATTTTGCAGGACGCCTACCTATGATGTCAAGATGTGCATATCGTTTCGGCGTCAAAATCGACCCAGTATTAATATCGGAGTTATGGCCCCTTTTTCGTAAAATTTTACATAAAATAATCTTGTGTGTCTATTCACTCCCACACTTTTCAACCGATTGCTTCAAAACTTTTCAGGATGCTTACCTATGATGTCAAGATGCATATTGTTTCGGTGTCAAAATCACCTAGTATTATCGGAGTTATGACCCTTTTTTCTTCGAATTTTACGTCAAAATATATTCTGTGTCTATCCTCCCACACTTTTCCTCCATCTCTTATCAAACCTTACAGGATGCTAACCTATGATATCAATATGTGCATATCGATTCGATGTCAAAATCGACCGTGTATTACCAGAGTTCAAGTCATTTTTACTCAAATTTTACGTTTTACACTGATTGTTTTCATTGGGGGCATCCGTGTCCCGTGGACCCATTTCTATTTTCTTTCAAATTTTTATTGTTCCAGCCTTTAATATGACGGTAGCAGATACACCAGCGGCATCCAGAATAAAGCGTGAGTGATAAATGATGAATCTCGGTTTATTGAATGTTATCAATGGTCATTATCTAATTCTTTTATGGCGCAGTCCTAAGTAGTAGGTCAGAGGACAGAAAAACATCACATTTTTAAGGATGGCCTAACTTGAATCTTTATTGAAAGAATAAATGTAATAAGCTGATGCTTGTTTACGTAAATTCATCTTCGTTGAGTTAGGCGTATTAGGAAAAAGGTGTGTTTAAAGTATCCAGTTCAGAAATATTAGGTACGGTAGTGATTTTTCCCCCCCACATTTTGATGTGTATGTCAGTATGTCAGTTTCTCTCCATATTAGTTACCGCTCAAGAACTTTTGTTAGGAATGAGGTATTGCAAAGGAACTTGCAGGGTAGATAGTTTATATGAAAAGGAAGCTTGGGATTGCATTTGGGGTCACTGGGGTCAAGGTCACTGTTACTAAAAATAAAAAAATGGTTTCCACTCAACTTTTGTTAGGAAAGAGGTATTGCGACGAAACTTGCAGGGTAGGTAGCTTATATGGAAATGAAACTTGCATATGGGGTCACTGGGGTCAAGGTCACTGTTAGTAAAAATAGAAAAACGGTTTCCGCTCAAAATCTGAAGTAAGGAATGAGAATTAAAATGAAACTTGCTGTGTAGGTAGCTTATATCAAAAGGAAGTTTGGGATTGCATTTGGGTTCACTGGGGTCAAGGTCATTGTTACTAAAAATAGAAAAACATTTTCTGCTCAATAACTTTAGTTGGGAATGAAATATTGGAATGGAACTTGCTGTGTAGGTACCTTATATGGAAAGGAAGCTTAAGATTGCATTTGTGGTCACTGAGGTCAAGGTCACTGTGACTGAAAATTGAAAAATGTTTTAGGCTCAGAAAACCTGGTTTTCGTGGAATTTCCACGTTCCTTGTTTGAATCTTGAAATTTTTATTCAGGTTTTACTGACACGCTACTGATGGCAGACTCAGACACAGAGGGTGATGAGACCACAGAGGTGCCCTCCTCGCCACCTATTCTGGCAGCTGGTAAGATAAATACAGGTTTTACCCTTATCTGTATCTATGTCCGTCACACCTTGGTTAATGTTTTATGGGAGCTGGCATTGCCTGGTGGATAGCAAAGTGGACTTGAAACTGGAAGACTCGGGCTCAAGCCTCATTGGTGGTGCCACTGAGTTTTGTCAGTGTGTTCTTTGAAAAGACACTTAGCCTCGTCTGTCGGATGGGGACGAAAACCCAGCAGTCTCGTGTTTCGGAGTCGATCCTCCGAGCATGTAAAAGAACCATAGGAATCTATTTGTTTGTAAGAGTAGGGCAGGTTTCCTGATTATTATACATCCTTCCAATCTCTAGGGCGGCTCTAAATATTCTGTGCTGTGTTGGTGAGCCTTCAAACAACATTCCATTTAAGATTTTCCACCAATTCATATCTTTCAAATCCAGTCAAGTTCCGGTATGTTGAGATATTCAGTAGGTGAAAATAAAGGGGTTTACTCGGACTTTATCCTCAATCTCTATATGAAAAATGGAAATATTAGACAATGATTTAAATCATATGTATCCACAATGGTGTTTTAAAATTAAACAACAACAAAAAAAGATACATAGATGTACACAAAAAATAAAGCTTTCAATATAATTATCACTACAAACTGGTTTTATAAAGGGCTAAATTCAGTTGAGCACCAAGGATAAAGACCGAGTTTACCCCCTACCAGAATGTGAAGGTCTTTTATTTTAGTGAACACTGATTGGTCAAATTATTTTGATGTCATGTGAAAGTTATGATTTGCACTCACGGGTGTAACTTGTTTAAAGGTGAATGGCCACCCTTTTTGTAGTATTACCAATTAACAAATTTAGCTCTTAAACATCATATGAACATTTCTTGATAGTCCCAGAGAAAAACATATTTAGAACCGCTACTAAGTAGTAAAAATAAGTATCATTTGCATGACGTAGATACTACTTTTACCACTGCGTGACTGCATGGGGAAATGAGGTAAATATGAATTGTATAGCTGCACAACTATTGCCAGGTAATTGATAAATACATTTACCTGTATCTGTTTAAAGTTTTCTATGCCATCAAATCAAATCTTATTCTTGCTTTTCAAAGATATTGCAATGTGTGAATTGTAAATATCTGTTGTGTATTGATTTCTATTTAAATAGACATAACTTACTTTTGATAAAATAACTTATTTTGGATACTTTCTTGAAAAATGATTTTATCTTATAAGTAGTTGCTAAAGTAATAAATCACAACCAATAAATCCGACTTGAACATCTAATTGAATAATGATGGCACCATTAGGTATGATTGCCCTAGAGTCAATTGATTACCAATTTTGTTTTGTAACATGTCCCATCTTTAAGAGTTTACATACAAACTTCTAAACATTGTGTAAAAGAAGTAATAGCAAATTCGTTAACAACAAAGATAAAAGAACCAGGGAAAATGTCATGTGTTACCATGGTTACAGGAAAAATCTGGTTTTGATAGAAAACAGATTTAAAAATAGGGGATGACGAATGCATATCTGAAAACAACTTGTTGCAGTTATTTTGAAAAACACACCCAAAACTGTAATAATCTAAACAAGTTATTTCAAAAATAACAAACATCTTACACCCCTTACACCCCTATCTGTCTAAAGTGTTCAAACACAGATGGCATCTAAATTATTACTATAACTTTGGACCCAAAATAGGTCAGTGACCGGCCTTCACCTACTGCTGCTGTTGTCTATCACATCACTTGGTCCGAGTATTAATTTTCATACCCCATCCAACCCCTTCTCCAAGAAGCGAAAATGGGGTTGGCTGGGATATGAAATAAAACCTTAATTTCGGCTTAAAAAGTTTTCATATTGTAAAATTAAAACTGTCAATAGATAATTTTAAACAGGTTATTGCATTTTTCCAGTAAAAAATGTTTTAAAATCAAAATCGAAATACCCGTTATTAAATCCTGCTAATATAAGCTTTCAAATCGCTTAATGGAATTAAGGAGAGACCACGCAATGAATATATTTATTATTTACTGAACTGGTCTGTCGGTGTTTTTTTTAACAAAATACCGTATTTTACCTTGTATAATACGCACCCGTGTATAGTACGCACCCCCTTCTCGGAGGTCAAAACTGGGGTAAAAAAGTTGTTTCCGTGTATAATACGCATCAAAATATTAGTTTTCCTAGATGAACCATTCGACGAAACTAAAAGGTTAAAAAAATCAAAAAAAAAAATCACGATCGCGAAAATTAGCGTACAAAAGAAAACAACACCGGAACAATATAATTACTTCAATCATTAATTGCCAATCTTCAGGGGAGTACCTATCTTGTATCATCTCATCAACTCATCAAAGAGCCGATTATAATGCCGCAGGTAATTGTCCGTAATCCGATAATTACATCTACTAAAACCACAGACCTAAAACGAAACAAAGTCGTTGGTTACCGCGATCCATTACGCCGATTATACTAACATTGTGTACTCATGGGAACCAGTGCTTATCATAAGTGTAATCATACGTGTAATGCGTGATCAGTTACCTGTACCCCGTGGCTAAATCTGGTAAAGGTCACACGACGTGTCAAAGTGCATCCTCAGAAATAGTCGCCACTTGCGGCAACTTCAAAGGATTATAGAAATAGAATAACCCATTTTACCCGTGTTTAAAGTGTGTCTATACTGCAGCCGAGGTGCGATGTTGTTTGGCCCAATTATCAATCATCAAATGTGTACCGGTAAGCCTGTTTTCACAAGCATTATTGAATAATTGCCATTTCAAAGTAGGGTGATTCTGCCTTTCTACGCCGTCTAAAATATATGTCTTTCAAAATAAAGCAAAAACTTCATTAATTTTTTATAAAATATTAAATAAAATCCTATAAATATTAGAATAAAATAGAACTGTAACAATACTACATGTACCAGTCTAAACAGCTGGAAGTCACGTGATATTACGTCACGCGATATAAACAACAAACCGAGGGACGATTTTTCACACAATTTATTGAAGTTTTACAACAAACATTTATACAAAAACAAGCATCATAATACACTTTATTCATTTATAATTCGAATTAAGTCGATATATTACTTATATGAAGCGAGTAAATTACGAAAAAAGTGTATTATCGGTATTCACAATTTTCTGTCTCGATGTCTGTTCGTCATCAAGGGTTTTTTCTTCCCAGACATCGATTTTCTGCAAGAAAAAAAAAGTTCCTTTCGGAAACCGTAAAAGTGGTAAAAAAACTGCGTACTATACAAGGTAAAATACGGTAACTTGGCACTGTATTCTCAAAAATGTTGAGTCGACATCTGAAGCATAATCTCAGCTATAACATTAACATTTTTGGTTGACTAGACCACCAGTAGTTGGGTAAAATCACTAGACCTGCTAAAATTTTAATAGCCCATTATAATATTCAACTGAAACGTCTATTTTGATTTAAGTTTTGGTTTCTTTTCATGAGTGTTAGATGCATTTTTAAGGTTATTTTGTATGATGAATGTTTTTTCTTCTGTACTGTAGATAGTGAAGATGTAGATGAAGATATGGCCTCCAATCTGATGGCAGCTCCTACCCAGGCGTATGTCTGCGATAGTGATGCCACAACAGGTATTTATAAGTTTGCCTTGCAGAGATGTTGAGATTTTATCAGAAGGTGATAAAATTTGTGTTACTCGGTTTTTATCCATAGGTTCTATTGTAAATAAAAAATCTTTGGCAGTGTAAAAAGGTGATAATTTTCAAGATTAAATTTTGAAATATACATGATATTGAATCAGTTGGCATAGGTGTGCATGAAGTATGCAGGGTTTTTTAAAATCACACTGTAAATACCTTAATTGTAACAGAAACCTGGCTGAACATCTAGGATAAAGACTGTGTCTGTATCACCTACCAGAATATAGAGGTGTGTCAAATTGCTGGTCACTGATTGGTCAGTTTATTTTGATGATGCTTATCAATATTATGAATTGGCACGAAATCTGATTCATTATATATATTCTTATAACAGTAACCTTGAAGTCTTCATCAAGAATTAAACTAGCATGTCAATTTATTAATCCAGTATCACTTTGACTTTAAATTGCATATATTAAATATATTTTTTTGTCACCTGCATAGCATGGCAGACACTTAGGGATCTTAGGGTCCGTCTTTGTCTGTTTAAAACACTTCCTCAGGGTTCATGAAATATTTTGAAAATCCACTTTCCCTGCCCATAATGTCGCTTGCCCCACATTTAAGAACACATAATAGTCCTAAAAATTGGCGCTGTACCATTATTCGTGTTAAACGGGAAGGACCGCCGCATAATTTGGACCATTATACTTAGTCGGAAAAGAAAGGGAGAATGTATTTTATTGTATTTGTTAATACATTGTATTTATTCATATAAAAAAATCAAATGGTTGTATTATCTTCTTTTGTGTCTATTACATATTTGTGTAACTTAAATCAGAAAATGATGAATGTGACGGTATACAAACTCATTTTATTCCCCCCGCCCTCCCCACCAATCACCACACACACTCATTATTTTTGATGACCATCCATAATTGCTTGGCAGCTAGCCTATGGAACTTTTAATGTCACAGTGTGTACAATTAACCAGTTGACAGGGAAAAAAAGCTATTGTGTTCATTTAAATGTGTGATAAGCAAAGAAAGAAGACAAAAACTTTTATATTAAAACTATTCACTTGGCCCAATATCTGTAACCATTGTAACGTTCCTATGCCTTTGTATTTGAACTTAAGGGAATTAGATGAAAGCAAGAGGCATGAATAGGGTTTTCCCTAGGAATTGTCTAAGAAGTAATAGCAGTAACCTTATTTATCAAAATCGAAGGTTCAGAACTTGAGAAAAAGGTTCCGTGATTGTTTTGAAATCGCTAAAACCCATGACATGCGCATATCGCTAAGTTATGCAACTTATTTCTGTAGTATGCACTTCCATATACGTTTAATTACAGACTGTATCAATGAAATACACCAAATATCTCATAAAATCGCATTGATAAACGAGTGCTTCGAGTAAAAAAAAATGTATTTTCGTTAGGAAAAAATCTTCGTCTAGATTATCTAAACAAAAACATAACGTCACGTGGGTCTGTTAGTCATTTTTTTGACGCATTAAATTTCCAAATTAAGAAAGGTCCAAATGACGTTCAGAGATTATTTGGAAAACGATTTCTACTAGTAGCTATGTTTATGGTTGGAAGGTCATGGACATGATTGCCACGATTTCATTGGACGATAGACACACGTCTGACGGTCGTGTCAGGATAAATTGTGATACGGTGTTGTTTTCAAACGGTGTGAAATGCGCGTGTGGGTTAATAAGTTGTTTATTGAAATAATGCCACAAATTAAGCTGCCAGGGGCAAGAATGTTGATTGTTTGATGTTGTTAACAATCGCTAGCGTTGAAAAACTGTGGCCGGTTTTATTCAGTTATCAAATTCTGATATGGCTGATTCGCCACTTGATTTGGTCTGTAATGGAAACGTCAAGGTCACATGCCCGCACCCAAAATCCACTTGCCCAGGGCGTCAGGCAACCGTATTTCCGGAACCCTGAACCTACAACCTAACCTTGACCATAACTTAAAAGGTATTTGAAACTTCACAGACATTCATCTTACCCCAAGGAATGTTGTTATCCATGACCAGCAATCTTAACTTTCATTTTGGCAGAGTTATGCCCCTTTTCATAAAACTTTAAACCTGCAACCTAACCAAGCTCATAACTGACCATAACTTGAAAACCATTTGACCTATGATCATGAAACATTACACACATCTTCATTAAACATTATACAGTTCTTCTTTATCAATTATTCAATGCCATTGACATGTCCAAAACTCTGACTCACATGGCAGAGTTATGGCCCTTTTCATAAAACTTGAACCTGAAACCTAACCTAGCTCAAAACTGTACTTCGTACAGTTCTTCATCAATTTACAGTGCAGAGTTATGCCCCTTTTCATGAACTTCAGAAATATCTGCTTCATAATTCATGTATTTAAACTTTATAGTTAGATTGTACTTGCTGAAATAAGCACACGCCAGGTGACACACGTGTTCCATGGAACACCCTTCTAGTTATTTATATCAGCAGAGCTGTAGATAATCTTTGACTCAATGAGTTTTTACTCATCAGATTCACAATGAATGAGTAAAGGGAACTCGTTCACAGTAAACACTTGCTTTAAATAGTTTATGCTTTCAAATGGATGTGAATTAATACATTAAAAAAAAAAAAACTATTCTGATTAAATGGAAGTTAAGTAAACAATCAGTTTAATTAAAGAATCACTGTATTACATTAATATTAGACACATGACTGGAACAATTTTCACCATATAAATATGGATTAAACTGTTCCACAGGACAAAACATATAAATACTCATGATTTTTAAAAGTTATGAATTTGTAGTAAGTTGATGAGTACTGATACTCACATTTTTTAAAAACTGTTGATTTTTTTGTGTAAAAATAGCATGAGTAAACTATTCAAAAAATCAGTTGATCTACAGCTATGTATCAGTTTTCCAATTTTACTTCGTTCTAGCAAATATGTAACTATATTAATGGTGCATTATCAGTGGTGTGATCGGCGATGCGACATAAATCAGCTTGTGCGTTTTTCGTGACGCAATGAAATTGACTAGGCTAGAAATTAAATATCTGTCAAATTATCGTCGTAAAACTTGCTTGAAAAGCTTCAAATGTAAGGAATCACGACTGACCTTATTTCTATTTTAATACATCTTGGTCTATATTTAGAACAGGAAAAACTAATACCTGTACTTTCGCGTATCGTCATATCGATCATATTACATCTTATAATTTCGTTTCATTTTACTGTTATTATGCTAATCAGAATTAAGCTTTTGTTATTTTCATTATGTTGTTCATTTTAGGCCATAAAAAATTAATTACCTGGTTCTCAGGCCCGCCCGCATGTATTTTTTTGGTGCCGTATTGCCGATTTTATCTCAAAAGTAATAAAATAAAAAATTGGAAATGCGCTACCGAAATTTCGAGAAAAAAGTTCCGCATCCAATTTCGTTCCGGTTTTGACATGCAACTACCTCAGGGGAATCCCCTTGTGGGTAGACTTGTGCGCGGCCGACTATCTGCCGCTCTGCTCGCTAGCTTGTGAGTGTTGCAGTCGTACACCAATCTAGGAGAGTCAGACGCTTGAGACGCTTGGAACTAGTAGGTGCTAGGTAGACTGGTGCGCGGCCGACTATCTGCCGCTCTGCTCGCTAGCTTGTGAGTGTTGCAGTCGTACGGGTACCAATCTAGGGGAGTCGGACGCTTGAGACGCTTGAGACGCTTGGAACTAGTAGGTGCTACAGAATAGGCGATTTATTCAAGCGTCTAATCGACAAAGTCTCGCAACAGCATGCAATAATGGCGGTGTCATCGAGTCGATTGAAGTTCATGCGTGATCTAATACAAATATATGGACTTATTGTGATTGAAAGAAGCATAAGTCGGGAAGAAATGATAAGGTAATGATCGACAATAGAGATGAGCTGATCCAACTGGTTATTGCACATGTATTTCGAGATATTTTGCATCAATACATGTATTGGAATTAAAGTTTGGATTAAAAAAAATCGCCTGCGTGTCTGTTGACCACTGTAAAATTGTAAAAAAAAATGCGCCCGTCCGCATCTCTTCTCAGAAAAAGTGGCCTGAGAACCAGGTATTTTTTTTTTTTTTGAACTTTCTAATGGTTAATATCATGGCAAAAATGCAAATTATATAAAGAAAAACACTTGACTAATATTAAACAAATCAAGATTGTCATGTGTCCCTTTAAAATTATACTGATAAAAATAAGTTTAGCAATAACATATAAATCCCGTTGACCAGATTCTAGGATATGTGTAGAAGCGGTCATGGGCAATATAACTTAACCTAATTATCATTGATATTAAGGGAATAAGTCTCAAAAGAAATATGCGAAAATAATAGCAACATGTAGTAATCTACATGTTTTACAGAAATAATTTGCTCTTATTTCAATGTAAAGGGAGGTAATTTCACGAACGGTAAACTTTGGTTCCCTATATCTTTATAATGGCAAGTAAATTGTCGATTGTTTTAGCGTTTTTTATCTCGACTGATCAAAGATCAGCAGAGCTTATGCCGTGGTGCGTCGTCCGTCTGTCTGTAAACTTTTTTTTGTGGAGACTACTCCTCTGAAACTACTGTTTGGATTTTCATGAAACTTCACGGGAATGTGGCTCTTGATGTCTAGTTGATCCTAGCAAAAATTCAGGTCGTCCAGAAATTCAAGATGGTCGCCACGGCTAAAAATAGATTTTAGAAAAATGAGATTTTGTGGTGACTACTTCTCAAAAATCGTAAGTGATATTGATTTGGAACCATTACTGAAAATGACATAAAGCGCCATTCAAACAAACTTACTCATTATAAATAACATGTAACCATACATCTGTCAGCCATGTACAAATGTATCTTAAATGTATTTGTATGTTTGTAGATGACGATGATGATGATGACACTGTAAGGACAAAATCCTTTCTAACAGATGCAACGCAGGCCTATATTGAAGATGACGTCAGGTAGGCATCGAAAAGAGCTAGCCACTGCAGCGGTGGCTATGTGGTAGAGTGTCTGCCTCCATGCCGGAGGTTGTAAATTACTGAGCCAGCGATTTTTTTCGCCCTTTTGGGAATGGTACTGGTACCCATTCAGTTGGGAAAATTCACTTAGTTTTGCTTTATATTCGGAATTTTTCACTCTCGGACAAAAGCAGTATTGTATGTTTAAATACTTCGCAAACGCATTACCATGTATACATTCTATTGTAGTATTTCATTACCCTCCCATAAATAGAGAATATTATGTCAGTGCCTTTTACTATCAAGTTTATTAGGCGAGGCTTAGAAAACGAAGAATGGCGAGGCTCTGCCGAGCCATTCTTCGTTTTCATGCCGAGCCCAGTAAACTTGATAGTAAAAGGCACTGACATAATATTCTATTTATCATGTAGATTATCCACATTTTCTGTATGAATTACTATTATTACCTATTTCTCCGAATGTTACGCTTATCGAGGACGCCGCCATGTTGTTGTTTTTTGTTTGTTTCATGACGTCAGGCAACGTTACGTGCATGACGTCAGGTAACGTTACGTACAATAAACGCTGAGGGATTCCGCATTGATTTGCTCTATTGGTCAGTGGCTAATAAAGCAAAATTTAATGGGTCACCCCTTTATTGGGCAGAAAAGTGCACATCTGCATGATAAAAGTATATATTTTCCACCTTTTCAAGAGGTCTCAGAAGAGGTCTGGATGATCGAGACTACTGTCAGGGAGTGTATTAAAACTTAGTGTTTATCCAACTTTTTCAACAAATCATTTGCCTAAGACTTTCAAATACTTGAGCCAGATATTCATGCAGAGTTTACTACCAGCACTCTACAGGTTTAGAGCATGACCTATATGGAGACTATCGATAAACCTATGCAGTGCTCCAAGAAAATTAAAATCGGGGACTAGCCCAGGTGAAGTAGATTTCAAAAGTCCACTTGCCCTGACTGAAAAGTCACTTGCCCTGATTTATTTTTTAGTTGCCCCGAAATTGTTAGTACCAATGAATAGTTGCCAGTACATAGATTTTGTCGATATTAAATACTTCTCTTTTTTACTTTGTTTTTTTATAATTAATTAATAATACACCTGTGATTAGAATCAAACAATAAGGTTCTATTTTCCTTTATCCATTGCATCATATAAGAAAAACAATACCATTTTCTTTTACATTTTTAGGAGTGGCCGCAAATCACATAAAAACCCTTACCGGGTCCCGCAAATTAAATCATCCAAAAACAGGTGCGCGTTCTCGGTGTTATTTAGCAGCTTGCATTTTTGAATAAGCTTTCGTTTAAAAGAGTTTTATGATGCAGACTTGCTAAAAATAGAAAATACAGCAATTCATTGAAAAATAAGAATATAAAATTGAAATCACCGTTCAAACGGTTAATATTCGAGTGATCTTACTTCTTCTACATGTCCAACGTGACAAATTTGTATGACCACTCAATGTTAATATGACAGCTGTACTGCGATTGATTCAAATCGTGTAATCAACCAATGAAATGCACGCTTTCAGATTGATGAACTTTAATCAAAGAACTCTTTTATTGTTCAACAAATAGTATTATGGCTTTAATTTACACGTGTTTAAAGAGGATTTCTGATTGAATTTTAGTTTGCAAAGTTTGATTGTCCCCGAGACCTTTTTTGACTAGCCCGACGGGCAACCATTTTTTGAAAGAGAGACTAGCCCCGGGCATCGGGCTATCCTATTCTTGGAGCACTGCTGTGGTAAACACTAAGTCAGATAGAGGCTATGAAATATTCACAATTCAATAAAACCTGAATAAATTATGAATTGAAGGTATACTAGAGGTAAAAAAAAAACACCGTTAAAACCTGTTTTTGATATTCTTTTGTAGCATGTATGCAAATAAAACCAAACTAAATTGTGTTGTTGATATTCTTCTGTAGCACGGGCAGTGAGGATACACCCCGCAAACGTTCAATCATGATGGCTGCCACACAGGCCTTTGTTGCTGATAGTGATACAGACTCTGGTTCCCCAGTCAAGGTATGATAGTCACTTCCAATCAATGCTGGTTCCCCAGTCAAGGTATGATAGTCACTTCCTGTCAACACTGGTTCCCCAGTCAAGGTATGATACAGTCACTTCCTGTCAACACTGGTTCCTCATTCAAGGTATGATACAGTCACTTCATGTCAACACTGGTTCCCCAGTCAAGGTATGATAGTCACTTCCTGTCAACACTGGTACCTGAGTCAAGGTATGATACAGTCACTTCCTGTCAACACTGGTTCCTCAGTCAAGGTATGATACAGTCACTTCATGTCTAGACTGATCTACCAGTCAAGGTTTGACCCTGATAGTGATGCCGACACAGGTTCCCCATTCAAGGTAGGACTTCGGTAGTGATACTGACACTGGTTCCCCTGTCAAGGGAGGACACTGATAATGATATAGACACTGGTTCCCCAGTCTAAGTATGACACTTTGTTCTTGGTGTTACAAATGTATGATCTATGGGAGACTTGGATTATACAGGGACAAGATATTTCAAGCTCATTTTGGTATGTTGTGGATAACACGTACGCTGTAAACAAGCATGTATTCAGTGCAAACTTCACACTAGCATTTGTAGTGATGTGGCTGTAAAATGCTGCCTCGACAACAAATCATTAGTGTTATTACTTACTGGTCCTTTGTGATCATCAAGACCAATCGTTGTGGCTTTAAAGTTGAATACTGTTTATACCAGCTAGTAGGCGTGAGAGGTGTTGCAACTTATATTACTTCTCATGAACAGACTCCTAAAAACCGTCTGCTACTTTTCTCTCTTGTTTGTTGCTTCCAAAGGAATCCCCTTTTCAGTATTTATTGTTAGAAATATTCCATTTAAACATACATGGGACTCCAGGAAGGCACTTTGGAAATTAATCACCCACCCATAGGTGCAAAATTGAGTTTAAAAAACCAAATTTTGGTTCACCCATAGATGATTAATATTAAATTGCCTTGCTGGGGTCCCGAGTATGTTTTAATGCATAGCCCTTAAAACTATGCTTCTAAATACCTTTATAATTGATATAATTTCAGAACAAAGAGAAAAAGAATATTCAGTTTGAGCCGACCCAAGCATATGATATGGACAAGGGTATAGAACCTACTGTGGCGTATGATATGGGTAAGGGTATAGAACCTACTGTGGCGTATGATATTGGTAAGGGTATAGAACCTACCTTGGCGTATGATATGGAAGATGATGATCAAGACTCTGATGTTGATACAGTAAGTTGTGCGCTGAATTGCCTTTCAGTTAATGAACTTAATATTAAATTTAAGAATGTTTATGTACGCGGCATTGTAACATAAATTGCCAAACAAGCTTTAAACTGCTGGTCTAAATATACTCATATCAGTTCATATAAAAACACTTCAATGATACCTTGTGTTTGAATTCCCTATCTGAACTTGATCCTCTTAAAACATTTAAATGATTTTCAGCGATTTTTTCGAGCATACCAGTAACCATTCAATTGGGAAAAATCGCGGCGTTTTGCCTTAATTTTTCACTATCAAACAAAAGCAATATTGTATGCTTAAATACATTGCAAACACATTACCATATATACATTTTCTTGTAGCATTTCATTACCCTCAACTAAAATAATATAGTTCCCCACTTCTTCTCTTTAAATAAAGTTTCAATTGAATATTTAAAAAAAAAAAAATTCACTCCAATTGGGGAAAAAACATACTTATTGCGATTGGGAATGGTACTGTTTTTCAGTACCACTTCTATAAGGGACAAACACACTTGAGTTCTATAATCTATATACAATTATATAATAGGAAGAAGACACGGCTGACAAAAAGGGTGGCAGTATGATGTTTGAACCCACTCAGGCTTACGCCGAAACAGCTGAGGAGATATCGGACACTGATCACCAGGTAAAACTTTGTGGAATCGGATGATTCGGACAATTGGGTTTTTATCATCGGAAATAGGGAAAGATGCCCAGGCCCTTCTGTAGCAGACAAAAAGTGTGAGACTTGGGTGTGCAAATATGTAAACAGAGTGTGCAAAAGAATTTGTATAACAATTGAATTGGGGTTTTAAGGCGCACCAACACATTACAGGTTATATGGCGCCTAACAGGCATGAACATGCCAGGCTCATCTTCCATGTACATCGAGATAAAATATGGAAAATGGGCCTAGAACCTTCTCAAACAATATTGAGAAAGTAAGAGGGGTAAATGTTTTGTGTTTTTTCTACCCTAGATTACGGGATTTTGTTCAGCCAAAGAGGGGAAAGAGCAGTTTATTTTTGCTAGGGATAGAGGCAGAATTTATCAGTTTCTCGGTTTTCCTCTCTCAATCACAAAGACAAGAAGTACACCTCTGTCACAACAATGAGAGATTTATTTATGAAGCTGTGTAGTTAATGTTTCTGTTAACTTTAAGTAAATAATTGTATTGATTTATATAAAACATAACTTTATATGGTTAAAAACTGACATACCAGTGTAGTTGGGGCTTCCAGTTTTCAGTGACCTGCTGACTTTTAGCTCGACTTTTCCAGAGAAAAAAAGAGCTATTGTCATCACTTGATCGTCGTCGTCTGCATCCCTTGGTTAAAGTTTGTATGTAAGCTTGTATCTCCCAAACCACTTTACAAAATTGATTGAAACTTCACACATGTACTCAGCATCATTAGATGACACCACAGAGTTAGGTGATATAACTCTTGCTTTTATTTTGACAGAATTATGGCCCTTTTCATACTTCGAAAGTTTGTATGTAAGCTTGGTTAAAGTTTGTAAGTAAACTTGCATCTCCCAAACCACTTTAGAAAATGGATTAAAACTTCACACATGTACTCAGCATCATTAGATGACACCACAGAGTTAGGTGATATAACTCTTGCTTAGACAACTTGGTTAAAGTGTGTATGCAAGCTTGTATATCGCAAAGAACTTATTAAACATAATAAATTAAAACTTCACACATGCATTGGGCATCATAACACAACACCACAGAGCCAGGTTCTATAACTCTTGCATCTATTTAAACAAAATTGTGGCCCCTCTTGTACTTCAGAAATCTGGTTAAAGTTTGTATGTAAGGCCAAAAAAAAAATACCATTGTTTCCGGTGGCCCGATCGACCCTATTTTTAAGGGGCCATCACTAAAACTGTTTATGAAAAAAAAAATTAAATTTGTTCTGAACAATACTTATCACAATATAGCAGGTAAACTGACATCATAGAGAAACTTCCAGTTGTATCAATTTGTATGGGGTTTATGAGATAAACACATGTAGAATCTCACAATATCTTGCTCCAAAAAAAAAATGCCTACCTAACTTCCCTATTTTTTTAGAGCATGCAATAGGAAACACCTATTTTTTTTTTGGCTAAAGCTTACATATCCCAAAGTACTTTACATAGTGGATTGAAACTTCACACTTGTATAGCCCATGTTTTTATTATAGCAAAATTATGGCCCCTTTTATATACTTAGAAATCTTGGTTAAAGCTTGTATGTAATTGATGGAAACCTTGTTTATCAATTGTAATTTCACCAAAGTCGAATGTTTGCACCGTTGGCGGTCTGTTATAATCCCGCTTTCACAAAGTGAAGTGGGGGCTATGTAGGAATCACACTTTCTGTAACGTCCTGCTGCGTTGCGTAACTCATTCGTGTCGCGTCGCGTCCCGTAACACATTCATACTATTGCATGTTAGAGAGTATATTATGGGTTCGACTTAAAATTGAAATCGATGCCCAAATTCATTCAAAATATATATGGTGAATTACAATTTTAATCGTAAGCAAAACAGTGCTCACACCATATTTTATTTGATACAACGTTTTTATCATAAATGAAACATTTTCAAAATTTTCGATTCTTGTAAAGAAGGCTTGATGTACTCCCTTTACTATGTACAGGTTACGTATATTATGAACATTGGTTTGTGACAACCTGTACGTATATTATGAACATTGTGACCACTGGTAAATGTACAGGTTACTTATATTATGAACATTGGTTTGTAACTGCTGGTAAATGTACAGGTTACGTATATTATGAACATTGGTTTGTGACCACTGGTAAATGTACAGGTTACGTATATTATGAACATTGGTTTGTGACCACTGGTAAATGTACAGGTTACGTATATTATGAACATTGGTTTGTGACCACTGGTAAATGTACAGGTTACGTATATTATGAACATTGGTTTGTGACCACTGGTAAATGTGCAGGTTACGTATATTATGATCATTGGTTTGTGACCCCTGGTAAATGTCTGAATGTACTCTGTCCCCTTAGAAGCACACCTGTGGCTGGGATAGTAGACAATGTGTCTAAAACGTCCTCGCCTCGCACCACTGCGTGTTCAGATCCCACTCAGGGGCTGGCGTGGCGCTTTATGTCTAAAACGTTCTCGCACCGCTGCGTGTTCAGATCCCACTCAGGGGCTGGCGTGGCGCAGTCGGTAGCGCGGCGGATTTGTTACCGGAGGCCTCGGGTTCAATCCTCCGTGGTGCCACTGAGTTCCGTCGGTGTGTTCTTGGGCAAGACACTTTACCTTAGCCTCGTCCGTCGGATGGGGACGTAAACCGGGTGGTCCCGTGTATCGGTCTATCTTCCGAGCACGTTAAAGAACCATAGGAATCTATTCGATAATAAGAGTAGGGCAGGTTCCCGGATTCCTGTGTATCCTTCCCCTCTCTCTGGGGCGGCTCTAAATAACCTATACTGTGTTGATGAGCCGTTAAACAACATTCAATTCAATTCAGATCCCACTCTGAGCTTGACTTGTCAAGTGAGATAATGTGAATTCTTACGGATGGCGTGACTGTACTGGTTCTACACAGGAAAAAAGGGATGGTCTGCCTCAACCACAAAAAGATAGACCGCATGGCTTAACATGTGCGTTAAACACCATTGAAACATCTATCCTCTTATGGCATAGATCTAATAGATGCCATTTGTCTATTGGCACCTTATCCGAGGATGCTCCCCAAAATGCAGTAAAACTGCATGGAAGGACCTTATTTCCCTCTGAGGTTGCTGTCCCTATATAACCTTATACAATTAGTTACCGGACAAAAACAACATTTAATAACATTGAAGGATCAGTCAATACAAATGGAATGATGAACAAATTACACAGTAAGGGCTGTTCCATTAAAACATATCCAGCACACCAGGAAGGCAATTTAATGAACATCTATGGGTGAACACTATTTTCTGAAATTTGGTTCTTTTTTAAACAAACTTTTGCATCTATGGATGGGTGTTCAATTATAAAAGTGCCTTCCTGGGGTCCCATGTATGTTTTAACGGACTAGCCTTAATACATTATTTAGCCTGCTATGATTTGTTTACTGAACCCAAAACCCATTTCATTCCATTGAAGGACCAGTCTCTCAGAGTGGTATAATAAAGACGTCAGTTTAACCATTCAGCATAAACTATTAATATTTGTTTTCATGATAGGAAGAAGATAAGGGTATGCGCAGTATGATGTATGAACCGACACAAGCATATAACGATGACGCAGAACCAAGAGATAAGGTAGAACATGTAATATTATTTTGAGGGCTTTTTCTAGGTGTCCCACGGGACCAAAAAATGGACCTGTTTCCAAACAAAATAGTGTCTTTTTGCCAAATTGTTGAAAAAATTTCCAGTCTCAGGTGTTTTTTTTTTATACAGACGGACAGGGTGAAACCAGTATACCACCCCACGTCCCCTCTAAAGACGGACAAACGGACAGCGGGGTATACAGGTTTCACCATGTCCGTCCGTCTGACGCAACCTTGTCCGCTCCATAACTCCTCTCCCCCTGAAGCAAATCTCATGAAGCTTCATAAGTGAACTGCTTGTGGTGAGAGGATGACGCCTATTGAATTTGAGGTCAGTAGGTCAAAGGTCAAGGTCACCGGCGCCCAATAATGGAAAACTTTGTCCGCTCCATAACTCCTTTTGCCCTGAAGCTAATCTCATGCTCATGAAACTTCATAGGTGAACTGCCTGTGATGAGGTTGTCTGCTCCATAATTCCTGTCCCCCTGAAACAAATCATGAAACTTTAAAGGTGAACTGCCTGTGGTGAGAGGACAACACTATTGATTTTGAGGTGATTAGGTCAAAGGTCAAGGTTACTGGGACCGGATAATGAAAAACTTTGTCCGCTGAATAACTCCTGTCCCCCTGAAGCAAATAGTTTTCCTAAATGTACCTTTTAGGTTTTTACCTCGCCCTAACTTATAAAATGTTGACATAAACAATTCTGTATTGTCCATTTTATCGATGAAAAAAATCCCAGTTTGGTCGTTTTTTATGATAGAAATTTCCCAAATATACAGGGGTCTTTGGTTTTTATCTATGCTGTTTAATAGCAAGAATAAGAATAAACAATCCCAAAATGATTTAGTTAAATGTTTAATTGATAAGAATCCTTTGTTTTATTGTCATATTCATATCTTAATGAAATTTATAAAGCCCACCTGTTCATTCCCAAAAGCTGCTCTTTCTTGATACATTAGAACCTGCTCTTTCTTGATACACTAGAACTTGCTCTTTTTTGATACACTAGAACCTGCTCTTTCTTGATACACTAGAACCTGCTCTTTCTTGATACACTAGATCCTGCTCTTTCTTGATGCACTAGATCCTGCTCTTTCTTGATACACTAGATCCTGCTCTTTCTTGATGCACTAGATCCTGCTCTTTCTTGATACACTAGATCCTGCTCTTTCTTGATACACTAGATCCTGCTCTTTCTTGATGCACTAGATCCTGCTCTTTCTTGATACACTAGATCCTGCTCTTTCTTGATGCACTAGATCCTGCTCTTTCTTGATACACTAGATCCTGCTCTTTCTTGATGCACTAGATCCTGCTCTTTCTTGATACACTAGAACCTGCTCTTTCTTGATACACTAGAACCTGCTCTTTCTTGATACACTAGAACCTGCTTTTTCTTGATACACTCGAACCTGCTTTTTCTTGATACACTAGAACCTGCTCTTTCTTGATACTCTAGATCCTGCTCTTTCTTGATACACTAGAACCTGCTCTTTCTTGATACACTAGATCCTGCTCTTTCTTGATACACTCGAACCTGCTTTTTCTTGATACACTCGAACCTGCTTTTTCTTGGTACACTAGAACCTGCTCTTTCTTGATACACTAGAACCTGCTTTTTCTTGATACACTTGAACCTGCTTTTTCTTGATACACTAGAACCTGCTCTTTCTTGATACACTAGAACCTGCTTTTTCTTGATACACTAGAACCTGCTCTTTCTTGATACACTAGAACCTGCTCTTTCTTGATACACTAGATCCTGCTCTTTCTTGATACACTCGAACCTGCTTTTTCTTGATACACTAGAACCTGCTCTTTCTTGATACACTAGAACCTGCTCTTTCTTGATACACTAGAACCTGCTCTTTCTTGATACACTAGAACCTGCTCTTTCTTGATACACTAGAACCTGCTTTTTCTTGATACACTCGAACCTGCTTTTTCTTGATACACTCGAACCTTCTTTTTCTTGATACATTAGAATCTGCTCTTTCTTGATACACTCGAACCTGCTCTTTCTTGATACACTCGAACCTGCTCTTTCTTGATACGCTAGAAACTTCTGTTTCTTGATCAGAACCGGCTCTTTTTCGATCAGAACCTGCTCTTTCTTGATAGGGCAAAGAAGATGAGCAGTCTGATGAATCAGAGGATTTTATTCTGGAAGGTGACACAGATAATGAAGGTGGTGATGATGAAGATATGAGTAATCTCCTGGCTGCACCAACACTGGCCATGGACGAAACTTATCAGGTAGTTATTTATACTGACCATAGCTAGACATCAGGTGAGTCCTATACACTGGCCATGGATACGGACGACCATTTCTTATTACATTAAATTATGAAAACATTCAATTTGCTGTAAAGTAGTAACTTTGGAACAATAGAGTGTGTTGTTAGCTCTACTGACAGAAGGCAAGCAGAGCTTATGGGATGCCGAGTTTTCCATCATCCGTCCGTCCGTCGTTAACTTTTGTCTCATTGATATGGCCTTCATTTTTCATCAGATTGTTAATATCGATGAAAGTTCGGACGAATTTGAAAACCAGCCATATCCGACCAGTAACACCGGAGTTATGGTCCTTGATTTAGTAAAAAAAAACACTGTCTCATTAAGACGAAAGGGCCTTCATTTTTTATGATCTGTACCAAACTTACCAGATTGTTAATATCAATGAAAGCTTAGACAAGTTTGAAAATCAGCCAAATCAGATAACAGCAGAGTTAACGGCCCTTGATTTTAGGTAAAATGCTGTATTTTGCCTCAAGACGATAGGGCCTTCATTTGGCCGGATTTCAACAAAATTTTCAAGGGATGATCAGTACCAAATCTGGTTGCGCATATCTTCACCGGTTTCCGGTTGAATGATTTTTGGCAAAGTTATGGCTCTTTAAAGGTTTTAATACACAAACTTTGTCTGGACTATATTTCCTGAACCCTTTGTCTGGACTATATTTCCTTAACCCCTAGCGGATTTCAACGAAACTTTGCAGGAATGATCAGTACCAGGCCTAGTTGTGCATATCATTGCCGTGTTCCGGTTGAATGGTTTTTGACGGAGTTAAGGTGTTACTACACAAACTTTGTCTGGACTAGTTCTCTTTAACCCCTGGCCAGATTTCAACGAAACTTTGCAGAGATGGTCAGTACCAAGCCATGTCATTGCTGTGTTCCAGTTGAAAGATTTTTGGTGGAGTTGTGGCCCTTTAAAGGTTTTAATGCAAACAATTTGTCCGGACTAGTTTAGTTCTCCTGAACCCTGGCTGGATTTCAACGAAACTTGGCAATGATGATCAGTACCAGGCCTAGTGATGCATGTCATCGCCGTGTGGAATGATGTTTGATGGAGTTATAGCTCTTTAAAGGTTTTGATACACAAACTTTATCCAGACTAGTCTTTTCTGAACTCCTGGCCGAATTTCAACGAATCTTGTTGGGGATGATGAGTACCTTGAGCCTTGATGTGCATATCGTCTGACACTGTGTTCCGGTTGAATGATTTTTGGCAGAGTTATGGCCCTTTAAAGGTTTTATTACACTAACTTTGTACTGACCAGTTCTCCTGAATGCCTGGCAGGATTTCAACGAAACTTGGCAGGTATGATCATTACCAAGCCTAGTTGCATATATCATCGCTGAGTTTTTGTTGGATGATTTTTAACAAGAGTTTATGGCCCCTTATACACAAACTTTATCCGGACTAGTTTTCCTGAACTAGCTGGATTTCAGTGAAACTTGGCAGGAATGATCAGTACCAAGCCTAGTTGCATATATTGTTGTCATGTTCCGGTTGAATGATTGTTGTTGGCTCTTTAAAGGTTTTGCTACAGAAACTTTGTCTGGACTAGTTCTCCGTAACCATTGGTCGGCTTTCAATGAAACTCGGTTGGGCATAACGTTGTCGTGTTCCGGTTGAATGACTATTTCTCCTGATCGCCTGTCTGGATTTCTGCAAATCTTGGTGGGGATGATGGGTACCAAGCCTAGTGGCGCATATCATCGCTGTGTTTCGGTTAAATGAATTTTGGCAGAGTTATGGCCCATTAAAGGTTTTAATACACTAACTTTGTACAAACTAGTTCTCCTGAATCCCTGGCCGGATTTCAAGGAAACTTGGCAGGGATGATCAGTACCAAGCCTAGTTTCCCATATCATTGCCGTGTTGATTGATTTTCGACAGAGTTATGGCCCCTTATGCACAAACTTTATTGGACTAGTTTGTGTGGGGTTTTACGTCATTTTCAAAACATTTAAGGTTATATATGACGGTCAATTTTTAGCTCGACTGATCAGAGATCAGCAGAGCTTATGCCGTGGTGCGGCGTCCGTCTGTCTGTCCGTAAACTTTTATTTGTAGCGACTACTCCTCTGAAACTGCTGGATGGATATTCATGAAACTTTACAGAAATGTTGCCCATGAAGTCTAGTTGATTCTAGCAAAAATTCATGTTGATGAGAAATCCAAGATGGCCACCAAAGCTAAAAATAGATTTTTAAAATACAAGTTTGTAGCGACTACTTCTTGAAAACTATAAGTGATATTGATATGGGAATTTTTCTAAAATGATCAGCATGACATGATGTTGGTTTTGTCAAAAATCGTTTTGCTTAGACGTTAAACCTGGCTGCCAGTTTACATAGAGTTATATAGTAAAAACTTGTAGCGACTACTCCTCTGAAACTACTTGATGGATTTTCATGAAACTTTATAGGAATGTTGCTCTTGATGTCTAATTGATCCTAGCAAAATTTCAGGTTGGCCAGAAATTCAAGATGGCCGCCACAGCTTAAAATAGATTTTTTAAAAATAAGTTTTTAGCGACTACTTCTTGAAAACTATAAGTGATATTGATATGGGACTTTTTTTAAAATGAATAGCATGACATGTTGTTGATCCTAGTTGAACATTATTTTGATTCGCCAGTGGCCATCTTTGTTTACATAGAGTTATATAGTAAAAACTTGTAGCGACTACTCCTCTGAAACTACTTGACGGATCTTGATGAAACTTCACAGGAATGTTGCTCTTGATGTCTAGATGATCCTAGAAAAATTTCAGGGTGGCTGGAAATTCAAGATGGCCACAACGGCTAAAAATAGATTTAAAATAAATAAATTTGTAGCGACTACTTCTTGAAAACTGTAAGTGATATTGATATGGGACTTTTTCTAAAATGATCAGCATGACATGATGTTGATCCTTGTTGAAAATTATTTTGATTCGACATTAAACATGGGCACCAGTGGCCATCTTTGTTCACATAGAGTTTGTATAGTACAGATTTCTAGCGACTACTCCTCTGAAACTACTTGATGGATTTTCATGAAACTTCACAGGAATGTTGCTGTTGATGTCTAGTTGATCCTAGCACAATTTCAGGTCGGCCAGAAATTCAAGGTGGCCACCACGGCTAAACATAGATTTTTAACAACAAGTTTGTTGTGACTTCTTCTTGAATACTGTAAGTGATATTGATATGGGACTTTTTCTGAAATGATCAGCATGACAAGATGTTGATCCTTGTCGAAAATTAGTTTGATTCGACATTAAACATGGCTGCCATTGGCCATCTTTGTTTACCTAGTGTTATATAGTAAAAACTTCAACCTGTAGCGACTACTCCTCTGAAACTACTCGACAGATTTTTATGAAACTTCACAGGAATGCTGATCTAGCTATCAAAATCTATCAGTAGAGCTTCAAGGTCATTGACCTCTTGTTTTGGTGGAGGCAGACCACCCACTTTTCCTGGGTAGAACCAGTTCTGTACACCTCCCATCATTCGTAAAAATCAACACTTCCTCACAAGTCAATCTCCCAGCGGGGATTCAAACCCGCGGCGGTGAGAGGCGAGAAGGTTTGTGTGTGGGACAGTAATTATTAATCAACAAATATGAAGATAACTTCCCTATGGTCTTCAGTGCCTTTAATGATTAACCTATTAATTTAAATATTTTCAGATGGTTGCTGACGAGGATGCGACTCAAGTGGTGGATGAAAATCAGAACAAACCGGACAATGAAAGTGGTGAAACTCAGGTGTTTAGTGATGATGCAACTCAAGTGTTTAGCGACTCGAAAACTAACAAAACAAAAGCAGTATCGCCTAATACTGATTTGGATGAAACACAAGTATTCAATGACGATGCTACTCAGGTATTTGACGATTCCAAAAGTGGAAGAAAAAATTCAAAAGACAAAAAATCAAATAAAACTGATATTGAGTGCGATGCAACGCAAGTTTTCAATGAAGATGCTACTCTAGTTATGGACGACCAGACATGTAAAGTGAAATCAGATTGTCAAAACATGGTCGAAACTCAAGTGTTCGCTGATGAAACTCAAAATGACCATGTCCCGTCTAAACGTACAACTAAACCTAATCCAGCAGGAGACAACGACGCAGCTACTCAAGTGTTCGACGAGGATACAACTCAAATTTTTACAGATGAAACTATCAAAGATAACAGAATTAAGGTTACAAAGTTGAAACAAAGTAAGTTAAAAGCAAGTACAAAACTTGTGGTTGATGATGATGCGACACAAGTATTTACTGAAGATGATGCAATTGAGAAAGATGTGGATATAAATGCAGCAGAGTTCACACAAGGTAAGAAGAAAAGTGAAGCAGCTGATGTAGAAGATGATGATGCAACACAGGCCTTTAGTAATGAAGATGTTGAAGATGCAGAGGAGAACACATTTGATATTCTTGCTGGCTCCACGCTGGCTGTGTCTGACGATCATGTGGCAGATAGCAGAGATGACGGACATCCAGCGAGTGATGATGCTACACAGGTAGGACAGCCTCTGTACAGTTGAGTAATAGATAGATTTTGGTGTCATCAAGTTGGTTGATTTAATCTTCGAGAACTTCAAGGTGTTTTATATATTAACCAATGAATTGAGACCACTCTTTTTGTTCTGTAGCATGTCCATTTCATCTGTCTGACATACTCTTAAATTTCGAAAACTGGTAGTTAGTGTACGCAAGTCATTCTCACAGGTGTTATTTTTAATTAAATAATTTACAACTGTGCAAATACAGAAGAAATATCAACAACAGTGCTACAAATAGGCAAATTTTACATGCACTTGATTCTGTTGAAAAAAGAAAGGCATTTAATATTAAATTTACTTCATTTTTCAAGAAGGCAGAGCTACTGTGCACACATCCAATGTGTGACTATAGAAAATGGCTGTTTCACTTTCTGAAAATACACAGTAGTTGTCTATCTTGTACTTACATCATTATCACTCTCCCAAGGCACATGTTTTAGAGCATGGAAACTTAGTTTTTGACTTCGTTTTTCAGTCAAAATTCCACAAAATGTGTAAGAACATGTTAATCAGTCATGTCAATGAGGTAAACCAGTAGACCGAAACAGACCCTTTTTGGCCACTTGTTGTGGTTTAGACAATAGAAGCTACTCAGTTATGGCAAAAACGGATTCATAATTCATAAAATGTATTGTTTTTGTCAGGTGTTCGGCGATGTAGACCCCACCATGGATATTGGGGAAGACAGAACTGTGGCCATAGAGTCAGTTTTAACAGATACCGATCAAACTGTAGCTGTAGAAGAGACTCTTGTAAAAGAAAAGGAACCCATACCTCCTACTGGGAGAGGGCGCAGAGGAAAACAAGCAAAGGCTAAGAAACAGGCTGACAATATATCTGATGAAGCAACACAAGTTTTTGAGGACCCCACTGTAAATGTTGCAGATGAAACTGTTGTTATTACAGAAGATGCCACTCTGCCAGTGAATGAAACTGATGCCACTGTTAATGTTTTGGACATTTTACCTGAAGAGTCGGAACTGAACAGAAGTAAAAGAGGCAGAGGTGCAAAGAAAGTTGAGAAAATTGTTGTTGATAATACACAAGATTCCAAAATCAAGACTAGAAAGGGCAGAGTGGGTACAACTGCAAAAGTTGAAGTTGCATCTATTGACAGTGACAATGAAGAAGCAACTCAGGTGTTTGCAATAGAGGATAACCCAGAGGAGGATATTGCTCCAAAAAGTGTGAAAGATGATACTGCAGCAGTTAATACTGAAGAAACACTAGTGTTAGATGAAGCATTATCAGATACAGTCCAGGTAGATGATGTTGATACCAGTGTTAGAAAGGGTGGTAGAGCAAGAGGTAAACAAAAACAAAATCCTGTTACGGAAAAGAAAAAAGAAAAAGAGGGAACCGTTGTTAAAGCAAAAACGAGCACAAGGAGTAAAAGAAATCAGAAAAAGACTGAAGGTGTTGCAGTAGAAGAAGCCAGTACAGTGAAGGGTGAAGATAAGTCGGGTAGAAGCAGGAGAGGCAAAAAAGATGAGAAAACTGTAGTAGACAATGAGCCAGCAACACAGATGTATGCTGAAGATGCTGCCAATGAGGAAACTCCACCTATAGTTGATACTGAAGCAGTCACACAAATGTATACTGAAGATGTAGGAGAAGCTGGTAAGGAATAGTTTAATACATGTTATTGGGTTTCCTGTTTTATACACTTTGTTTGTTTGTATGGCAGAGCTCTAGATAAGGATTTTACTTCCTTCTTTCTTTTACCCCAATCATTTTTTCTCATCAATATATTTCCTTTAACACTCACCCTTCTCATAGAAGTAACAACTACAACACATTCATGATAAATATGTAAATATTTATTGGTATAAGCTGCTGAACGACCGACTGACTGACCGTATTAACATTTATTAACTAGAAATGTGACCATAGGACACCAGGGTCCTCCACAGGATTTTTTTCAGGCGCTGGCATAGGCAGCGCGGGGGGTGGGTTTGGGAGGGGGCCGCCCCCTCCCATTGTCGATTTTTTTACCAATTCTAGGGTGCACCATATGCCCCGAGATGATTTTTAATTATAAAATGAAGATGGGGAAAACTATATTAAAGAGAATATAATTATACAGTAAAATAGTATTTTATTAACTCATTTCCACATGTAATATACAGACAAAACATTATACAGAAAAGAAAGCACATTTAAATTAACAACACAATTTAGTAAAACAGCTCATTCAGTTAGATGAACAGAACAATTGTACAGAACAAAAACATATCTAACAATGTACAGAACACAACTCAGCAGAAACAATATACAAGCAAATCTTCCTTAACATGGATAAAATAAGCACATCACAATTGAAGCACATAAGTTCATGGCATTTTTAAATTTCTTTATTAAAGAGAGGTTCTTCGGTTTGATGACTTGTGCCAGTCTTCAACACACTTGTCGTAGTCCATGTCTGCTGGAGATGGGCCCTGATCACTGCCTTGACTTGGCGCCACTCCAACTCAGTCCTCTGCTCGTCCAGGTGAAAGTGGCTGGCTAGTGTCTAAAGAAAAGAAAATTAATTTCAACAGAAAGTTAATTTCAAAATTAAAATTATAACGTTCAATTCAGTAGCAAATACAAAATGCATACATCTCACAATTAATATTACACGATAAGCCAAATTATGGTTATCATTATTGTTCAATTTACCTTCATTTCATCATTGGCATAGCTTGCCAGATCCTCTTCATCATCTTGGAATTGGGCGGTGTTGAACTGGCCAAAGTTTTTAATCATGGGTAGGTCCGGAAATCTATCCCTGAGGTTGTTCTCTATGTTGTTGAGGAACTTGGTGTACACCTTTAAAAAAAATTAAAAAAATTAATACACAAATATTATATTTACAGAAAAGAAAGCACATTTAAATTAACATCACAATTTAGTAAAACAGCACATTCAGTTAGATCCACAAGTAATAGATGAACAGAACAATTGTACCGAACAGAACAAAAACATATCTAACAATGTATAGAACACAACTCAACAGAAACAATATACAAGCAAATCTTCCTTAACATGAATAAAATAAGCACATCACAATTCAAGCACAAGTTCATGGCATTTTTAAATTTCTTTATTAAAGAGAGGTTCTTCGGTTTGATGACTTGTGCCAGTCTTCAACACACTTGTCGTAGTCCATGTCTGCTGGAGATGGGCCCTGCACCGAGACTGCAATGAGGCTATTCAGAACTTTGTTGCTAAGCGTTGAACGGTGTTCTGTTTTCACTCGCTTTAAGGTGGAGAATCCTCTCTCACAGTCGGCTGTTGAAGTGGGGAGCAGCAGGCCAATGGCAGCAATCTGGAACATGTTGGGATGAGAGGTTTCCAGCTTCCCAGCAATCCATTCCATGGTTTTTTCTGGTGCCATGCTTGTCTTTGCTGGGTCAGCCCTGATCGCTGCCTTGACTTGGCGCCACTCCAACTCAGTCCTCTGCTCGTCCAGGTGAAAGTGGCTGGCTAGCGTCTAAAGAAAAGAAAATTAGTTTCAACAGAAAGTTAATTTCAAAATTAAAATTATAACGTTCAATTCAGTACAAAATGCATACATCTCACAATTAATATTACACGATAAGCCAAATGACGGTTATCATTATTGTTCAATTTACCTTCATTTCAGCATTGGCATAGCTTGCCAGATCCTCTTCATCATCTGGGAATTGGGCGGTGTTGAACTGGCCAAAGTGTTCAATCATGGGTAGGTCCGGAAATCTATCCCTGAGGTTGTTCTCTATGTTGTTGAGGAACTTGGTGTACACCTTTAAAAAAAAATAAAAAAAATTAATACACAAATATTATAGTCATTTGTTCTTTATCAATCATGTTGATGTGACCCGATTTGAAATAAAGTTTATGCTGTTGTTGTTTTTATTTATTATTTTGTATTATTTTATTTTATTGATGTGATTTTTTACTTAAAATGGAAGCAGTTGTTTATGAGTACATGTATCTATGAGCTGACTTACATTTGTGTGGAAGTCTGCCATCTGTGACTCTGTCGGTCGTCTTACATCAAACTGTTGATCCTGCAGCTTTGTGATGGTGTCATCCATTCCACCGTAGTGCTCCCCTGGTTGTGCCTTCAGCTGCTGTATGATGGATATTGTTCCATTAACCAGTGGTCTGATGACAGTGTACACTGCGTCTCGAGTCTAAAAAATAAATATCATTTAGTATGTGTGCGTTTCATGAGTCTAAACATTTTCTAATATTACATTCTTTAATCATAAAATATATTTCCTTTTTTTTTATTCATTTAGTAATATAAATATATTAAACAGTACATATTTCTTGATCAGCAAACCTCATTATAATTAAATGTTCAAAGAACTTACCTGCATTGCTTTTGACAGTGCAGACATGTGTGGAAGGACATCACACATCATTAGCAGGGAGCCGATAAACTTGTAAGATTTGACGAATGTTGCAAGTCCAAGTGCTTGCGCATCATCCCGTTCCTGGGCCTCTCTCTCCAAACTGCTTACAACTGCTGGAAAACACTTCCGCAGTGTGTTGGTTGCCAAGTCATGGGACAGCCACCTAACATCCTTCGCCTGGGTCAGCTTCAGGGTCTTGTCATCATAGAGTTCCTATAAAACATAATAATAAATAATGCTGCTTGCAAGTATGGCAGATGCATATGAAAAATCATTAAAGCTTCGGAAACAATTAAATGAAAAGAGCCTGCATCAGATGTATTTATAACAAATATATATATATACGTTGTATATATACTGAGCAATATCAAATAAATTACATGAAATTATGTTTTTTTTATTTACCTGGATTTGGTGAAGGGCGGCTGTCCGCACAGAGCTGTATTTGTAAAACCTGTGGAGCTGGTCCAATACACTTTTAAACGTCTTCAGATACGCGATATCTTTCGTCGACTGTCCTACTGCCAAGGCAAGCCGATGGGCGACGCAGTGGTTCGATAGTATGTGGGGTACCAACTCCCGCAGCTTTGCTCCAACGCCATTCTTCTTGCCTACCATGACAGAGGCCCCATCACTGCCAATAGCGCACATCTTCTTCAGAGGGAGGTTGATGTCCTGCAGAAAGTCAAGAAGTGCTTCCATAATAGTGGCCGCTGTGCCGTTCCTCAATGGTATCATGCGTAGAAACTCGGTGCGACTCTGTCCATCCTTCAGATACCTTTAAAAATATAAAAATAAAAAGTCTTTATACGTGTTATTGAGTTCTTGTTTGTTATGGTTATGTTCACATTGTTATGAATATTTCGAAAATAAATGTTCTATTTTATTATTAATGAATATTTAATAGGCAAATTCTTAAAGCATTATCATTATAAAATATATTTCACAAAAGCACAATTAATATGTAAATAAATGATTAGTACCTGCCATACACAATCATCTCATTGACCACCTGGATGTCTGTAGTTTCGTCTATCATGATGGAATACCACGGTGACTGCTGTAGATCTTGTAGAATTGGTGCCTGTACCTGTCTCCCTATAGTCAGTATGGCATCCTGGATGAATCGCTCCGACTCTGACTTGTCATTTTCTCCACGCTTTAAATTGTTTAACACACTGACTCCCATGTCCTTGCCTGTGAGAAAGAGAAGAAGTAGTTAGTTTTACCTTTTGTAAATCTGACCTCCATAATAATAGAACATTTGATTATTTAAAAATAATTAAAATGTTAAAATGTTTGAAGGCATCATTCAATAAATTAATACTTACATAATTCTAAGAGGTGCTTGTAGTTTGTTGTATGAGGAATTTCCCTCTTTGCCAACCAGTACAGGATCCTGAAGGCACCAACCCAAGCAAGTTTGGCCAGACTCGAACTATGCTCTACACTGGCAACAATGGTTCTTGTCTTCAGAGTCCGGCTGGCCTCAAATGCCATTGCCTCCTGGTGACACTCGGAACGTTCATGTCTGCATAAGGAGTCCCTCACAAGATACGTACAGGGGACATCCACCCATGTAGCCTTTCCTATGGCAGCACGTTTTGGTCTTTTCTGGTGAAGAACGCACAGTTTGCATCTCATGCCTACAAAATAAAAAAATATACTTTTTAAAACAAGGTTTATACAATATATAATTATATAGGTAGTATACATCATAGACCTTCATACATGGTATTTAGGTCTATGTACATGATTATACATAAATGAAATATAATCTGTACATAAATAAAATATACAGTACCCTAGTACAAACTACAACTAGTTCTATAACATAAAACGTCACACAATATTTAAATCTTTCATGGAGACATTTAATTTATATCAATTTTGATTTTTTACATTTTTCTTTTTTTTTTTACTTATTCAATAGTGTGACTCGGGATAAAGTCAAAATATTTTTTTTTTTTTTTTTTTTTTAAAAACGTTGAAAATTGATGGTTAAAATCCCGACGTTAAATATTATTGAACTAAAACTACACCATGACATAATATAATCTGCAATAAATATACCCCAATACAACAAACTCTTTATCCATTAAATTTAGACCATAATCAGCTACCATACACTTTACAGTAATCTGCGTTTGAATAAAATAATATTAATTTTCATTTTTTACATTGATTGCCCTTAAATTACATGTATTTATTTACTAACCATTTTCCATTTCCTCAACCCATTTGAAGTCTTTCTCCCAGTCTGGATTGAACCCGGTCAGCCTGACCCTGGCTCTTTTGGCGACTGGTTCAGATGCTGAGTCACAGACGTGCAGCCTCAACATTTCTTACCACAAAAAACTTGCCAATTCCCCCATCTAAGGGTCTCTTACTACTTTGCTTCGACATTTTGTTATGATAAATTAATAGAAACATCGGGCATTTTATAGCAAAGTAACCCAGTTTAACTTCATTAACTTAATTAATTAAAGATATTAACTAATCTCTGAAAGTATCGAGTAATTAAAATAATCTGCAACAAATTAATACTTACAAACTGCAGACGATCCACGCAGAGAGCCGACGAACATCAAAACATCATATTTTTTTTAACAACTCCTTAATAATCACTCATCCTGTATTTAAATCACATTATCCAATCAATTATGTCACATCGCTTCATCTTATCTAATTAATCCCATCAAGTTTTGTTTGTCGGGACATAATAATGATCAACAATAAACTCAAGTGAATCACAGCTAACGCAACGCGACAACACCGTATCTCTGCCTGATTTGACTGGTTTATACAACTGTACACACTTGTCCTTGACGTGTAGTATTTCACACCGATAGCGCGTGACTTACATCCTGTGTAGAAGGTCTGTTTATAGTGTATGTGTCGGACGATAAGCAACACGAATCAAGAAAATCAAAGCACCGCGCTTGGGATTTAAAGGACCGCGCTAATTTCAAGGACAGCGCAAATAAGGATTTTGATTTTCAAGCACCGCGCTAGCGCGGTGCTTAAAGGCGCTGTGGAGAACCCTGCGGACGGTGCGACTACTATATGCCACCTTTCGGGGGCATAATAAAAGTAGCAGGCATACAAAGGTAAAACAAGAGGTCAATGACCTTGAAGCTCTACTGATTGATTTTGATTTCAGTAAGTTGTCGCCACAAACTTGTTTTTTGAAAAATTATTTTTAGCCAAGGCGGCCATCTTGAATTTCCGGCCGACCTAAAATATTGCTAGGATCAATTAGACATCAAGAGCAACATTCCTGTGAAATTTCCTGAAAATCCGTCAAGTAGTTTCAGAGGAGTAGTCGCTACAAGTTTTCATTATATAACTCTATGTAAACAAAGAAGGCCACTGGCAGCCATGTTTAACACCGAATCAAAATGATTTTCGACAAGGACCAACATCATGTCATGCTGATCATTTTAGAAAAAGTCCCATATCAATATCACTTAGAGTTTTCAAGAAGTAGTCGCTACAAACTTGTATTTTAAAAATCTATTTTTAGATTTGGTGGCCATCTTGGATTTCACATCAACATGAATTTTTGCTAGGATCAACTAGACTTCATGGGCAACATTTCTGTTAAGTTTCATGAATATCCATCCAGTAGTTTCAGAGGAGTAGTCGCTACAAATAAAAGTTTACGGACGGACAGACAGACGGACGACGGATGCCGCACCACGGCAAAAGCTCTGCTGATCTCTGATCAGTCGAGCTAATAAGAGCAGGGCATATCAGTGACTGTAACTGTACACCAGGTGATTTTTCATATCTGACACAGTGACTATAATTAACATGATGCCAGTTGTCAAACAGTTATCCATTTCAACCAATCACGCTACTGGCAATAAGATACCTTCAACAAACAATAGCATGGGCAACTGTATAACCTATGGTCAATATACTCTGACATCAACATTAAGGCGGAGATATCTTAGTACATAAGATGTCATTTGATATCTGGTACATGGACTATATTGTACATCAGGTTAAATTTGATATCTGGTACAGGGACTATATTGTACATCAGGTTAAATTTGATATCTGGTACAGGGACTATATTGTACATCAGGTTAAATTTGATATCTGGTACAGGGACTATATTGTACATCAGGTTAAATTTGATATCTGGTACAGGGACTATATTGTACATTAGGTTAAATTTGATATCTGACTCTGTGACTATAATTATTACATACCTTACTATAAATAGTAACACATTTTAGTAGAAAAACAATGATTATCAGTCCTGTTGCACAGTAGCAACAGACTGTCCGCACGCGAAGACGTCAACGTCATCAAGCAATACAAAGACGTCATATTGGCACGCTATGGCGGAGGAGCGGATGTTGAAATCTCAACTGCAATATCATAACTGCAATTTCAATTTTCACGCCCAGTAAATAAACGACTGAAGCTTTGAAATATATCATTAAAGCGAAAGACAAGGGAGAAAACTAACTTAACGTAAATTTTTAATTTAATTTAATGTATTTATTTGCCAAATAAGCATCTTATGCTACTTGTATGTTTAATGTAGCCTACACAGTTTTGTAAACATGTCGACATATTTTGTCATAAAGGTACACTGTTTCCTCTTATTCTTCTTCTCCATTTATAGTAAGGTACGAATAAAAAGGCATATGGGCCTAAATTCATCAAATGTTTAAGAGCACATGAATCAGACTCAGAATCTCATTTTTTTGCAAACCCTATCAACAAACAAGAGGTCAATGACCTTGAAGCTCTACTGATTGATTTTGATTTCAGGAAGTAGTCCCTACAGACTTGTTTTTTGAAAATCTATTTTTAACCGTGGCGGCCATCTTGAATTTCCGGCCGACCTGAAATTTTGCTAAGATCAATAAGACATTAAGAGCAACATTCCTGTGAAGTTTCATGAAAATCCGTCAGGTAGTTTCAAAGAAGTAGTCGCTACAAGTTTTCATTATATAACTCTATGTAAACAAAGCAGCCATGTTTAAGGTCAAATCAAAACGATTTTCGACAAGGACCAACATCATGTCATACTGATCATTTTAGAAAAAGTCCCATATCAATATCTCTTATTGTTTTGAAGAAGTAGTCGCTACAAACTTATTTATTTTAAATCTATTTTTAGCTGTGGCGGCCATCTTGAATATCCGGCCGACCTGAAATTTTTCTAGGATCAACTAGACATCAAGAGCAACATTCCTGTGAAGTTTCATGAACATCCGTCAAGTAGTTTCAGAGGAGTAGTCGCTACAAGTTTTTACTATATAACTCTATGTAACCAAAGATGGCCACTGGCAGCCATGTTTAACGTCGAATCAAAATAATTTTCCACAAGGATCTACATCATGTCATGCTGATCATTTTAGAAAAAGTCCCATATCAATATCACTTATAGTTTTCAAGAAGTAGTCGCTACAAACTTATTTTTTAAAAATCTATTTTTAGCTGTGACGGCCATCTTGAATTTCTGGCCGACCTGAAATTTTTCTAGGATCAATAAGACATCAAGAGCAACATTCCTGTAAAGTTTCATGACAATCCGCCAAGTAGTTTCAGAGGATTAGTCGCTACAAGTTTTTACTATATAACTCTATGTAAACAAAGATGGCCGCTGGCAGCCATGTTTAACGTTGAATCAAAACAATTTTTGACTAGGATCAACATCATGTAATGCTGATCATTTTAGAAAAAGTCCCATATCAATATCACTTATAGTTTTCAAGAAGTAGTCGCTACAAACTTATTTTTTAAAAATCTATTTTTAGCTGTGACGGCCATCTTGAATTTCCGGCCGACCTGAAATATTTTTCTAGGATCAATAAGACATCAAGAGCAACATTCCTGTAAAGTTTCATGACAATCCGCCAAGTAGTTTCAGAGAAGTAGTCGCTACAAGTTTTTACTATATAACTCTAGGTAAACAAAGATGGCCGCTGGCAGCCATGTTTAACGTTGAATCAAAACGATTTTTGACTAGGATCAACATCATGTCATGCTGATCATTTTAGAAAAAGTCCCATATCAATATCACTTATAGTTTTCAAGAAGAAGTCGCTACAAACTTGTATTTTAAAACTCTATTTTTAGCTTTGGCGGCCATCTTGGATTTCACATCAACATGAATTTTTGCTAGGATCAACTAGACTTTATGGGCAACATTTCTGTAAAGTTTCATGAATATCCATCCAGTAGTTTCAGCTGTGAAGTCGCTACAAATAAAAGTTTACGGACAGACAGACGGACAGACGGACGGACGGACGACGGACGCCGCACCACGGCATAAGCTCTGCTGATCTCTGATCAGTAGAGCTAAAAAGTATGGGTAAGAATTGTAATTTTCAGACATTTTCTGTTAAATTACCTTTAAAATTACTCGTTTCTGTAAGTAAATACAGTAATTTGCTCATAGAATTATTTTTATTTGGAATTAAAAAAATTAAAATTTTGAGTCGAGCCCGATTCTTGTGCTCAAAAGTTTTATGAATATTAGGCCTGGTGAAAGTTGGTAACTGGTAAAATGACAATTATGGTACAGTACATTAGGTGAAATTTGATATCTGGCTCAGTGACTATAATTGTAAATCAGGTAAAATTTGATATCTGGCTCTGACATTGGCTATAATTGTACATAATGTGAAATCTGATATCTGGCTCAGTGGCTATAACTCTACATCAGGTGGAATTTGATATTTGGCTCAGTGGCTATAATTGTACATAAGGTGATATTTGAAATTTGGCTCAGTGGCTATAATTACACATAAGATGGAATTCAGTATCTGGCTCATTGGCTATAACTGTACATCAGGTGAAGTTTGACATCTGGCTTAGAGGCTATAATTGTACATCAGGTGATATTTGATATCTGGCACAGTGACTATATTGTACATCAGGTGAAATCTGATACCTGGCTCAGTGGCTATTGTTTTGATATTTGGCTCAGTGGCTAAAATTGTACATCAGGTGGAATTTGATATCTGGATTTTAATATCTGGCTCAGTGACTATAAATGTACATCAGGTAAAATTTTATATCTGGCTCAGTATTTTTAATTTAGATATCTGGCTAAGTGACTATAATTGTACATCAGGTGAAATTTTATATATGGCTCAGCATATATAATTTTGATATCTGGCTCGATGGCAATAATTGTACATCAGGTGAAATTTGATATCTGGCTCAGTGGCTATAATTTTGATATCTGGCTCAGTGACTATAATTGTACATCAGGTGAAATTTTATATATGGCTCAGCATATACAATTTTGATATCTGGCTCAGTGACTATAATTGTACATCAGGTGAAATTTTATATATGGCTCAGCATATATAATTTAGACATCTGGCTCAGTGGCTATAATTGTACATGACTGAGGAGAAATTTGATATCTAGCTCAGCATATATAATTTTGGTATCTGGCTCAGTGGCTATAATTTTGATATCTGGCTCTGACTGTATCTAGCTCAGAATATATAATATTAATATAATTTGGCTCAGTGGCTATAGTTGTACATCAGTTGAAATTTGATATCAGGCTCATTGGCTATAATTTTGATATCTGGCACAGTGACTGCGAAATTTGTAGTGTGTGGTCCAGCTTTGATATAAGATTACCAGCTTTTAGCATACTCTTCAGACATCATCTTAAAGGGCACTTGTTTACCCAATTATGCACTGACATATGTTATATATTAAATGCATAATTATGTTGTCTCTTCATAAAAGGTATATACACATGGCATTCATGACTCTTGTCGATTTATTTTTTTGAACTTGCAGCATCCTGCAACTTTTTCTACAAAACATATATAAAATCATTATATATAGTAAAACCTGGATTTTGCACCGACACATCTTGTTGTGGTGAGCATTTGTGCGAAGTTATTTGAAAATCCATCCATGAATGTCGGAGTTATCAACCGGACACGAAAGCACTTCTTTTTGACCTTGGAGCCACGGACCTGGATTTTGTACGCAACACATCGTCTTGTTAGCACAGTGGCATTGCTTGTGCAGTGTGGCGGCAGTAAAACGTCTCCCCGCGCTTGCAATCAGTACTGTTATTCATTCGATCTTTGGAGATCGCTGAGCCCGATACTTATATTTAGTTATCGGTGGTACATTTTCAATTTCTTTTGTTTTCTTACTTAATGTTTGATTCGGTGGTTCCACTACTCCAGCCGATTAAAGGCTCTGGGTAATGTTTAACCACTTATAGGATATGTTGTCTGCTTTTTAATTTAGTCTTTTGGCTGTTACTTGTGTCACGCAGGCTTCATAACCGCTGCTCCCAACTAAATTCCATTATGTTTATTTCGCTCTTCGGGGCATTTAATTTTATTAGATACTGGGACCATACGCCGTATGACATGGGGAAGCAAATAACTCCATGTCCACCGCCATATGCATGCCATCTTCGGGATGGTTAAAATTGTGTACTATTGATTTTATGAATATTGAGTTCTGCTCAACCCGGGACTAGGAGGCGTGAGCGGTAGCTAGCATATTTCACTACCGCTCATGAACAGTCTCAATCAAACCGAGACTGCAATATTTCGTATGTGTCGTGCTCGGCCGTTTCCAAAGGTCCATTATCATACTCTTTTTTTAAAGCACAGTGGCGTTGCTTGTGCAGTGTAGCGGCAGTAAAACGTCTCCCCGCGCTTGCAATCAGTACTGTTATTCATTCGATCTTTGGAGATCGCTGAGCCCGATATTTATATTTAGTTATCGGTGGTACATTTCTTTTGTTTTCTTACTTAATTTTTGATTCGGTGGTTCCACTACTCCGGCCGATAAAAGGCTCTGGGTATTGTTTAACCACTTAAAGGATATGTTGTCTGCTTTTTAATTAAGTCTTTTGGCTGTTACTTGTGATACGCAGGCTTCATAACCGCTGCTCCCAACTAAATTCCATTATGTTTATTTCGCTCTTCGGGGCATTTAATTTTATTAGATAGTGGGACCATACGCCGTACGACATGGGGAAGCAAATGACTCCATGTCCACCGCCGTATGCATGCCATCTTCGGGATGGTTAAAATTGTGTTCTATTGATTTTATGAATATTGAGTTCTGCTCACTACGGGGCTAGAGGGCGTGAGCTGTAGCTAGCATATTTCACTACCGCTCATGAACAGTCTCAATCAAACCGAGACTGCAATATTTCGTATGTGTCGTGCTCGGCCGTTTCCAAAGGTCCATTATCATACTCTTATTTTATAGCACAGTGGCGTTGCTTGTGCAGTGTGGCGGCAGTAAAACGTCTCCCCACGCTTGCAATCAGTACTGTTGTTCATTCGATCTTTGGAGATCGCCGAGCCCAATACTTATATTTAGTTATCGGTGGTACATTTTCAATTTCTTTTGTTTTCTTACTTAATTTTTGATTCGGTGGTTCCACTACTCCGGCCGATAAAAGGCTCTGGGTATTGTTTAACTACTTAAAGGATATGTTGTCTGCTTTTTAATTGAGTCTTTCGGCTGTTACTTGTCATACGCAGGCTTCATAACCGCTGCTCCCAACTAAATTCCATTATGTTTATTTTGCTCTTCGGGGCATTTAATTTTATTAGATAGTGGGACCATACGCCGTACGACATGGGGAAGCAAATAACTCCATGTCCACCGCCGTATGCATGCCATCTTCGGGATGGTTAAAATTGTGTACTATTGATTTTATGAATATTGAGTTCTGCTCAACCCGGGGCTAGAGGGCGTGAGTGGTAGCTAGCATATATCACTACTGCTCATGAACAGTCTCAATCAAACCGAGATTGCAATATTTCGTATGTGTCGTGCTCGGCCATTTCTAAAGGTCCATTAGCATACTCTTTTTTTATAGCACAGTGGCGTTGCTTGTGCAGTGTGGCGGCAGTAAAACGTCTCCCCACGCTTGCAATCAGTACTGTTATTCATTCGATCTTTGGAGATCGCTGAGCCCGATACTTATATTTAGTTATCGGTGGTACATTTTCAATTTCTTTTGTTTTCTTACTTAATTTTTGATTCGGTGGTTCCACTACTCCGGCCGATAAAAGGCTCTGGGTATTGTTTAACCACTTAAAGGATATGTTGTCTGCTTTTTAAATTAGTCTTTTGGCTGTTACTTGTGATACGCAGGCTTCATAACCGCTGCTCCCAACTAAATTCCATTATGTTTATTTCGCTCTTTGGGGCATTTAATTTTATTAGATACTGGGACCAAACGCTGTATGACATGGGGAAGCAAATAACTCCATGTCCACCGCCGTATGCATGCCATCTTCGGGATGGGATGGTTAAAATTGTGTACTATTGATTTAATGAATATTGAGTTCTGCTCAACCCGGGGCTAGAGGGCGTGAGCTGTAGCTAGCATATTTCACTACCGCTCATGAACAGTCTCAATCAAACCGAGACTGCAATATTTCGTATGTGTCGTGCTCGCCGTTTCCAAAGGTCCATTATCATACTCTTTTTTTGTTGTGGTGAGCACTTGTGCCAAGTTATTTGAAAATCCATCCATGAATGTCGGAGTTATCAACCAGACACGAAACACTTCTTTTTAACCTTGGAGCCACGGACCTGGATTTTGCACTGTCACATCTTGTTGTGGTGAGCACTTGTGCCAAGTTATTTGAAAATCCATCCATGAATGTCGGAGTTATCTACCGGACATGAAAGCACTTCTTTTTGACCTTGGAGCCAAGGACCAGGATTTTGTATGCGACACGTCATCTTGTTGTGGTGAGCATTTGTGCGAAGTTATTTGAAAATCCATCCATGAATGTCGGAGTTATCAACCAGACACGAAAGCACTTCTTTTTGACCTTTGAGCCACGGACCTGGATTTTGTACGCGACGCGTCGTCTTTTTGTGGTGAGCATTTGTGCGAAGTTATTTGAAAATCAATCCATGAATGTCGGAGCTATCAACCGGACATGAAAGCACTTCTTTTTGACCTTGGAGCCACGGACCTGGATTTTGTACGCGACACGTCGTCTTTTTGTGGTGAGCACTTGTGCCAAGTTATTTAAAAATCCATCCATGAATGTCGGAGTTTATAAACTGGACAGGAAAGCACTTCTTTTTGACCTTGGAGCCACGAACCATGATTTTAAACACGACATGTCGTCTTTTTGTGGTGAGCACTTGTGCCAAGTTATTTGAAAATCCATCAATGAATGTCGGAGTTATCAACCAGACACGAAAGCACTTTTTTTTTACCTTGGAGCCATGGACCTGGATTTTGTACGCGACACGTTGTCTTGTTGTGGTGAGCACTTGTGCCAAGTTATTTGAAAATCCATCCATGAATGTCGGAGTTATCAACCAGACACGAAACACTTCTTTTTGACCTTGGAGCCACGGACCTGGATTTTGTACGCGACAAGTCGTCTTGTTGTGGTGAGCACTCATAACAAGTTATTTGAAAATCCATCCATAATGTCGGGAGTTATAAAATGGACACGAAAGAACTTCTTTTTGAACTTGGAGCCACGGACCTAGATTTTGTGCGCGACACGTCTTCTTGTTGTGGTGAGCATTTGTGTCAAGTTATTTGAAAATACATCCATGAATGTCTGCGTTATCAACCGAACACGAAAGCACTTCTTTTTGACCTTGGAGCCACGGACCTGGATTTTGTGCACAACAGTTCGTCTTGTTGCGGTGAGCACTTGTGCCAAGTTATTTGAAAATCCGTCCAGGCATGACAGAGTTATTGACTGGACACGATTGTTCGACTAATATATGCCTTTGATATTACTTATTTACTATATGTTGATTATATTGCAAAAATAATATATTTAAACCTATGGTAGAATAATGAAAAACACCTGAAAAGTCCCACATTACATTACCTTTACTTTATTTATATTGAAGCAGGTTTAACATCAAAATGATACTAGATTAATAAGTTGAGGTGTCTGTTTGGATAAATTCTTCACGATTGTCATGTGTTAAGAAGACTTTGATCAGACAAAGTATAAAGAGATGATATTTTAAGTTTGAATTTACATTAGCAGTATTTATTTCTACTGGCTTGTCAATTTTACCATTTAACTATATAACTTTAAAGCAGATGATATAGTTAACAGTAAACAAACTACAGTAAATTTGTAAAAATGCAGAAAGAAGAAAAAATGATTCACTGTTATCCACAATTGTAAAAGTTTATTTTCGACTGTACCCTTTTAACCCTTAACCCACTATGCATGACTATAATAGTCTATGCGTCCATTGTAAACCCTGATCAGTCATTTCCATCAAAACACCCTTTTGTTACATAAATGGAATGATCTTAATTCAAAGAAAGAACAGTCCATTATATATATGTAGGGTGTTAAGGGTTAACCTGATGATCAATGTCTATCCAAGATATGAAAGATATGTAAATTTTGTGTTAGCATAAACCTGTCACGCATATTGATTTTCATTTGGGTTTAAAATGGTACAGAACAAAATATTGGACAGCTATTATAGCAGACAAGGAAGACAGCAGAGGTGTTCCAAATCAGTTTTAGGAAGTAAATTATGATATGTGTCACTTGATCTGAATACACCCAGTAGATCTAAATCATATCGACAAGAAAAATGGCGACAGGAGGAAGTTCCTCGCTTTCTCTGGGCTCTGAGCCTTTTTATGACTTTTCATGTGGCCCCTGTGCCAAGGAGGGGCAGAACAAGGAGGCAATAAAACACTGTATGGAGTGTCGCCAGAACTTCTGTACCATGTGCCTCAAACATCACAACAAATTTGAGGGATTGAGGGCTCACCGAATACTGGATAAAGCCAGCATGGTGGCCAGCGAAGTACAGGCCCCGGCTTTCCAAACCAATGAGACATGTCCTGTTCACCAGGGCAAAATGATGGAAATGTACTGTGGAGCACATGATGTCGTCTGTTGTGGGGTTTGCACACACATAGACCACAGGTAAAGCCAAATAAAATTATATGTGTGGTTCCTATTACATGCTCAAAAAAATAGGGTAGGTAGGGAAAACAAGAGGCCCAAGAGGGCCTGTGGGCCCAAGAAGGCCTGTGGACGCTCTACTGGCTAAAATGGCTCTTATAACACCAATGAAGCGAGTGACTGCCATTTACGTTTTTTTGAAAGATTGGGGCAAAAAACAGCTTTTTAACTAAATCAAGGGCCACAACTAAAGAATCTGGTAACGTTTGGTAAAGATCAGATGAAAAATAAAGGCCATACTGTATTAACGAGGCAAAATATGGCATTTTTAACTAAATCAAGAGCCATAACTCCTCTTTTACTGGTCCGACTGGTCCAACATAGAGCTAAAAAAAAAAATATAAAAAAAAAGTAATAATTTAAAAAAAAAAATAAAAAAAATATTAATAATAATAAAAAAATAAATAATTAAAATAAAATAAAAATTATAATAATATAAAAAAGACAGTCATAAAATCTGGTAAAGTTTGGCAAAGATCAGATGCAAAATGAAGGCAATATCGTATGACGAGGCAAATTATAGCATTTTTAACAAAATCAAGGGCCATAACTCCGCTGTTACTGGTCCGATCTGGCTGGTTTTCGAACTTGACCAAGCTTTCATAGACATTAACAATCTGATAAAGTTTGGTAAAGATCGGATGAAAAATAAAGGCTCTATCGTCTTAACAGGGCAAAATATATCATTTGGAACTAAATCAAGGGCCATAACTAAAGAATCTGGTAAAGTTTGGTAAAGATCAGATGAAAAATGAAGGCCATACCGTATTAACGAGGCAAAATATAGCATTTTTAACTAAATCAAGAGCCATAACTCCTCTGTTACTGGTCCGACTGGTCCAACATAGAGCTAAAAAAAAAAATCAATAAAAAAAAAAAAAAAAAATCAATAAAAAAAAAAAAAAAAGTATTACCGTAATAATAATAAAAAAAAAATCAATAAAAAAAAAAATTCAAATAATAATAATATTATTAAAATTAAATAAAAATTAAAATAATATAAAAAAGACTGTCATAAAATCTGGCAGAGTTTGGCAAAGATCAGATGCAAAATGAAGGCCCTATCGTAGGACGAGACAAATTATAGCATTTTTACAAAATTAAGGGCCATAACTCCACTGTTACTGGTCCGATTAGGCTGGTTTTCGAACTTGACCGAGCTTTCATTGACATTAACAATCTGATAAAGTTTGGTAAAGATCGGATGAAAAATGAAGGCCCTATCGTCTTAACGAGGCAAAATATAGCATTTTGAACTAAATCAAGGGCCATAACTCCGCTGTTACTGGTCTGATCTGGCTGGTTTTCGAACTTGACCAAGCTTTCATAGACATTAACAATCTGATAAAGTTTGGTAAAGATCGGATGAAAAATGAAGGCCCTATCGTCTTAACGAGGCAAAATATAGCATTTTGAACTAAATCAAGGGCCATAACTACGCTGTTACTGATCCGATATAAATGGTTTTCGAACTTGTCCGAGCTTTCATTGATATTAACAATCTGATAAAGTTTGGTAAAGATCGGATGAACAATGAAGCCCCTATCCTCTTAATGAGGCAAAATATAGCATTTGTAACTAAATCAAGGGCCATAACTCTGCTGTTACTGGTCCGATATGTCTGGTTTTCGAATTTGTTCGATCTTTCAACGACATTAACAATCTGATAAAGTTTGGTAAAGATCGGATGAACAATGAAGCCCCTATTGTCTTAACGAGGCAAAATATGGCATTTTTAACTAAATCAAGGGCCATAACTCCGCTGTTACTAGTCCGATATGGCTGATTTTCAAAATTGTCCGAGCTTTCATTGATATTTACAATCTGATAAAGTTTGGTAAAGATCGGATGAACATTGAAGCCCATATTGTCTTAACAAGGCAAAATATAGCATTTTTAACTAAATCAAGGGCCATAACTCCGCTGTTACTAGTCCGATATGGCTGGTTTTCGAACTTGTCCAAGCTTTCATTGATATTAACAATGTGGTAAAGTTTGGTAAAGATAGGATGAAAAATGAAGGCCCTATCATCTTAACCAGAGTTCAGGAAATACGTGCGGGCAAGTGACCTTCGCAAATCTGGTTGCCCGCCAGTTGCCCGACAATTGCGGCTAGCGACTGTTAATAAGATCAAACAACTTTCGGTACAATCAACATTCTCGCCCCAGGCAGCTTAATTTGTGGCATTATTTCAATAAACAACTTATTAACCCTCACACGCATTTCACAATTTATCCTGACACAACCGTCACACGTGTGTCCATCGTCCAGTGAAATCGTGGAAATCATGTCCGTGACCTCCCAACCATAAACATAGCAGAAATTGTTTCCAAATAATCCCTGAAAGTCATTTGGACCTTCCATCAATCAAATACAGAAATTCCTTAATTTGCAAATTTAATGTGTCAAAATAATGATTGACAGACCCACGTGACGTGATGTTTTTGTTTAGATAATCTAGCCGAAGATTTTTTTGTAACGAAAATACATTTTCTTTTACTCGAAGCACTCGTTTATCAATGCGATTTTATGAGGTATTTGGTGTATTTCATTGATATACTCAACAAATTAAACGTATATGGAAGGGCATACTAGACAAATTAGTTGCATAACTTAGCGATATGCGCATGTCATGGGTTTTCGCGACTTCAAAACAATCACGGAACCTTTTTCTCAAGTTCTGAACTTTCGCTCTTGATAAATAAGGTTACTGCTACTACTTCTAAAACAATTCCTAGGGAAACCCTATTCATGCCTCTTGCTTTCATCTAATTCCCTTTAGTTCAAAGACAAAGGCGTAGGAACATTACCATGGTTACAGATATTGGGGGCCAAGTGAATATTTTTAATAACGTTTTTGTCTTGTTTCTTTGCTTGCCACACATTTAATTAAATGAACACAACAGCTTCTTTTTTTTCTGTCAATTGGTTAATTGTACACACTGTGACATTAAAAGTTCCATACACTAGCTGCCAAGCAATTTTTTTGGATGGTCATCACAAATAAAGGGGTGGTGTGTGTGTGTGTGTGTGTGTGTGTGGTGCTTGGTGGGGTGGGAAGGGGGAATAAAATTAGTTTGTATACTGTTACTGGGCCGATCTGGCTGGTTTTCAAACTTGTCCGAGCTTTGATTGATATTATCAACATGTTAAAATTTGGTAAAGGTCGGATGAAAAATGAAGTTAACGACGGACGGACGACAGACAACTCGGCATCCCATAAGCTCTGCTGGCCTTTGGCCAGTAGAGCTAAAAATGTCTAAAAACATTTCATTTTATATTGTCTTTTTTTTTTACACTATACTTTTATACCAAATAAATAAATAAACTTAACTATATATTTGTTGATATCATCAGATACAGAACCGATAGAATAATAATAAAAAAACAAAAAGAAGAAAAGAATGATCAAAGGGAAAATGTAAAAAAGTTTGTTTTTTTGAGGGGTTATAAAATGTTTAGGGTCAGCCCCTAAAACAGGATCAGTCGGGAAAACGGAACCACACCTATTATTTTATTTGGCCTTAGTGCAATATTCTTTACAATTAACATTGTTACAACAATGATGCCACACTTTTCATGCATATGTTATCGATATGTTAAATAAAGTAAACTGTCATTTAATTTTTGTTTTGGATCATAGGGAGTGGAGTTGGGGATTGGGGGGTTAAAAGGAGCCCATGCCCAAATGTGGTTAAGCTAGAATAACACATGTAAAAGGTACACGGACAGCTTAGATGTTTACTTTAACCAAAATTATTGCACATTTCGTAGGCTATGTTAAGTTCATTCCAAAATTCATTTAAAGCATCTCCTTGGCCAAGGGGTTAACAACATTGCGTTGTAAACCTTCTCGCCTCTCACCAATGCCGGTCTGAATCCAACATGACTTGTAAGTGAGAAAGTGTCGATTCTTACGGAAGGCGGGAGGTGTACAGTACTGGTTCTACCCAGGTAAATTGGGTGGTCTGCCTCCACCAAAAATAAACAAGAGGTCAATGACCTTGAAGCTCTACTGATTGATTTTGATTTCAGGAAGTAGTCGCTACAGACTTGTTTTTTTGAAAATCTATTTTTAACCGGCCATCTTGAATTTCCGGCCGACCTGAAATTTTGCTAGGATCAATTAGACATTAAGAGCAACATTCCTGTGAAGTTTCATGAACATCCGTCAAGTAGTTTCAGAGAAGTAGTCGCTACAAGTTTTTACTATATAACTCTATGTAACCAAAGATGGCCACTGGCAGCCATGTTTAACGTCGAATCAAAATAATTTTCCACAAGGATCAACATCATGTCATGCTGATCATTTTAGAAAAAGTCCCTTATCAATATCACTTATAGTTTTAAAGAAGTAGTCGCTACAAACATATTTTTTAAAAATCTTTTTTTAGCTGTGACGGCCATCTTGAATTTCCGGCCGACCTGAAATTTTTCTAGGATCAATTAGACATCAAGAGCAACATTCCTGTAAAGTTTCATGACAATCCGCCAAGTAGTTTCAGAGGAGTAGTCGCTACAAGTTTTTACTATATAACTGTATGTAAACAAAGATGGCGTCTGGCAGCCATGGTTAACGTTGAATCAAAACGATTTTTGACAAGGACCAACATCATGTCATGCTGATCATTTTAGAAAAAGTCCCATATCAATATCTCTTATTGTTTTGAAGAAGTAGTCGCTACAAACTTGTATTTTAAAACTCTATTTTTAGCTTTGGCGGCCATCTTGGATTTCACATCAACATGAATTTTTGCTAGGATCAACTAGACTTGATGGGCAACATTTCTGTAAAGTTTCATGAATATCCATCCAGAGTTTCAGAGGAGTTGTCGCTACAAATAAAAGTTTACGGACAGACGGACGGACGGACAGACGGACGGACGACGGATGCCGCACCACGGCATAAGCTCTGCTGATCTCTGATCAGTCGAGCTAAAAACTGACTCATAAATTATATAACCGTACATGTATTGAAAATGACGTAAAACACCATACAAACAAACATCATTTGAGCCTAAATTACATACACATGTACATGTATGCAACCATCTAGGAAATGCTTTAAGGAATCCAATGCAAAAATTTGAGCCAAGGACAACATACAATATTTAAGAGATACAGACATATACAACACCATGATCTGCCTTTATTTCAAATAATTTAGTTCCATGGGATTCGGGGCTAGAGTGGCCCACTGGATATGTAAGAGTAGGGCAGGTTCCCAGGTTCCTATGTAAGAGTAGGGCAGGTTCCCAGGTTCCTATGTAAGAGTAGGGCAGGTTCCCAGGTTCCTAGTAAGAGTAGGGCAGGTCCCCAGGTTCCTATGTATCCTTCCACTCTCTCTAGGGTGAGTCCAAATAAGTTACATGTTGATGAACAAGTGGCGTAACCAAAAAGGATTTTTTCCCAAGGCACACCCATGAAATATATGAGAGGTATATTGTTCCTGAAATTTTAGGGAGAATTGATGATACAGTTTTCATATTTTGTTTTACAGTTTAAAAAAGTAGAAAGGAAAGTTAATGGGTTAAAAGAATCTTTAAAAAAATGTAATTGGAAATGGGGAGAATCAAACCCGGGTCGCTCGCATGGCAAACGACAGTTACATCCACTGGGCCATTCTGTCATTGACATATACTTCCTTTTAAAAATGAATTATACCTTAATGAATATCGCGTCGCATTCGGCCAATGTTTACTGTTTACGAATTTTCAAAAATAATTAGAGATTAATACATGGGTGATGCGTTATTGCCCGTCATATCTGCCCGAGACCCCAATATCGGCCCGAAGGCTTTAGCCTGAGGGCCGATATTGGTCGAGGGCCGATATGACGGGCAATAACGCATCACCCATGTTTTAATCTTTTTATCATATATATACACATTTTCTCATATATATACGCATTTTCTCTTTATTAAACCGTTACAATGTTGTTTTTATCTCATATATAATGTGAATTAAATTAATTTCAGTTGAACCGATGAGCCAAATCACACATTTCCAAACAGATACAGGCCTAAATTTTTACGTTTTCTAAAAGAATAATGTTTCTAGTGGCGTAGCTGCTTTTAGGCACTGCAAACCCCGACCGGAAACCTTTTTTCTGATAGGCTATGCTCTTTTTATCCCCAAAAGTGTCTCCCAAAATTCGTCGGAGTGCACCATTTTACCAGCGGAAAAAGGTTTAATTATCGGTTATTCTTAATGATTAAGCTTTTTAAAATAATATGACATATTGTAAAAGATTGTAATATTAAGATATAGTGTTTACCTTTACTGAGTATCTGTTTAAATCCGCTGTTTATTTACATTCGTTGTGACGTTATGGTTTAAAAAAGTGACGACATGTAACGTTCGTTACGTCAGGCCTCTACATTAACTTTTGGATCCACTTGCCCTGTCAGACAAGTGACTTCAGAAATCCACTTGTCCTGACCTATAATAAACTTGTCCGAATATAAAATCTCAATTTTTTACTGTAAAGGCATTAAAACATGTAAAATAAAGCATTTCTATTCAGAGATTGCGATCCGATGAAGCGTGATACATGTACACAATCCGCAAAGCGGTCGTATGTGATTGTCGCAAAAAGTTCAAGCGATTTTTATTTCGTAAAATTTACGATTAGCGTATAATTAAACAACTTGCTTTTGTTGTATTTTATTAACAATATTTTCACAACATACGGAATGCTTTTTGTCATTCAAAATCGGGAGAATAAAACGTCAAATACAGGGATCCCAAGCAACGTGTTGCGACAAGCAACTATATATCGGCAGGGAAAATCCTGCCGCGAATGCGCAAAACTGTCTAGTTTACAATCACTTTCTATTAGACAACACTCGCTACGGTGAGGTTTGAATTTTGTCATTTGGTGTGGGTTTTCAGCGTATTTTGACGTGGGTTTTCATTTTGATTTTGTTTTTTATAAAAAAAATTCTACTTGCCCAATCGGACAACCTGGATTCAGAATCAACTTGTCCGGACCCAAGTTTGGGTTGCCAAAACCTATCGGACAATGTCTAATGTCATCGTAAACAGGAAAGAAAATCAGGGGAGCAGCCAAGTGGAAGGTTGGAAGCCGGTACCGTTCCATTTTTCCCTAATATTGTTTAGAAAGCAATCGCCAATACTCGTAACGATCATGTGACCCGTTATTGGCCCGGTCAGGTGATCGGGCCAATATGGATATTGCATTTTCGGCCCGGTCACGACCTAAATTTGGCGTATCGGACCCCATTTATGATACGGCTCATTTCTCGAGAGCTTTATTGTAGGGTGATTTTGTGCATATTGCGGGCCAGAAATGCGTATATATATGATCAAAAAATATGTATGTTTGTTTGGAAATCTATTTTCCATGTCTGGATTGTAAACCAGTAGCCTAGAGCATTATATCTACATGAATGCATGTTTGATTGAAATAAGTTTAGCAGGAAAATTCAAAGGATCAAATCAATGTAAACAAACATCACAATAACTGAACTTGGCCCGGATTGGACTCGATCCCACCCATCAGTAACAGCATCCCAATGAAACCTAACACACAGACAACATGAAGGGTTGAAAGATCGAAAAGAAATGTCTTCGAACGGAAACCGCCGATTCGCCGGCGATACGTATCGATGTGAACCATCTTGAATGGAAACAGTATAAAATACGGCGCTCTGTCATTTATGGCGCTCGGACAATTTTCGAACAGGGTACCTTAACTAGACCATACAAAACTTATGGCCTCGGTACTTGTACGTAAAAAGGTCGACATTTCTAAGTTGTTACATTGTAATAGATTTATTTTATTTTATTTCATTTTTTATTTTGTTTTATTACTAATTTCTTTATTTTTTCATTGGTCACTTTTCAAATTTTTACCGACGCAAGTGCTTTGGTATGGCTCAGCGTAGTTACGCCACTGTGAACAACATTTATTTGTCCAAAGTTCAATCTCTAATCAATTCAGTGGTTCTAAATAATGGTCAATATATTTTAACCCTTTTATTGATTTTACATGCCAGTTCTATGTATTAGTTGAGTTTTACTTTAAAAAAATGAAACTATATATATATACACTACTCAACTTTTATAATCGGTCACTTTTCAAAGAATTATATATTTTTTAATAATTCATATTTTCGTTTGGCGTCGTTTAACAAATATCGCTAACGATTTATAAAACTGAATCTGCCTTGATTGGACTAAAACCTTGTTGATAAACTTAATAAAATATTGGTATGTGTTTCGGTGATTTCCAGTTTTTAATATTCGTGTTATTTTCAAAAAACCTGGGTAACCGATTATAAAAGTTCAATAGTGTGTATATATATATATATACACGAGGGGCATCCTAAAAGTATTGAGACTTTTGCTCTTATTCAAAGGTCGTTGGGAATACAACATTAAAAAACCCAAGAAATATAGTTTCATCTTTTGTACACCAGATTACCAAGAATCATGATAATTGTACATATAATGTTGAAAATATTCACATCTGTGCAAGGAGTACTATGCTGAAGCGGGGACGGTCATAGCGACGTCACGATGTCGTGAGCTGCAACAATGACGTCAAACACGTTCAACTCTTTTCAAAATAGTTTCCTCCACTGTCTATGCATCTGTGGTGCCTCCGGATCCACTGCTTGAACATGTCCTGGTACCACTCTGAATCTAGTCCAGCAATATATCTCTGGGCAGTGCGAGATAGATCTCTAAATGAATCATATTTTGTACCTTTAAGTGCCGACTTAAGTATCGGAAAAATGCGAAAGTCCATCGGCGCTAGATCGGGACTGTAAGCGGGGTGATCGATGATTTCAAATCCAAGAATGCCGATCTCAGACTTTGTCAGAGCTGCCGTATGCGCAGGTGCGTTGTCCTGGTGTAATATAACACGGTCCAATTCAATAGCGGGCCTCTTCCGTACAAGTGCGCGCAGGAGATCTTTGCGAAGAACCTTTAAGTAAAAATGATAATAATAATGTTCATGCAAAGCCGACATACACACATTTTTATACATGTACATATATCATATCGTGTGATTTTATAATATTTTTGGTTGAATTTAAATTTAAAAGTGTTTATTAAAAAATAAATCAAAGATACAAACCTCTGAGTAGTATCTGGCGTTCACTGTTTTTCCTTACGGAACCGCATGCTGTAGGATCATGCCGTGGATATCAGCAAAGAAGATATACATCTGTTTCCCTGCAGATTTGGTTACACGAGCCTTCTTTGGAGGCGGAGAAGATGGTGTCTTCAATTGCATTGACTGTTCTTTGGTTTCCGGATCATACAAAAACAGCCAAGTTTCGTCAGTAGTCACAATGCGTCTGCGGAACTCATCACCTTCTCTCTTGTAACGCCAAAGAAATTTCCTTGATGTTGCGACACGCCTTACTTTATTCTCATCAGTTCATAAACGGGCGTTAACCTTGTGCATGTTCAAATGGTCATTTAACACTCTGTGAACAGTTCCTTTACTATAACCAGTCTCATTACAAATGTCCAAGACGGTTACACGACGATCCTTCAGAACGACGTCCCTTACGTTTTCTATTAGTGCTGCATCAATCCGTGACGGTCTACCGCTTCTCTCATCATCTTGTAACGATGCACGTCCTTCACTAAAACGCTTGTGCTACCTGAACACGAGTGCACGACATACAGTTGACTTCATAGACGATCGGTTAATTAGTTTCAATGTTTGGGTAGGTGTCTGCCCAAGTTCACAACAAAATTTGCTGCGCGACTTTCATGCGGATCTGTTGACGTCATTTTCTTCGGATCTTTAAGTTTGCTGCTACTCATTGTTTATCGTTTGTTTACTAACGGAAACGGATATGATTTCAAAATTTACTGAGCGTGTGCGTGTGACGTTGTCTAACACACACACACTAAAGCGCGCCAAATTTGACGTCTATATTCACTGGTAATATCACTATTTCTTAAGCAACTTAAGACCGTTTAGACCCTCCCCGCATCAGCATTATATTGTCGTATAGCGACGACAAAACTTGTGTTTCGTGCCATCAGTAATACTGTCACTTTCGGAAATAGAACATAATATATGAAACTGCATTGGTGCCAAATATCTTTTTAAATGAATAGATAATAAAAATGTTATAGCAAAAGTCTCAATATTTCTGGGATGCCCCTCGTATATATACATAAATGTGAGACAAATTATCAACCAAACAGTGCTTAAACTAACAAATATCGAGAGCTTTCGGCTTTAATTGCCTTCCTCAGGATACATACATAAAGTTACAAAAACAAACACATAAATTGCGCGAAAAAAATTTTTAAAAGCAGAAACATAAACCAATCAATACTATAACTGCGTGCGCTTAATGCGCCAATGCCAGTAATGGTATGACACAGCCATAACTCATGCATACAATTTGCTCATTCAGGTGAATCCATCAAAGGCCGTACAGAAAACTAGAATCCACCAAATTAAATGTGTAGCCTAATGTTTCTATTTTTACTAACAGCATTACTTCCAATATCTCATTTCTGACTAAAGTTTTTCTATTTTTAGTAACAATGACCTTGAACAAAGTAAGCTTCCTTTCCATATAAGATACATACTCAACAAGATTGTTTTCTAACTGAAGTTATTGTCCTGAAAACATTTTTCTATTTTTAGTAACAGTGACCTTGACCTGAGTGACCTCAAATGCAATACCAAGCTTCCTTTCCATATAAGCTACAAACACAATAAGTTTTGTTGCAATATCTTATTCTTAACTACAGTTATTGGCCAAAAAATATTTTTTCTATTTTTGTAACAGTGACCTTGACCTAGTGACCTCAAATGTGATACCGAGCTTCATTTGCTTATAAGCTACCTACACTGCAAGTTTTGTTCAAATATCTCATTCCTAACTGAAGTTATTGTTCAGAAACCATTTAAATCTGAAATTCCGTTATTTTGACATTATCAAGGTTAAAAGCTTAATTTTGCTCATTTTAAGACTGCTCAGAGGCTCATTGAAAGAAATCTCCTAATCAAATTTAGTGAAAATTCAAATACGTTTAATAAATTAATATGATGATCTTAAAAAAGAAATTGCTAAATCTCAGAAGCCGTTTCATAAAGTTTTTTTTGCTTACACAAGCTGAAATTATAATCTGACAATGGGCAATAACTTAAATGCTGATTTTGATGTGGATTTTGTCTATGGACAAACTCATCCGAGATCTTATCAAACAAGTATGGACATACAATGATGACACAAACAACGCACCATTGCATAAGCTTGGCTTGGCTGGCCTTTGGCAAAGTCGATTATTTGGGGGGGTGGGGGGGGTGGGGGGGGGGGGGGGGGGAGTTCTTCATCACAACTATCCACACTTTTTGTATAAATTCGTACTTCCACGTATATTTCATTAATATGAAAACAGTATATAAAATGCTTGTATTATGTATTATTCAGGCTGTGCAAAGGCGTTGATTTCGTACCCAACGTCTCCAAAGGCATAAACACCAGTCAAGAACTCAAAGATGTCACAGATGGAATGAAACAAGTGAAGCTTGAACTTGTCAAATCGAAGAATGCTCGTCAAGAAGATTTAAAAAGAATTCAAAAAGAGAAGACCAAGTATCTGAATGACATTGATCATTTCCGCAACAACATTGTCAAGCATTTAGATACCCTAGTGAAGAAGGCCAAAGATGATGTCCATAATAAAGTCCTGGAGATGGAAAAGGCAATAAATAATGATATTCAACAACTGCAAGATATGACGTCAGCACTGGAAGCCAATATAAAGAACGTTATTAGCTGTAAAGATGAATCGGAACTCTTCCTCTATGTGAAACAAGGAAAGAGCAAGAAGGACAGTGGCAGCCAATTACTGCATGAACTGGTAACATCAGCAAGCGAAGAAACACTCGTGTTCAACGTCAACACCAACATCACAGCTTATTTCATGAATCTGAAGTCAATAGGGGACATCAAAACAGCAAAAAAAAAACAACTCAGCTCTGGATTCCAAAGCCAGTCAAATGTCAAGATGAGAGTGAGTAAGCCATTCAATACTGCCACCCTCCACGGTGATTACAATGTCCAGACTAATGATGATATGATCACCTGCCACATACTGGGGTGCTGCCTACTTGAAGATGGATCAGTGATTATATCAGATTACAATAACAACAAGCTGAAGAGACTAGACCAGTCCTACAAGGTAGTGGACCAATGTACCATGGAAGATCCATTTGGAGTATGTAGTACAGGGCCTACAGAAGTTGCTGTGGCATTGTATGAAACTTTAAAGATACAACTATTGTCGACTGCTGACAAACTGAAACTCACAAGATCATTCCAGGTGGACTTTAAGTGTCAATATTTGACCTTTAGCAATGGGGAGTTGTTTGTCTCTGGTGAGGAGAGAGTATGTGCATACAGCCTGACAGGAGACCACCTCTGTACATTCCAGAATGACTCAGCTGGACAGAGAATATTCATTTATCCACAACAAATTAGTGTTAGCAACACTGGAGACCAGATACATGTCGCAGATGGAACAAAAGGAGTAATAACTATAGACAGACATGGACACCTACAATCCACCTTCACTGACCCAGATCTGACGAATGCCTGGGGAGTATGCATGTTGGAGAATGACAACCTGTTGGTCGCTGGTGCTAATAGCAACAACATCATCCAGATCGACAACCAAGGGAGGAAGGTTCAGGTGCTCCTATCACAGACTGACGAGATACACGGTCCACACGCACTTTGTTATGATCGTGACAATGCCAGATTGATTGTTACCATGTATGGAACAAATCACATCAAAGTGTTTAACTTGATCAGGAAGTAATCAGTCCAGAGTCCTATAGTTCATTGTGAAAAACACTATATAAAAATGGCATATCCTTCATGTTTTGCCTAGACTTTATCAGACTTTCCCCGTTTTATGTTTTATTGATCAGGTTTAGGTAAATTCTATTTAAAGGGAATACAGATGATCTGGATGAACTATGGGTGTCCCAGGATCTGTCAGATTTATTGTTATTATTGAAATTGTTTGGTATAATATGATTTGGTCTACCGGTAAATGATTTGGCAAGTTTTTATGCCCCCGAAAAATTTTCATGGGGGCATATAATAATCGCACCGTCCGTCCGTCTGTCCAGATTCTGTCCGTCATTCCGAATTTCCTGTCCGGACAATTTCCTGTCCGGACCGCAACTTCACAACCCCTGCAGGGATTTTTAAATAACTTGGCACAAGTGATCACTATAACAAGACGATGTGTTCTCCGCAAAACCCAGGTCCGTACCTCAAAGGTGAAGGTAAGACTTGAAGTTCATAGGTCAAAAACATGTACGCAATTTCGTGTCCGGACCGTAACGTCACAACCCCTGCAGGGATTTTTAAATAACTTGGCACAAGTGATCACCATAACAAGACGATGTGTCCCCTGCAAAACCCAGGTCTGTACCTCAAAGGTCAAGGTCACACTTGAAGTTCATAGGTCAAAAACAGGTACGCAATTTCGTTTCCAGACCGTAATGTCACAACCCCTGCAGGGATTTTGAAATAACTTGGCACAAGTGATCACCATAACAAGACAATGTGTCCCCCACAAAACCCATATCCGTACCTCAAAGGTCAAGGTTACACTTAAAGTTTATAGGTCAAAAACAGGTACGTAATTTTGTGTCCGGACCGTAACGTCACAACCCCTGCAGGGATTTTTAATTACTTGGCACAAGTGATCATCATAACAAGACGATGTGTCGCGCGCAAAACCCAGGTCCGTACCTCAAAGGTCAAGGTCACACTTGCAGTCCATAGGTGAAAAACAGGTATGCAATTTCGTGTCCGGACCGTAACTACAGTTATTGGCCAAAAAATATTTTTTTTATTTTTGTAACAGTGACCTTGACCTAGTGACCTCAAATGTGATACCGAGCTTCATTTGCTTATAAGCTACCTACACTGCAAGTTTTGTTCAAATATCTCATTCCTAACTGAAGTTATTGTTCAGAAACCATTTAAATCTGAAATTCCGTTATTTTGACATTATCAAGGTTAAAAGCTTAATTTTGCTCATTTTAAGACTGCTCAGAGGCTCATTGAAAGAAATCTCCTAATCAAATTTAGTGAAAATTCAAATACGTTTAATAAATTAATATGATGATCTTAAAAAAGAAATTGCTAAATCTCAGAAGCCGTTTCATAAAGTTTTTTTTGCTTACACAAGCTGAAATTATAATCTGACAATGGGCAATAACTTAAATGCTGATTTTGATGTGGATTTTGTCTATGGACAAACTCATCCGAGATCTTATCAAACAAGTATGGACATACAATGATGACACAAACAACGCACCATTGCATAAGCTTGGCTTGGCTGGCCTTTGGCAAAGTCGATTATTTGGGGGGGGTGGGGGGGGTGGGGGGGGGGGGGGGGAGTTCTTCATCACAACTATCCACACTTTTTGTATAAATTCGTACTTCCACGTATATTTCATTAATATGAAAACAGTATATAAAATGCTTGTATTATGTATTATTCAGGCTGTGCAAAGGCGTTGATTTCGTACCCAACGTCTCCAAAGGCATAAACACCAGTCAAGAACTCAAAGATGTCACAGATGGAATGAAACAAGTGAAGCTTGAACTTGTCAAATCGAAGAATGCTCGTCAAGAAGATTTAAAAAGAATTCAAAAAGAGAAGACCAAGTATCTGAATGACATTGATCATTTCCGCAACAACATTGTCAAGCATTTAGATACCCTAGTGAAGAAGGCCAAAGATGATGTCCATAATAAAGTCCTGGAGATGGAAAAGGCAATAAATAATGATATTCAACAACTGCAAGATATGACGTCAGCACTGGAAGCCAATATAAAGAACGTTATTAGCTGTAAAGATGAATCGGAACTCTTCCTCTATGTGAAACAAGGAAAGAGCAAGAAGGACAGTGGCAGCCAATTACTGCATGAACTGGTAACATCAGCAAGCGAAGAAACACTCGTGTTCAACGTCAACACCAACATCACAGCTTATTTCATGAATCTGAAGTCAATAGGGGACATCAAAACAGCAAAAAAAAAACAACTCAGCTCTGGATTCCAAAGCCAGTCAAATGTCAAGATGAGAGTGAGTAAGCCATTCAATACTGCCACCCTCCACGGTGATTACAATGTCCAGACTAATGATGATATGATCACCTGCCACATACTGGGGTGCTGCCTACTTGAAGATGGATCAGTGATTATATCAGATTACAATAACAACAAGCTGAAGAGACTAGACCAGTCCTACAAGGTAGTGGACCAATGTACCATGGAAGATCCATTTGGAGTATGTAGTACAGGGCCTACAGAAGTTGCTGTGGCATTGTATGAAACTTTAAAGATACAACTATTGTCGACTGCTGACAAACTGAAACTCACAAGATCATTCCAGGTGGACTTTAAGTGTCAATATTTGACCTTTAGCAATGGGGAGTTGTTTGTCTCTGGTGAGGAGAGAGTATGTGCATACAGCCTGACAGGAGACCACCTCTGTACATTCCAGAATGACTCAGCTGGACAGAGAATATTCATTTATCCACAACAAATTAGTGTTAGCAACACTGGAGACCAGATCCATGTCGCAGATGGAACAAAAGGAGTAATAACTATAGACAGACATGGACACCTACAATCCACCTTCACTGACCCAGATCTGACGAATGCCTGGGGAGTATGCATGTTGGAGAATGACAACCTGTTGGTCGCTGGTGCTAATAGTAACAACATCATCCAGATCGACAACCAAGGGAGGAAGGTTCAGGTGCTCCTATCACAGACTGACGAGATACACGGTCCACACGCACTTTGTTATGATCGTGACAATGCCAGATTGATTGTTACCATGTATGGAACAAATCACATCAAAGTGTTTAACTTGATCAGGAAGTAATCAGTCCAGAGTCCTATAGTTCATTGTGAAAAACACTATATAAAAATGGCATATCCTTCATGTTTTGCCTAGACTTTATCAGACTTTCCCCGTTTTATGTTTTATTGATCAGGTTTAGGTAAATTCTATTTAAAGGGAATACAGATGATCTGGATGAACTATGGGTGTCCCAGGATCTGTCAGATTTATTGTTATTATTGAAATTGTTTGGTATAATATGATTTGGTCTACCGGTAAATGATTTGGCAAGTTTTTATGCCCCCGAAAAATTTTCATGGGGGCATATAATAATCGCACCGTCCGTCCGTCTGTCCAGATTCTGTCCGTCATTCCGAATTTCCTGTCCGGACAATTTCCTGTCCGGACCGCAACTTCACAACCCCTGCAGGGATTTTTAAATAACTTGGCACAAGTGATCACTATAACAAGACGATGTGTTCTCCGCAAAACCCAGGTCCGTACCTCAAAGGTGAAGGTAAGACTTGAAGTTCATAGGTCAAAAACATGTACGCAATTTCGTGTCCGGACCGTAACGTCACAACCCCTGCAGGGATTTTTAAATAACTTGGCACAAGTGATCACCATAACAAGACGATGTGTCCCCTGCAAAACCCAGGTCTGTACCTCAAAGGTCAAGGTCACACTTGAAGTTCATAGGTCAAAAACAGGTACGCAATTTCGTTTCCAGACCGTAATGTCACAACCCCTGCAGGGATTTTGAAATAACTTGGCACAAGTGATCACCATAACAAGACAATGTGTCCCCCACAAAACCCATATCCGTACCTCAAAGGTCAAGGTTACACTTAAAGTTTATAGGTCAAAAACAGGTACGTAATTTTGTGTCCGGACCGTAACGTCACAACCCCTGCAGGGATTTTTAATTACTTGGCACAAGTGATCATCATAACAAGACGATGTGTCGCGCGCAAAACCCAGGTCCGTACCTCAAAGGTCAAGGTCACACTTGCAGTTCATAGGTGAAAAACAGGTATGCAATTTCGTGTCCGGACCGTAACATCACAACCCCTGCAGGGATTTTTAAATAACTTGGCACAAGTGATCACCATAACAAGACAAACCCAGGTCTTCAAGGTCAAGGTCACACTTGGAGGTCTAAAGTCAAATTGTGTCCGGTCAATAACTCTGGCATTCATGGACGGATTTTAAAATAACTTGGCACAAGTGCTCACCACAACAAGACGATGTGTCGCGCACAAAATCCATGTCTGTGGCCCCAAGGTCAAATTTAGAGGTCAAAGGTCAAATCGTGTCCGGTCAATAACTTTTGCATGCCTGGACGGATTTTCAAATAACTTGGCACAAGTGCTCACCACCACCAAATGAGGTGTTGTGCACAAATCCAGGTCCATGGCTTCAAGGTCAAGGTCATACTTAGAGGTCAAAGGACACTTCGGGGGCATTTATCACTTACAGTGATATTTCTTGTTGTAGTATAAATCAGTAATATTAATTTAAAGGATGACATAAGGCTATATGTGATCGAAGTATACTTTACTTGAATTCTAGCAATATGAATAATATTTATAAGGCCAAAAATAAAATTATGTTTGTTTCCCCTTCCCGACCCATGCAAAAAAGGGTTGGGTAGGTAGGTAGGTAAAATATTTTTTTTATTTCATTTCTTTTATTTGAGATCAAAACTGGAATACATGCTACCTATAAGACACATTTAAGACAAAAATAAAAAAAAAAAAAATAAAAAAAAAAAAAGATTTTTTTTTCGCCAGTGTCGAAAAAATAATTCGGGTCGCGGCAATTTCGGTGGGTCGGTCGGGAAGGGGAAACAAACATAATTTTATTTTTGGCCTAATTTAAAACAAATTCCCGTCCAGTCATCGATCGAGTTTTAACAGACCAAACATTTTCATAAACAATAAAGATGTCTTCCCCCCCAACCCCTCACACTGCACAACCTAGTTAAAATAAGTTTGATAGTGGATAAGGCGCAACCTTGTTAAGGTATGTTTGGAAGCAGATAGGGAAATTTTGGATATTTTTCGAAGGACTTTGTGCAGTGGTGGAACAACATTTGACAGAATTACAATGTAGATTTGAGAATTGTTCAACCATGTTATGAGTTAATATTTCTTAAAGGGGCACATGGCAATCTTGAAGTTTTTATCAACCACTGAACAAAGCGTCTAGATTTATTTTTTCAGTATCATTTTCACTTTAAACCTGCTTGCATATAATTAATAAATGTTCGAGTTTTCCTTTTTCTGGTATTATTTTGCCATATGTTTAAATCTATTATTGGTGCAATATAATCGGAAGATAATAATATGCAAATACACTATTCTTACATAATTAATATTAGTGTTAATTAATATTAGTGTTGAACAAATGCAAGTTATGTAGAAAAACTAACAAGTTTTCAAAAAAATATATCAAGATCGCCGTGTGTCCCTTTAAATTGCAATATTCATGATGTTAACGCTTTGTTTTAGTTGTACATGTAGTTAGATTTTGCTAATATGCTAACAATTCCTATCTGTATCAATGAAGTAGCCAAAATATCTCGTTTGACCTTTACTTTTCCTTGAATCTCTTCTCTCAAATACTGGTATTAATCGATTTTGTAGAGAATTCAATATTTATAATGAATTGCAACAAGAAATCCGTGGATTCACATGTCTCGCCTAACGGCGGCTGGACTTAAAAATAAAAAGGTCAGTGATGCTTAAATGAAAGTTTGTAAACATTTTAGTAATTAAAAACAATCGAGATGACATTTTGCTGGGATGACATTTAAGTGCATTTGTTTAAAAACAAAATGCTATCAGGGGTAAAAGTTTGAAAACTCCAAAATACTGAAAATAGGGTGGTTCTCATTAAAAGTGTTACTTTTGGAGTACATTATATAAGAGAAATATTTTCAAAAATACTGAATTCAGTATTAATACTGAAAACTTTTACCCCTGTGCTATTCTATTAAAAACAAGAGGCCCAAGAGGGCCTGTGGATGCTCTACTGGCTAAAACGGCTCTTATATCAAGGGGTGTCGACATAAAATTCCCATCAATAGTTTTTTTAAAACATTACAAAAACAACAGGGATAGGATGGCCTTAGATCGCTCAACTGGTAATCATGGGCAATATGTCTGCTGTCTAGTCTGGCATGGGCATTTTTTAATTTGTCCCACTTTCTTCTATGAATGAAATTTCATAAAAATGGGGAGGGGGGTCGGGGGGGGAGGGGGGGGGGGTGTGGTTATATTAACATTCTAAACAAATATGGTAAAGATCAGATAAAAAATGAAGTAACTACAGATTTAACAAAGGAAAATACAAAAATACAATATTACATTTTTCAATAAATCAAGGGCCATAACCTGTCGTTACTAACTAGATCTAGCTGATTTTCGAACTTGCCCAAAATTAGAGATCATATTGAGGTTTCCTGCGAAATTTTGTAGAAATCCAACAAGCTGTTTAGGAGGAGTAGCGCCGACAAGAAATTTAAAGTAAAAATGTCAAAGTGCCACAACTCCGTCATAAATCAGCGAACTGGAACAAAAGCGCGATATGCATAACTAGACATCTTACCGATGCTTCCTGCTAAGTTTCGTCGAAATCCAACAAGGCGTTTAGGAGGAGTAGCGTTGACAAGAAATTAAAAAAAAAATGTCAAGGGGCTGTAACTCCATCAAAAATCAATGAACCGGAAAAAAAATGCAATAGGCACAGCAATGCTTCCTGCTAACACGGCGTTAACAACAGCAACAAAATTAAAACCAAAAATTATGAAATAAGAAAATTAAAACAAGAGGTCAATGACCTTGAAGCTCTACTGATTGATTTTGATTTCAGGAAGTAGTCCCTACAAACTTGTTACTTGAAAATTTATTTTTAGCCGTGGCGGCCATTTTGAATTTCCGGCCGACCTGAAATTTTGCTAGGATCAATTATTAGACATCAAGAGCAACATTCCTGTGAAGTTGCATGAAAATCCGTCAAGTAGTTTCAGAGGAGTAATCGCTACAAGTTTTCATTATATAACTCTATGTAAACAAACATGGCCGCTGACTGCCATGTTTAACATCGAATCAAAACGATTTTTGGCAAGGATCAACATCATGTCATGCTGATCATTTTAGAAAAAGTCCCATATCAATATCACTTATAGTTTTCAAGAAGTAGTCGCTACAAACTTGTATTTTGAAAATCTATTTTTAGCCATGGCGGCCATCTTGAATTTCCGGCCGACCTGAAATTTTGCTAGGATCAATTAGACATTAAGAGCAACATTCCTGTGAAGTTTCATGAAAATCCGCAAAGTAGTTTCAGAGGAGTAGTCGCTACAAGTTTTTACAATATAATTCTATGTAAACAAAGATGGCCGCTGGCAGCCATGTTTAACGTCGAATCAAAATGATTTTTAACAAGGACCAACATCATGTTATGCTGATCAATAACATGATGATTTTAAAAAAAGTCCCATATCAATATCACTTATAGTTTTCAAGAAGTAGTAGCTACAAACTTGTATTTTGAAAAATTATTTTTAGCTGTGGCGGCCATCTTGAATTTCCGGCCTACCTCAAATTTTGCTAGGATCAATTAGACATCAAGAGCAACATTCTTGTGAAGTTTCATGAAAATCCGTCCAGTAGTTTCAGAGGAGTAGTCGCTACAAGTTTTCATTATATAACTCTATGTAAACAAAGATGGCCGCTGGCAGCCATGTTTAACGCCGAATCAAAATGATTTTCGACAAGGACCAACATCATGACATGCTGATCATTTTAGAAAAAGTCCCATATCAATATCACTTAGAGTTTTCAAGAGATAGTCGCTACAAACTTGTATTTTAAAAATCTATTTTTAGCTTTGGTGGCCATCTTGGATTTCACATCAACATGAATTTTTGCTAGGATCAACTAGACTTCATGGGCAACATTTTTGTAAAGTTTCATGAATATCCATCCAGTAGTTTCAGAGGAGTAGTCACTACAAATAAAAGTTTATGGACAGACGGACGCCGCACCACGGCATAAGCTCTGCTGATCTCTGATCAGTCGAGCTAAAAATAAATAATCAAGAAATTAAAAAAAAAAATGTCAAGGGGCTGTAACTCCATTAAAAATCAATGAACCGGAAATAAATATGCAATAGGCACAGCAATGCTTCCTGCTAACATGGCGTTAACACCAAAAAAAAATGAAACAAAAAAAAAAATGAAATAAGAAAATGAAAAAAAAAAATGAAAAAAAATAAAATGAAATAATAAAAAAATAAAAATTCAAACAAAAGAAATAATTAAAACAAAATAATTAAAAAATATATATACAGTCTACTCTCAGTAACTCGCTTATTTCGAATTTCCGCTTAAGTCGAATTTTTTTCACGGTCCCAATTTTATTCCTTCTATTTTTATGCAATTTGACTTCTTTTAAGTCGAATTTCGATAATTCGAATTATCGGATAATTCGAACTATTTTTCTGGTCCCAAACACGAATCTATACATTAATTTACTCTCGCTAATTCGAAGTTCAATTAAAGTGCCAAATGCAAGTTTGATCAAACACAAGCCGGCGTCGAAGTTGATTGTGAAGCAAACAAAAGGTGATAATTGCTGAGATGATTTCACCTGTAACAAATAAATCATGGTGACATGTTTTTTTAATTCATTTTCTTGTGTTGTCTCTGATTTTTCATGATAAATTAAGGCTTGTTAACGAGGAAGTTTGTTTACGCTAATTGGAAAACAATGGCCATTGCATGGGTTAAAACAATTATAATAATTGTACTAATTTGACATGGACGAAACGTAAAACTAATTAATTTATGAGTGGCAGTTTTTCGATGTTCTGTTTTTTGCTATAAAATTCGAATGTTTAATGTAAGAGGAGATTCCGGCGGCAAAACCATCTATGGACAGCGCGTTAAAGGCATGTGCAGTGTTAAGGTCCTTTGTTGAAACACAGAAAAATTCTAGGTCGGTTTTCCCAGCCATGGCAATCTTAGATAGATTCGATACAAACATGCACTTGTCAAAAGTGTGCAGAAAACAAGGTGACATTATGTCGTTTTTTAAGAGAGTAGATAGTGAAAACACCGAAAGAACATAGACTTATAAACCTGAATATTATAAATTGTTTCGTTTAAATATGATTTCTCATAATCGATATACTGTCTGTGTAAATCTAAACGTCTATTTATAGAAATGCATTTGTGACAATATTGACAACGTTGTTTCATTGTATACATGTATATGCCTTTCTCTGTTTTTAATAAATTATGAAATCATAAATATTTTGCTGATTTATTTCATTACCAAAACGTTTTCTTATATAGCTTTAACATGAAAAGAAACATATTCATAAACATATATGAAGGAAGAAATCATGTAGTTCATTAAAATCGGCAAATATCGGCAATATATACACGTATATGCATAGTGTAAAACAGGTGGGTGGGGTAATAAAAAAAACAAGTATGCCATTATCGTTTAATTCGAACTTCGGATAACTCAAACTTTTTTTCTGGTCCCTTGAAATTCGAGATACTGAGTGTGGACTGTATAATTAAAAAAAAATTGTTACTAATAAAAAAAAGGCAAAACATCTGGTAAAGTTTGGTAAAGATCCGATGAAAAATGAAAGCCCTATCGTATTACCGAGTCTGAATATAGCATTTTTAACTAAATCAAGGGCCATAACTCCACTATTATTGGTCCGATCTGGCTGGTTTTCGAACTTGTGCGAGCTTTCATTGATATTAACAATCTGGTAAAGTTTGGTAAAGATTGGATGAAAAATGAAGGCCTTTGGCCAGTAGAGCTAAAAATCATCAGCTCCAACAAGTAGGTCAAGGTCATACATGAAATCCAGGCATCCAAAAAAAAGATGCACTAACGAAGACACAACTACGTCAAAACAGAATATGTTTTCTTCCAAAGATTAAGCTATAAATTAGGTTTAAAACATCTAGTGCATAATTCTAGTTCATGAGAAAGTGATGTAAATGTAACAATTAAAGTTATCTGCCCTTTGCTTGTATGGTGAAGGTCACATCCACATTTGCTTTGTGACTTTGCAATGTACCACTCGAGATACAACTATAAGCAAAGTTTGAAAGGGATTAGTGCATACAGTTTGTGAAAAAGTGACCTAAACGCCAAAGTTGAAGGTAAAAATTATAAGGTTATCTGGCCTTGCTTGGAGGTCAAGGTCTCTTCCACATTTGCTTTGTCACATTGCGATGTACCACTCAAGATACAACTAGAAGCAAAGTTTGAAAGGTCTAGTGCATACAGTTTGTGAAAAAGTGACCTAAACGCAAAAGCTGAACCTAAAAATTATTAAGTTATCTGCCCTTTGCTTGGAGGGTCAAGGTCACTTCCACATTTGCTTTGTCACGTTGCGATGTACCACCCATGATACAACTATAAACAAAGTTTGAAAGGTCTAGTGCATACAGTTTGTGAGAAAATGACCTAAACGCAAAACTTGAACCTAAAAATTAGTAAGTTATCTGCCCTTTGTTTGGAGGGTCAAGGTCACTTCCACATTTGCTCTGTCACGTTGCGATGTACCACCCATGATACAACTATAAGCAAAGTTTGAAAGGTCTAGTGCATACAGTTTGTGAGAAAATGACCTAAACGCAAAACTTGAATGTTGACGCCGCCGCCGGAAAAGCAACACCTATGTCTCTTTTTTTCTTTGAAAAGGCGAGACAAAAATGGATTATATACAAAATACGAAATATTTATAAAAAGCTGTTTAAGGTAAAAAGTATCATCATTTTTAGGTTTTCTCTTTAAAATTACAGGATTTCCAAAGTGAAACCATCTGTTGAACTCCTTTTTTGCAAAATAAAATCATTGGAAAGAGAAATAAATTTGTGCTTCATAACATGTGTTTGCATATAACTCATTATGATGTATATGTGTGTTTAAAGCAATTCAATATTTTTTGAAAACTCGCATAATCCCACATGAAATTGAGAGAAATGACACAGTTTCCTATGCACATGTGCAGTATTCACCAACTGTTTTGGGACAAGATCTATTAATTACAATAATTAGTGTCCATACTTTTGCAAAAAATAAATATGTTCTTTTAGTGTCCCAAAACACAGTATGGACTGAATTTGAGGTTAAATTTCAGTGAAAATATGTTAAGTGGGAATCGTATGCACTGTGTTGTTCTTGTGTATGGTGTATAATCAATAAACTATGGTAATAAATTTTTACCTAAGATTTTACGAGATGTCACCACTAATTTAAGAAACTAACCCACCAAATAATAACAAAATTACACTACAAAATTATTGTCAAATAATAAAGCGTATGTGCAAATTAAAAGCATAAGTTTATTAACGGGTTCTTAAAATATCCGTGACTAAATATGCGTAAAATGAATTACAAGTTAGTAACTAGCTGGTTAATTAAAGCCGTTTAAAATGTGTCTATAGAGTTTGGACTCTCAAAATATGCAAGTTATATATATACCTCGTCATCAGTAGCTTTAGAAACGGTGTGCATTTGTTGAAAATGTGGCTGTTGTTGGCGGGATAGCTACTTTATGATGAACTATCATTTTTGTTGTTACTGTGATAGAGACTGCCCACAATCATGATTGGTAGACGTTTTTAAAGCATCTGCTGACCATGACCATGGTAGTCTTGATCATCTTCGACGCTTGATTGTAAATACAAACGTCTTGACCGTTTGTGCAGAAACAAATTTGAAACCTGAAGCATGTGACTGTAATTATTGTTTTTTTATTAAAGCATTTCTGACCATCCGCATTTAGTTTGGCGATATAATAATGAAGGTTCCCTCTTTGTTTATTTATAAGTGTATTGTCTCTCTGCCTTTCTGTATATCTTGGATGGCAGGCATTTCTGTCTCAGCCAATCAGAAACGATACCAAAACTCGGCAAAAGTCACACTTTTTTAGGAGAACTGTTATACCGGCAGACGTTTGTCTTGAAAACAAGGAAGCGTCACAGATGATCTATACCATGGCCATGGGTGTGCTCAGTTAGAAAGTCTGTACTGTCCTTATGTGTTTCTTCGATTTCTAACATGTCTAATGTGTCTTGTATCCACAGTTTTAATTTCGAATGCGTTTTTATTTTTTATTTTTTTTTATTTTAATGCGTTATTACGCACTTTATCTGGAGCTCTGCATATATCTGTATATGTCTCTATCCCTTTGTCATATAACACATAATTGACATTAGGCAAAAAAAGGTGTTTTTCCAAAAAAAGGCCAGAAAAAAATAGGTCTGTACATGTAAGTCTTTTTATATTTTTTACGTTTTTTAATCTTTTTATTTTTTCTTGTCAAGACTTTGACAGTATATATGAATATCCATAAAACTACAATAGTATATTCAAATGCATAAGCTCACATTTGAATTGGCATATAATATATATTACTTGTAATTGTTCTTTCTAAAATGATAAATAGGTGTTCAAATATTAAAAAAAAAAATGTAGGGTCGGCGACACAAGCATGATTTAGTGGAAACACACTTATTTATTTGTTGGCCTTAGATAATTTGTTAGATAATATTTAGTTCATTGTAACAGTTTTGAATAAAAGTTGCAAAGATAAAATTGTGACTATTTAGTGTTTTTAATACCGATATCTTGTAATCTTTGTTTAACTAAAAAGCTACTCAATCAGGGTTACCGTTACCATAAACTTCGTAAAACCTTTGGAAAATGTTATTATCGTAACCCTGATCTTCTTTCCAAATATAAAAGTAATTGAAGGACTCTTCTGCGACAAGGACTATCACAACCTGACTTCTATGGTGATGTGATTTATAAACTTCGTAAGATTCTTGGTCATGATCACTTTCATACTATCTTTGTTAAACTTGTTAAAAAGTTTATCAAAAGAGTTTGTGACCCTATCATTTTGCAACGTACTGCATGCTTGGTGGTGGACCCTTTTACAGTTCGCCACTTTGCTTTCCTCTTTAATTGTACGATGACCGGACAGGCTGTGGACCCTATGATGACGCCTACCTAAAGCCCATTGGGACGTTGACGTTTGATGTTTGTCTATGATTTTTCTTGTTGTGCCCTTAATGGTTTACTCAATGACTTTGGGCTTCTGCCAAGTCATTGAGTACCTTCATTGTGGCTTTCTAGGCTATTGTTTTTTTTGTATTATATTTACACGAGCATATTTATGTTTTACTTATATTGCCTATTGATGCTGCCTTGTTGGTTAGAGATTAGATCATGGCGGGGATTTCTTTATTTACTTTGTCCTGTTAAATGGGATGACAGTAGGGTAAGTGTGAGGTTTGGTGCACCCTAGAACCGGTTTAAAACCCCCAGTGTCCTACTTTGCCACTGACCGTTCCAAGGCGGTAGCCCTATTGTCAACCCTTTTGTGTTTGTGGTGTCGTTTACTTTTATTATTACTTTTGCCTTCTTGTTTGTCTGTTTGCGTGTTTGTTTCTGTGTTTGTGGTTGACTGTCCTCCTTGAATGCTACTTTCCCTGTCCGATCTTTTTATATTTCTTAAAAGGGCTATTCCATTAAAACATACATGGGACCTCAGGGAGGAACTTTTGAAATTGAACACGCACCCATAAGTGCAAAATTGAGTTTAAAGAACCTAATTTCGGAAAATAGGGTTCACCCATAGATTTTTAGTCAAGTGCCTTCTTATTTTTGTTTGTTTGTTTGTGTCGTGTTTTACGTCATTTTCAACACATGTAAGGTTAAATATGACGGTCGATTTTTTGTGGTGGAGGCAGACCACCCACTTTTTCTGTAGAACCAGTAGTGTACACCTCTCGCCATCCATAAGAATCGACACTTTCTCACAAGTCGAGTTTCCAGTGGGATTCGAACCCGCAGTGGTGAGAGGCAAAGGTTTACAAGTTAAAAAAAATCAGGGCAAGTGACTTTTCAGTCAGGGCAAGACTGCAAGCGGACTTAAAGGGACACACGGCAATCTTGATTTTTTAAAAACTCACGGCGTCTCGTTAGTTTTTCTCTTCACTTGCATTTGTTCAATCATTAATAGTAATTGTTAGAATAGTTCAAAGCAAATTATTTTTACATATTACTGTCTTTTTATAATAGTGCATCAATAATAGTTTTAAAAATTTGATGAAATAGAGAAGAAAAATGAAATCTCAATTTTTTATTTAATCATATGCAAGCAGTTTTAAAGTCAAAATGACGCAGGATAAGTAAATTGAGGAGCAAATTTTAATGTTTGAACAAAACTCAAGATTGCCATGTGTCCCTTTAAAATCTACTTGCCCTGGGCTAGAACCTAATTTTAATTTTCTTGGAGCACTGTTTCGTTTTGGTCTAATAGTTAAGTTTAAGCTATTTCTAGTACTTACAACTGTAATTCTCTCTTGAAATCATTATGAACTACGTCGGCTTCCTCCCCCTCCACCTCCTCTGAGCCCTCGGGGGGTGGGGCAGGGTCATTTGTCACATCTAGCCTCTCTATCCATGCCAGAGACTGCTTCAGCTCGTCTAGCTTTTGTTTCATGCCAGCCTGTTGAAGAACAAATTATAAGTACATTTACCACATAACATGGATTCTGGGTACTTATTTCTCGTAATACACTAGTGTATTACAGAAGCAAATGAGGACCAAATCACTGTGTTTGTATACACTAAAACATTTAATCCCAATTGTTTGCATGGTATATCATACGATACATTCAGATACCTGAACTATTTATCATTATTTCAAATCTTTATAAAATGCATGTTACCGGTAGTAACGTTAAATTTGATTTAAGATGTCTCATTTGTAGAGGGAACGCGTAACACTAACAGCCGCGTAACATAGCTGACATCATCGATGGTTCAGTGCAAAACTATTGTATCTCCTTCTTCATTCATATGTAGTTACAATAGTTTTGCGCTGACCCCTCATCAAATCGTAATTTCTTACAAATTGCCGCCACATATAAGGTAAATAGACAACATTAAATTGAAACTTGTTTTAGGCGTGTTATGTGATAAATAGAAACTTACATTCGTGACTGTGTATTATTGATTTTAATAAACTCGTTGGATAAAAAGATAGGAAGCTCAGCAGAGCCTCGTATCCTATCATTTCATCCAACTTGTTTATTAAAATCAATTATATACAGTCAAGAATGTAAGATCCTCTATAAACACAACAAAACTAGTCTTATAACAACAGGTCCAAAAACTAGAAATGTGTCCATGGGACACGGATGCCCCCCTGAAAACAAAGTGTAAAACGTAAAATTTGATGGAAAAAGAGACCCGTAACTCTGGTAATACTTGGTCAATTTTGACGCCGAATCGATATGCACATTTTGATATCATAGGTAAGAATCCTGTAAAGTTTGAAAAGAATCGGAGAAAAACTGTGAGAGGAGATAGAAAAACAAGAAATTTTAACGAAAAAATTGCCGAAAAAGGACCATAAGTCCAGTAATACTAGGTCGATTTTGATGCCGAAATAAAATGCAAATCTTGACAACATAGGTAAGCATCCTGTAAAGTTTTGAAGCAATTGGTTGAAAAGTGTGGGAGGAGATAAACAAGATATTTTGATGGAAAATTTGACGAAAAAAGGGCCATAACTCCATTAATACTGGCCGATTTTGACGCCAAAACGATATGCACATCTTGACATCATAGGTAAGCATCCTGTAAAGTTTTGAAGCAATTGGTTGAGAAGTATGGGAGGAGATAGACACACAAGATATTTTGATGGAAAATTTGATGGAAAATTTGATGAAAAAAGGGCCATAACTCCATTAATACTGGTCGATTTTGACGCCAAAACGCTATTCACATACTGACATCATAGGTAAGCATCCTGTAAAGTTTCGAAGCAATCGGTTGAAAAGTGTGGGAGGAGATACTCAAGATATCATATGTTCACGTAAAATTGGCCAAAACTCCGGTAATACTGGGTCGATAACCCATACCATTACATTTGGGAATTTTAGCACACTTTTTCATAAAGTTGGGGAAAAAATACAGTAAAACATTCAATTAACTAGAAATGTGTCCATGGGACACGGATGCCCCCACTGAATACAATCAGTGTAAAAACATAATATTTGACGAAAAAGGGGCCATAACTGGTAATACTGGGTCGATTTTGACGCCGAAACCATATGCTCAAACTTGGGGAGAAAAAAATATATTTTGGCATTGGGAATATAGCCCATAAACGGCTATAAAAACAGCCAAAAAAACCCAACAACACTGACATGTATTAAATAACAACAATACATACCACATTATTGATATGATCCTTCGCAGGAGCTATTTCTACATTCAAACCTCCCTTCAATTTCCCTTTAGCAAATGCTTCTTGGAGCTGAAATTACAAATTCATAATTAAACATACAGTATACAAGAGGACCATGATGGCCTGTATCACCCTACTGGCTATACACATGTGGTGAAATTCAAGTGAGAAAACAAAGCTTCTATGCTCTAAAAAAAAGGGCCACAATGGCCTTTTGATCTCCCACCTGATGATCTGTGGATGCAAAAATGAAACAAATCTCAAACAAGCTTATAATTTCATAACAGAAGATGAGTTCATCCAGTCGATGGCGAGACATCATAAATGCTCGTGCCTGCCTTCAACTTAGACAAGACAGCCAGTTCACTGTATAAAAGGTAAGATCAGTGGAGCTGCGGTGGCCGAGTGGTAGGCACACTTGTCTCTCGATCTATCGGATTACTTCCAGTGGTGTCACATCCTGTTTTTTTATATACGCACCTCTATTTTGGACCATGTGATACCGATACCCCACCCACCCGTTTTAATATTGTGAATGGATAATGTGGCATTTGAAATTATGCTATGCTACTAACATACAAATATAAGGGCTCTATAAAATACATCTTATAACATAATTTACTTCTTCGTCTGAATCCAAACTTTCTGCATCGCTGGAACTGTGCAAATCAACCATTTTTCCAACCACGTGAAATTTTGTTTACTATTTTCCCGAGTAGTTTCCCTTTTATCCGAATGAACAAATATTTTGTTTAATAATTTAATTATATTGTTAAAAAATAGATGGTCAGCACAAGTTATAGAATTTTGTGTAAGATAAATTATTTCTGAAATTTTGGGATAAATTTTAATATATTTATTGACATTTATATATAAAAGAAAAATAATTCTTTATGCAATTCATTTCATTTTGTACATCACGTGAAACCGTCCAAGGACAAGTTCGCTTGTCAAAATGGGGAATAAAATATCCACCGCTTGGAATGAATTTTGGCCAGATATGTACGAGCCGATTCCAATTAAAAATATGGTACCAAATCCTCGCGCACATCCTTCTTTTGATCCGATGCTTGGCTTTCCAAATGGGCGACAAGAAAGAGGTAAAAACAAACAACAGAGAAGGGACATAATCAGTCGTGAGTTAGGGTACATGTCAATGACACTGGTCAAATAATGCTTTATAGGTTTACACTTTCTAAACTTTGCATGGAAATCTTTTACATGATCAGATGCAGAATGAATGGCTCAGGCAACTTTTTTATTGAGGTGCCTGAGAACCCTCTCATCCGGAAGGACAACAGAACCCGTGGCCAAAACAGAAATTTCCAAATGCCAGCGACAAGATCCTTCTTCTTCTTCTGGATTAAGGGTAGAAATCCTGACGGAATGTCTAGTACCCTGTGTTAAAACTGTGTTGCCCGATAAAACGGCTGGCTATTTACAGATTAAAACTATTTACAGAAATGGAAGACTACTGGTGGACTGGCAGGGCCACGACGTCTGCCCTGAACCTTTCTATGGTCTGGCAGTCTGTGACCCTGGCTGGTAGTAGGTTCCAGTCCCTGGCAATACATGGGTAGAACGAGTCTACCCTTTATCCAGAAGAAGAAGAAGAAGGATGTGAAAGTATGCCAATTGCCATTCTTCGGAGGAGAGCATTTAAAACCCTGTGCACGTTAAAGAGCTCACAGAACTTCATTTTAAATCATTAGTTCACGACCGGAAACCACCCCGGAAACAGGGCTGCTCATATATACTCGAAATGTTCAGGGTGTATATAGCAGTACAGACAGGGCAGGACCAATATAATTAACCTTTGCAAACTATGCCAAATTTAAATCTGTAAAATTATATACTGTAACTTACGTTGTATCCCATGAATGGTGCACTTAGCACAAAACAGGTAGCATACAGGGCCTTCCGATATAAAACAAACCTTTGAAAAAAAGCTGTCTCATAAGGCAAAAAAAAAAATTACCTGTGTTTCCGGTGGCCCGACACCCTATTTTTAAGGAGCCGACCCTAAAACTTTTTATGAAAAAAATAATAATTTAAAAACAAAAAAAACATTTTTTTTTTTTATTATTTGTTCTGAACAATGATTTATCATAATATATCGAGGTAAACTGACATCACAGAGAAACTTTCAGATGTATCATCAACTTGTATGGGGTTTATGAGATAAATGCATGTAGAATCTCACAATCATGCCCCAAAAAAAAAAAAGCCTACCTACCGACCCTATTTTTTTAGAGCCTGAAATAGGAAACGCACCTATTTACTTTTTGTTGCCTAAAGTCCAATTTATATAAACGCCTTAGAGATAAAAAACTATATTTTTGTTAAGGTGCATGCATAGCATTAGAATGTTTTCAGTGTCCAAAGTCAAGACTTGTGGTGCTGGTTAGTGACAAATTCTGACCCTAAAATGTAAACCAATCTTGCCTAACCAGTACAGTTTACTTGGCAGTGGTATGTTAACACCAACCTAAAACTAAAATGGTTTCAGTTTGTCCTATAATCTTTTTATTACCACTTTTAGACCTTAGGTGCGCAAAATTACCCCCCATGCACCGTATATATAAACACAGGCTAAAAAAGGTTACAGAACTTAAAATTGGTTGTTTAAATTAACATTTGGGGACATCGGGAGTTTTAATGCTAATTTCAGTGTAATATTACGTATATACAGTACTAATTATACTAAGGGTTTTTTTTGGAGCAAGATATTGTGAGATTCTACGTGAGATTCTACATGTACTTATCTCATAAATCCAATACAAGTAAAGTTAGTTGATGATACAACTGAAAGTTTCTCTGTGATGTCAGTTTACCTCGATATTTGTGATAAATCATTGTTCAGAACAAATTTAAATTATTTTTTTAATTTTTAAATTTTTTTCCATAAAAAGTTTTAGGGTCGGCCCCTTAAAAATAGGGTCGGTCGGGCCACAAGAATCACAGTTTTTGTGTGTTTTTTTGGCCTAATGTAGGTCTAGTCACTCAGAAAGTCTGTATCATCTGCCTCAGAGTTGAATTTGTTTTGCTTTGTTTGTATGAAGTTTTACGACATTTTAACACATGTAAGGGCATTAGTGTTGAAACAATTTATTGTGTTTTAAATAGTTGAATAATTTTTTTGTTGTTTCCCTTCAGAAATTTTTGTCTCGAGAGAAACCATGATAAATGCCAATGTGGAGTTGCGTCACCGAGACTATTGTGCACATAAATACATGGAATTTGCTGCCTGCCACCAGCATAAACCCTTTCTCGAAAAAGCAGTTGGGGGCTGTGCAGCTACAAAACATGCATGGTTTAACTGTGAATATGAAGAGTAAGTTGTTATTTTATAATTCACACATTTACTTCAAACGGACATACCACAATTTCTTAATGAAATAGTGCCGTTGGCTTGTTGATCTGAGCCTACACCGGTCGTAAAATCAATTTCTTGATTCTTAAAGTCCCTATTTTGACTGGTAATAACTCTATGAATGAGTCACGTGTGAAGTAGTTTCAAACGACAAACACCCCAGAAGTCGGTATATAAGCAGAAATCGATGCGTAAAATATCACATTTTTATTTAGCCTTCGTACAGGTTACATCGATAAATAAACGGCTTCAGAATACTTATATGTGATAAAAAAAAAGCAATTGCCCGGATTGGGATTTGAACCACAGAAGTTGTGCTTGTATGATGTATGTTTATCCACTTAGACTAGACCACGGCTATTTATTGATATCTTGTAGCATTTTTTACACTAAATAGGCATTACGTAATAACTAGCGCACACACAAACTCATCAAGCGCTAAATAACAAGTCGAGATATGGTTGTTTTAAGTCGGAATTTTAGTTTCATATTGATAACATATAATATTACACCAGGCAATGTTAATTTACACGTGCAACAAGATGGACTATATATTGATACATCTTGTTGCGTTTTCTCAAGAAGCATTATAAGCGCAGTGGATAGAGCACCTGACTTGAAATCAGAATGTCTTGTGTTCGAGTCCCGAAAGAGGCAACTTTTTTTTTCTTCTGTAAATCAAAATGTTACCTGTGTACAGGTACGATGTGCACTGGTCAATGTCCTGCATTATATTTGCTCGCTTAAATACCCGATTTCGGCATGAGCTGGTGAACATGAAATTACACATAAAGACACGCCTACAAAGAAGAAATTGATTGATATAGGACTGTAGCTTTAAGAAGAAAAAATATCCCTGTTAGTTTGACCACAATATAAATGCGAAAATCCTGCATGATGTACACTCTCTAATCAATGTATTCATCATTTATTGCAGTATTGTCCTAAGACACAAGGAGTACGAAAGAGAAAAACGATTATTGGCGAGACAAAAGAGAAGAATTGCCATGGGACTGGAAGAAGATCCAAATGCGCAACCCGACATGTTATAGAACTGACAATCGCAAAAGCAAAATTTAAAATATTTATATAAATTCATGAACTGAAACAACAAGAGTTGTGGATTTAAATTAAGAATTAAGGATATCGCTGTGTTTTAGAAACAACAATTTTCGGATTATTAAAGGCCGATGGAATATCTTTACGATTTGTTTGATATTGTAACAGAACTTCTTGTACTAGTAATCTAGAATTTATCAGACTCATGTAGAATATTGGAAATCAAGACTGATGTTGATTTTGTTTTGTGTTTTGGAAGTTTCGCTTGAAAAAAATATTAAGTAGAAGTGGAGATTCACATCTGCTTATACCCCTGACAATAGATTTGTAGTATGTTACATAAATGAGTTGCATATCGGAAAGTACTGGCATCCGTACAGGGCAGATTTACATATTTATATCTGCAGGGTATTTGTAAATACTGTCTGGATCACATGTTATATTATTGTTTTAATGCATCGGAATTAAAATGATGGTGTTATGATATACTCATATTTTTTTTTATAATATTTTCTCCTTGTATAAAGATGCTGTAAATGTGTTTTGTCACTGTCTCCTCTAGAACCATAAGGCCAAATAAAAAAATAGGTGTGGTTCAGGTAACCCGACCGACCCTATTTTAAGGGGCTGACTCTAAAACTTTTTATGCAAAAATTAAAAAAAAAAAAATTAAAAAAAAAAATATATATATTTTGGGGGTAATGCAAAAATATCGAAATCAAGGTATTATCATAATTGAATTCATTATTGAGTGTGTGTGGGGTGGGGTGGGGTGGGGGAGGGTGAAGCCAGTGTTACCTGAATCACACCTATTTTTAGCTCGATGCATCCGTCGTCTGTCCGTCCGTCTGTCCGTAAACTCTTATTTGTAGCGACAACTCCTCTGAAACTACTGGATGGATATTCATGAAACTTGACAGAAATGTTGCCCATAAAGTCTAGTTGATCCTAGCAAAAATTCATGTTGATGTGAAATCCAAGATGGCTGCCAAAGCTAAAAATAGAGTTTTAAAATACAAGTTTGTAGCGACTACTTCTTGAAAACTATAAGTGATATTGATATGGGACTTTTTCTAAAATGATCAGCATGACATGATGTTGATCCTTGTCAAAAATCGTTACGATTCAACGTTAAACATGGCTGCCAGCGGCCATCTTTTTTTTCATAGAGTTATATAGTAAAAACTTGTAGCGACTACTCCTCTGAAACTACTTGGCGGATTGTCATGAAACTTTACAGGAATGTTGCTCTTGATGTCTAATTGATCCTAGCAAAATTTCAGATCTGCCAGAAATTCAAGATGGCCGTCACAGCTAAAAATAGATTTTTAAAAAGTAAGTTTGTAGCAATTACTTCTTGAAAACTATAAGTTATATTGATATGGGACTTTTTCTAAAATGATCAGCATGACATGATGTTGATCCTTGTGGAAAATTATTTTGATTCGACGTTAAACATGGCTGCCAGTGGCCATCTTTGTTTACATAGAGTTATATAGTAAAAACTTGTAGCGACTACTCCTCTGAAACTACTTGGCGGATTGTCATGAAACTTCACAGGAATGTTGCTCTTGATGTCTAATTGATCCTAGCAAAATTTCAGATCTGCCAGAAATTCAAGATGGCCGTCACAGCTAAAAATAGATTTTTAAAAAGTGAGTTTGTAGCGACTACTTCTTGAAAACTATAAGTGATATTGATATGGGACTTTTTCTAAAATGATCAGCATGACATGATGTTGATCCTTGTGGAAAATTATTTTGATTCGACGTTAAACATGGCTGCCAGTGGCCATCTTTGTTTACATAGAGTTATATAGTAAAAACTTGTAGCGACTACTCCTCTGAAACTACTTGGCGGATTGTCATGAAACTTTACAGGAATGTTGCTCTTGATGTCTAATTGATCCTAGCAAAATTTCAGATCTGCCAGAAATTCAAGATGGCCGTCACAGCTAAAAATAGATTTTTAAAAAGTGAGTTTGTAGCGACTACTTCTTGAAAACTATAAGTGATATTGATATGGGACTTTTTCTAAAATGATCAGCATGACATGATGTTGATCCTTGTGGAAAATTATTTTGATTCGACGTTAAACATGGCTGCCAGTGGCCATCTTTGTTTACATAGAGTTATATAGTAAAAACTTGTAGCGACTACTCCTCTGAAACTACTTGGCGGATTGTCATGAAACTTTACAGGAATGTTGCTCTTGATGTCTAATTGATCCTAGCAAAATTTCAGATCTGCCAGAAATTCAAGATGGCCGTCACAGCTAAAAATAGATTTTTAGCTCTACTGATCAGAGATCAGCAGAGCTTATGCCGTGGTGCAGCGTCCGTCGTCCGTCTGTCCGTCTGTCTGTCCGTAAACTTTTTTTGTAGCGACAACTCCTCCGAAACTACAGAATGGATTTTCATGAAACTGTACAGAAATGTTGCCCATGAAGTCTATTTGATCCTAGCAAAAATTCATGTTGATGTGAAATCCAAGATGGCCGCCAAATCTAAAAATAGGTTTTTAAAAACAAGTTTGTAGCGACTACTTCTTGAAAACTATAAGTGATATTGATATGGGACTTTTTCTAAAATGATCAGCATGACATGATGTTGGTCCTTGTCAAAAATCGTTTTGATTCGACGTTAAACATGGCTGCCAGCGGCCATCTTTGTTTACATAGAATTATATAATGAAAACTTGTAGCGACTACTCCTCTGAAACTACTTGGCGGATTTTCATGACACTTTACAGGAATGTTGCTCTTAATGTCTAATTGATCCTAGCAAAATTTCAGATCTGCCAGAAATTCAAGATGGCCGTCACAGCTAAAAATAGATTTTTAAAAAGTAAGTTTGTAGCAACTACTTCTTGAAAACTATAAGTTATATTGATATGGGACTTTTTCTAAAATGATCAGCATGACATGATGTTGATCCTTGTGGAAAATTATTTTGATTCGACGTTAAACATGGCTGCCAGTGGCCATCTTTGTTTACATAGAGTTATATAGTAAAAACTTGTAGCGACTACTCCTCTGAAACTACTTGGCGGATTGTCATGAAACTTCACAGGAATGTTGCTCTTGATGTCTAATTGATCCTAGCAAAATTTCAGATCTGCCAGAAATTCAAGATGGCCGTCACAGCTAAAAATAGATTTTTAAAAAGTGAGTTTGTAGCGACTACTTCTTGAAAACTATAAGTGATATTGATATGGGACTTTTTCTAAAATGATCAGCATGACATGATGTTGATCCTTGTGGAAAATTATTTTGATTCGACGTTAAACATGGCTGCCAGTGGCCATCTTTGTTTACATAGAGTTATATAGTAAAAACTTGTAGCGACTACTCCTCTGAAACTACTTGGCGGATTGTCATGAAACTTTACAGGAATGTTGCTCTTGATGTCTAATTGATCCTAGCAAAATTTCAGATCTGCCAGAAATTCAAGATGGCCGTCACAGCTAAAAATAGATTTTTAGCTCTACTGATCAGAGATCAGCAGAGCTTATGCCGTGGTGCAGCGTCCGTCGTCCGTCTGTCCGTCTGTCTGTCCGTAAACTTTTTTTGTAGCGACAACTCCTCCGAAACTACAGAATGGATTTTCATGAAACTGTACAGAAATGTTGCCCATGAAGTCTATTTGATCCTAGCAAAAATTCATGTTGATGTGAAATCCAAGATGGCCGCCAAATCTAAAAATAGGTTTTTAAAAACAAGTTTGTAGCGACTACTTCTTGAAAACTATAAGTGATATTGATATGGGACTTTTTCTAAAATGATCAGCATGACATGATGTTGGTCCTTGTCAAAAATCGTTTTGATTCGACGTTAAACATGGCTGCCAGCGGCCATCTTTGTTTACATAGAATTATATAATGAAAACTTGTAGCGACTACTCCTCTGAAACTACTTGGCGGATTTTCATGACACTTTACAGGAATGTTGCTCTTAATGTCGTATTGATACTAGAAAAATTTCAGATCGGCCAGAAATTCAAGATGGCCACCACAGCTAAAAATAGATTTTTAAAAAAGAAGATTGTAGCGACTACATCTTGAAAACTATAAGTGATATTGATATGGGACTTTTTGTAAAATGATCAGCATGACATGATGGTTATCAGAGTCAAACATTATTTTGATTCGACGTTAAACATGGCTGCCAGTGGCCATCTTTATTTACATAGAGTTATATCATGAAAACTTGTAGCGACTACTCCTCTGAAACTACTTGACGGATTTTCATGAAACTTCACAGGAATGTTGCTCTTGATGTCTAATTGATGCTAGCAAAATTTCAGGTCGGCCGGAAATTCAAGATGGCCGCCACGGCTAAAAATAATTTTTCAAAAAACAAATCTGTAGCGACTTCTTCCTGAAATCAAAATCAATCAGTAGAGCTTCAAGGTCATTGACCTCTTGTTAAAAAGTAAGTTTGTAGCGACTACTTCTTGAAAACTATAAGTGATATTGATATGGGACTTTTTCTAAAATGATCAGCATGACATGATGTTGATCCTTGTGGAAAATTATTTTGATTCGACGTTAAACATGGCTGCCAGTGGCCATCTTTGGTTACATAGAGTTATATAGTAAAAACTTGTAGCGACTTCTTCTCTGAAACTACTTGACGGATGTTCATGAAACTTCACAGGAATGTTGCTCTTGATGTCTAGTTGATCCTAGCAAAATTTCAGATCGGCCAGAAATTCAAGATGGCCGCCACAGCTAAAAATAGATTTAAAATAAATAAGTTTGTAGCGACTACTTCTTCAAAACTATAAGAGATATTGATATGGGACTTTTTCTAAAATGATCAGTATGACATGATGTTGGTCCTTGTCGAAAATCGTTTTGATTTGACGTTAAACATGGCTGCCAGCAGCCATCTTTGTTTACATAGTTATATAATGAAAACTTGTAGCGACTACTCCTCTGAAACTACTTGACGGATTTTCATGATTTTCACAGGAATGTTGCTCTTGATGTCTAATTGATCCTAGCAAAATTTCAGGTCGGCCGGAAATTCAAGATGGCCGCCACGGTTAAAAATAGATTTTCAAAAAACAAGTCTATAGCGACTACTTCCTGAAATCAAAATCAATCAGTAGAGCTTCAAGGTCATTGACCTCTTGTTTTGTCTGGCCTAACAAGATATGTCGCTGTAAATGACAAATGCCCCCGAAGTTGTTTGTGACTATATTAACCACATGTTTATGCACACAGCTCAAAACTGTGACGACATCATACTTCGGACACAAAAGCACTACTTTTTTACCTTTGACCTCTGAGTATGACCTTGACCTTGGAGCCATGGACCTGGAAATAGCCCGCGACACATCGTCTTGTTGTGGTGAGCACTTGTGCAAAGTTATTTGAAAATCCATCCATGAATGTCAGAGTTATTTACCAGACACGAAATATAGACACGAAAGCACTTCTTGTTGACCCTCGTCCTCTAAGTGTGGTCTTGACCTTGGAGCCACGGATCTGGAAATTGCGCGAGACACATCTTGTGGTGAGCACTGACGGACGGAAGTCACGAAAACTTAACGTTGGCTATAACGTTATCGTTTCTTCATGTTTCTTCATCAAACTTTCAATTATATATACTCATCATGACAACATCGACATGACCTTACTAAAATATAAAGGTCCAGGTCACACTGAAGGTCATTATATGGGTTAAATACTCATTTTTTTCTTTCATAAAAACTTAACATTGGCTATAACTTACTCATTTCTTGGTATTTCTTCATCAGACTTATACTCATCATGACAACATCGACATGACCTTACTAAAATATAAAGGTCAAGGTGACACTGAAGTTCATTATATGGGTTAAATACTTTTTTCTTCATAAAAACTTGAAGTTTTCTATAACTTTCTCATGACTTGATATATTTCTTCATCAAACTTTCAATATATAAACATGACAACATCCACGTGACTTACTAAAATATAAAGGTCAAGTTCACACTGAAGGTCATTATATTGGTTAAATAGTAATTATTTTCTTCATGAAAACTTAGGCCAGTTTGTCAAGGTCATTTAACTGGGTCCAAAAAACCTTGTTACACTGACAAAGCGCTGACAGGCAACACACCTGTTCTGCGGAACACCCGTCTACTTTATGTTTGATCTTTACCAGTGTCTTAATATCTATGATCAATGAAAGCTCGGATAAGTTGGAAAAGTATAATCTGATTAGTAACACCAGAGTTATGGCTCTTGTTTTATTAAAAAATACCATATGCTGCCTTGTAATACTCTTATCGCCTTCATGACCAGTTTGTTGATGTTAAAGAAAGCTTGGACAAGTTTGAAAAGCAGCTGTCGGACTTTATTTATTGAAAATAAAAAAAGAAGCCATTTTCTGCCTTGTGAACACTCTAGCATTTTGTATTTGATCTTTTCCAAACTTGAACAGATTGCTAATAGTAATGAAAGCTCAGACAAGTTAAAGGCTCTAACTCACCAAATAACGGCAAAATTACACATCACAATCATTTACCCAAACCCTATCCAGGTGTTCAGGTCATAAAATAATGTGTGTGTGCCGATTAAAAGTATAGGTTTATCCACTGGTACTTAAAATACCCGAGATTGAATATGCGTAAAATGAATTATGAGCTGGTAACTCTTAATTTGACGCTCCAGTTTTGAGGTTTGGTCTGGCTGTTTAAAGCCACTGATATTGTGTCTAGATAGAGTTTGGATTCGAAATATTAAGTCATATATTATATACTTTGTCGTCAGTAGGACTAAGGTTTAGAAACGGTGTACATATGTTTTAAAATTTAGCTGTTGTTTGCGGGATATCTACTTTAAACAAGAGCACTGCATAGAGGGGCATATAAGCCCATCGCTGGCAAGGTTAAGTTTGAGGTTAAACCTTTTTCAAAGGGAAATAATTGTCAGAGAGTTATGGGCATTTTTAAGATGTATTCATTGGATCATGCTGAAGATGTGTGCATCTTTTCAAATAAGGGATATGGTAGTAATATAAACTATACATGTAAATCAACAAATGCCCGAAAACGGGTATATAAAGAAGTAAATGTATACAAGAACATATTATAATGATTTATATAGCCTGACTTCCTTCAGGAAATCTAAAACAAGACTAAAATCTATAGTTTTAAATAACATTGTAGTACCTTTGACGCATAGGATCAAAGTCTACACATTCCAACAAGATGTGTTTGACCGTTAACGGTGCAAAGCAGGTATACATTCTGGTAATTGCTCACAGTTTCATTGTTGCAGACTTTATACTTTGAAAGTTATTAGCCACAAGCAGTTGTCAGGTAAAAGTTGACGAACAGATGGACAGACAAAGTCACAACATAATACGTCCCTAGGAGCATTTAAAAACCAACTAGATCCTATATAGTAACACCAGAGTTGTGGCCCTTGATTTTATTGAAAATGTTCATATTCATACTTATGAACACTCGTGCATCTTCATTTTGTATTTGTTATTCACCAATGTTGGCCGGATTGTTGATAATGATGAAAGCCTGGACAGTTCTGAAAAAAAAACACAGCTGGATCAGGCTAGTAACACCAGAGTCGTGGCCCCATATTTATTGAAAAATACCATGTTTTGCTTCGTTAGCACTTATCTCCTTAAATTTTCATCTGATCTTGACCAATCGTTGGCAGGTTGTTATTATCATTAAAAGGTCAGACGAATTCGAAAACTAGACACATTATCACAGGTGGCTGTTTCGGTGTTGGGAATTAAAAAAAAAATTTAAAAAAATTTTAAAAAAAAAATCGTGTTATTTGTTGAAAACAAACACATTTTAAGTTTTTCCTGATTTTTTTGATTTTTTAAAAAAAATATTTTTATTTTATTTATTTTTAATTTTTTTTAAGTTCCCAAAACCTGTGCACATTATTGGATTAAAACAGCAGAGTTATTGCCCTTGAATTAATAATAATAATAACAGTAATAGTCTTTATTTACAGAGTGTAACACATTTAGTTATTACTCTTCCATGAGCCCTCTTAGTATTTAAACGTGCTATGTTTTGCTTCGTTAGCACTCGAGCACCATAAGTGTGTCTCAGCTATAACTTCTAAGCCTCCTAATGGATTTTCATAAAACTACTCAAAAATGATGTGAAAAGTGGGTTGCATGAACAAAACGAGTACTTACCTCAAAAGGTCAAAATTACACTTGAAGGTTAAATGTTGAATGCGTCAAAATTGTGTCTCGGTCATAATTTTAAAAGCATTAAAGATAATTTCGTAAAACTTCACATATATGTTAATCACAATGAGAAGATACATGTACTTGCGAGAATCATGACCACTTATCAAAGGTCAAGGTTACACTTGGAGGTCAAATGTCAACTTAGTAAAAATCGTGTTTCAGCTATAACTCCTAAACTACAGAAGGGGTTTTGACACAGCCATGTTTAGCATGAAGAATCGAGTCTGTACATCAACGGTCAGTCACGATTGGTGGTCAAATATCATATTGCCATATTATTCAAAATTGTGTATACGTCATAACTCCGAAACTAATGAACGAATTTTAATAAAACTACACAAAAATGTTTAGCATGATGAGAATGTGTATAATAATCGGGTCTGCACCTCAAATGTCAAGGTCACACCTGGAGGTATTCGAAAGTATTGAAGGTAAATTTGAAGAAATCCACTAACACATGTATTCTTGGCCCATTTTTTTTTTTCTATTTTAAAAAATGTCAAACCTGAAACTTAATGCCTTTTACAGATAATTGTGGCTAATACATTTTAAAAGTTAGGTTTACAACAACGAAAGTGTATACACATCTTCAACATAATCCAGTGAATGCATCTGAAAAAGATCTATACATATCTGATTCATATATTTAATGGCGTCATCCGTCCGTCCAATACAGTAGTGTCTCAGCCATAATTTTGAAAGTACTGAGGTGAATTTCTTGAAACTTCAAATAAATATTGATCACAGTAACAGAAGGTGTGTCGCCCTCAAGAATCGGGTCCGTATCCCAAAGGTAAAGGTCAATCGAGTTAAATTCTGTCTCGACCATAACCTCGAAAGGATTGAAGGAAGTTTCATGAATCTTCACACACATGTTTATCACAATGAGAAGGTGTGCTGTGGGCAAAATTCAGGTCCGTGCCTCGAAGGTCAAGGTCACACTTGGTTGGTGGTCAAAGGTCAAAGTTGTGTCTGGGTAATACCTTGGAAAGTACTGAAGGAATTTCCATGACACTACTCATGAACGTTAATCACAATGAAAAGATGTGTCTTAAACAAGAAACAGGTCAAGGTCACACGTTAAGGTCAAATTAAGGTCAAATGAGTCCAATTCGTGTCTCGGCCATATCTTTAAACTTACTGAAGGGAATTTCATGAAACTCCACACAAACGTTAATATTTAATGTTGATAAGGTACGTCGCAAACAAGAATCGGATTCATAACTTAAAGGTCAAGGTCACACTATAGGAGGTCAAATGAGTAAAAATCATGTCTCAGCCATAACAAAAAGTACTGAAGGGAAACTATGAAATTTCACACAAAGGTTAATCACAGTTAAAAGGTGTGTCTTTTGGAAGAGTCAGGTCCGTACCTCAAAGTTCAAGCTAGGTCCATAGGAAATATGAAGAAGGTCAAGGTCACACTTAGATGTCAATAGCAAATACATCAACATTGTTTTTTTTTGCCATAACTCGAAAGTTACATAAGGGGATTCCATCAAACTACACAAACACGTTTAGCAGGATCAGAAAGATTGTTGTGCGTATAATTGAGTCTGCCCTCAATTTTCCATTGCCTTCTCGCCTCTCACCGCTGCGAGTTCAAATCCCACTGGGAGCTCAACTTGTAAGTGAGAAAGTGTCGATTTCTACGGATGGCGGGAGGTATACAGTACTGCTTCTAACCATGAAAAATAGGGTGGTCTGCCTCTACCACACACAAAAAATCGACCGTCATATATGGCCTAATATGTGCTAAAAATGACGTAAACACCATTCAAACAAACAAGCAAAACAAACCGTTTTACATGTTACCCTTGGTATATCAGCAAACTCAGTGTCCACTTTCTTTTGCAACTGAGTATCAGCAACATAGCAAACCTTTTCAGGGGCATTTATCACCTACTGGTGTCATTTCTTGACTTGTCTGACTTATTTCCCTTTGACTTTATTTACATTTAATCAAGCTCGGCTATTTTGCAATGAACATGCGTATATTAAATTATTCGGCGGCTGTTGTCGTCAAGCGATTTTCTAAAGATTTCTGACCATTCCTTAACGTTGACATCAGTAGGTGAATGAACAATTCAGTTATTTCTTCAAAATCTTTCACAGAAATGTGCAAAAACATTTCGTTTTGGGTTCGACTTTTTACAGAATAGGGAGAGCTACTGTACTTACCCCGGCGTCGGCTTTCAGGTTAAAGTGTTTTTATTCCGCAACCACTGGTCATACGTCAATGAAACTTGGAATATGTCTTCAGTACAATCAATACCATTGGTAAGTCCATGCATTTCGAAAGTTGCTCGTCCTATAGAAATACAACTTAGTAATGCTTGGAATATGTCTCAAGTACCATCAATGACAATGGTAAACGCATGCTCCTTAACTCTGTATGAAATCTTAGCAAAATTATGGCCCTTCTTCGACTTAGTATTGTTGGTTAAAATAATTTTGTTGTAACGTCAGAGACTCTGCTTAATTTGTCCATTTCATTATATTTTTGACCATTCGGTGGTGGGGGCAGCCGGGCATAAACAAGAGCACACATTTCACATTATAAGAAATTAGAAAGACCGATTAACACAGTTCTAACACAGGTTGAAGGAACGTGTTGGGACTGAAAAAAAAAATGATTTGAAAAAAATAAATGAAAAGTTAAAAATCTTGAAAAAAGAAATCAGTTTTTTTTTTGACTACATTTGTATACACACATCAAAACATATCAAATAAATGAAAAACTGTACACCAAAAATAATCCTGCTCAAAATTCTAACCCCATGTAAGAGACCATTTCTGTACACCAAAAACAATCCTACCCAAAATTCTAAGAGACCATTTTATGGGGTTAGAATTTTGGGTAGGATTGTTTTTGGTGTACAGTTTTCGATGTTATGGTCTCTTACATGGGGTTAGAATTTTGGGTAGGATTGTTTTTGGTGTACAGTTTTTCGATGTTATGGTCTCTTACATGGGGTTAGCATTTTGGGTAGGATTGTTTTTGGTATACATATATGTTCGTACCATTAAAGCAAATCAGAAGATAAGCAAACCTAATGGTTTTAAACTTTATACTTTGCTCACACAGTTTTGATATAATTATTCACTTTGAAAAAAATGACTGTTTGAATTCGCTGACCATTTGACCTGTGACAGACCACCATATCCACAGTCTGCATTCCTATGCCTGACAAGGCTGAAACATTTACTGGAAAAAACTATAGTCATATGTAACCCCTGCCCCCACACAACCCGGGACGTAGCAGGTGTAAAGAACAGGGCTTTGAACTTTCGACAGTCCCGGTAGTGCTGCGGAGCATCCATAAACTAGCTCAGGAAGACAGCGGTCCCAGAGGTTTCACTATAATTTACTAGAAATTATTTTCTATTATAAAAAAAACAGATGAAAAAAAATCAGTTTCATATGTCACATCAAGAGTTCTTCTGTTGTTGTTTTCCAAAACATGAAAATAAAAAAAATGTCTCAAAAAGTTACTTTTATTTTTAATTTTATTATAGACTCAATGTAAATGCTGGTCTTAATTTTTTATTTCGTCCTTCCTACTGCAATTTTTGAAAAAATTCCCGTAAACCAATAAATAAAATAACTCGGGCCTAACTTAATTAAATGTCGCCAAGTTAATTCACGCTTTCTGAACTCGTGAAACGTTATACTGTGACGTTATTTAAATACAGTCTCAAATTCGTGCTAATTTATTATTTAAAATTAATTAAACTCGTTGGCAAACAATGATTCGATGCTCATCAACTCGTATTTGTCAGCGATAGTAGTTAATAGTTGAATAACAAACATATTCGGAAGAATTCCGATAATCGAAACAAATTGTATAATCGGGTTTACTAAATTATATTTCTTTATTAAAGTCTCATCATGGTTTACAATAAATACAAACATAAATAAAACATCGTAAACATTATACGATAGCCATGCCATTCTAATTAGAATTATAAGAGACTATAGTTATAAAACCATCAACATATTTTCAAAGTAGCTAATAACATCAAACGATATTAGCATATATATTACACATTAAGACTATGTAAATGATGCTAATCTATCTATAAAATATGTACTAAGAATGAGTATTGTAAGATTTGACAAAATAAACAAAGCACTATTGCGCATTAGTTAAAACAAAATTAAAAAATCATTTATCCCCTTTGATCAGATCAAAAAGGAACTGATTAGCATCATTTTCATAGAAGAAAATAAAACAGAATCACGATATGATAAAAACAATTGACATTATTTACATATATAAAATTGACATTGTTTGGCATATTTAAGAAGGAAAAAAGACTAGCGATACAAAAAGCTAGATCGACGTAGGAGAATTAAGTAGCAGGATTTGGCACATACACGAATTAAGTCTGCATTTGTGAATAAATATACTAATTTTTGTTCAACTGTAGAGTTATTGAAATTGGGATTTAGGCTTATTGCTTTATCATATAAATTAGCTCTGATATCATTATATAAAGGACAGGTTATCATAACATGTAACTCATCTTCCACCTGAACATTACAGAATGGACAAACTCTTTCACTAATCTGAAGTCTTTCATATCTTCCAGTCTCTAGTCTAATTGGTGCTACGCCACATCGGAATCTAGAATAAGCCGACCTATGATTTCTTGGTAGTATTAGTTTACAGTACCTTTCTGTTTCAAATGTAGTTTTAAATAACTTATAAGTACGTTATTTATTGCCACCAATATTACTACTACCACGTTCCGAGTTAATATTTACATTCCAGTTTATTATAAACTGACTTAAAGGTGAAATTTAGCGTGTTTTTTGAGCATATATTCTGAAATATAACATCATCTAAAAATTTACGTTTAACAATAGGGTTAATTACACTCGGAACGTTATTAAACTCAATTTTTGAAAAATTATTTAAAACTTTGTAACACCAATTTTTACATCTAGAACCTTTACTATTAAAACAATAATTGAATATTCGTTTATTGAAACAGATATTTGGCATATGACTCAATCGTACCCAGTAATTTGATACCGTAATTATTTGTCTAACACAAACCGGTTGCCATGCCATGTCTCCTGCCATTGCAGCTGATGGTGTGTTTCTTGTCGTACCCAAAAATACTCGCATTGCTCTATGTTGTACGGCTTCAATACAAGAGTAGGTTTGAGTACCCCATATTGCTGCACAATAAGCTACAATAGACCAAACCAGCGAATCAAATAGTTTAGTATAAACTTTATAAGGCATCCCACCAACTGTTTTATATTTTGAAATTAACAGTCCTAACGCGCGACTGGCTGAATGTGCAACAAATGAAGATGTTACATTATAATTAAGATTTTCGTCTAAAACAAGGCCTAAATATACATATTTATTTTTTATAATTATATCAGATCCGCCACATTTAATTTCAAAAAACGTCTGTGGTTTTGATCTTGGTCTAAAATGCACAACATTAGTTTTATTTATATACTAAAACAATTACCGTTATTACGTGATCCCGCCTTAATTCCATTAAGCAATGGGAAAGCTTATATTAGCAGGATTTTATAACGAATATTTCGACAATAAAACACGTTTAAAAACATTTCTAACTGAAAATGCGATAACCTGTTTAAAATAACCTATTAAATTTTAATTTTACAATATCACATTTTTTATGTCAAAATTAAGGTTTAATTTCATACCCCACCCAACCCCGATTTCGCTTCTTGGAGAATGTGTTGGATGGGGTGTGACAGTTAATACTCGGACCACGTAATGGAATGAAGGTGCACAAACCTGATCCTTTTTGTCGATTTTTTTATTTTGTTTTAAATAACGGGTATAACATAAGTAAGGCGGTAAGTAATTTCTTTATTTATAGACGGTGACTCAATTGGCACAGCCAATCTTCATTGAGGCCCTCTTAATAATATATTTACAAATATAATACAACAAAAAACGTCATTTATAAAATAGCTGTGGGCATACTTATGAACACATCAAAGCATATGACAATTTGATATTTTAAAATAAAAAACTGTCTAAAATCAATCAAGATGAAACAAAAACATACTATGTATTCATAAACATAGACACATTTGTATAGTGTATAAACATAGACACATTTGTATAGTGTATTCATCATTACTGCTTTAACCCATAGAATTAACAATATGTAAAAACAAACTAGACTATGCTAGATTTAGAATCGATTTTCTCTTTTTACCCATTTCAAGCATTTGTTGGAAAATATATTCAATGATGCAGAGTTTTTAACGTCTAGGGGAATACTGTTCCAGAATATGATAAGCTCCCTTTGAATAATTCGTTATTTGGCTTTGGTATTATGAAATTTCTATTTTTAATTGATCTCAGTTGCATTGATTTACTCTCACGTGAAACAAGTCGCTTAGATATTGAGGGGTAACTGTGTCGTTTTACCTCTTTATGACTGAGTAAATCTTATATAATCAAGTTTGTTTGTTTGTTTTAATGGTGTTTTACGTCATTTGCACATTTTTGGTCATACATGACGGCCGACTGTTTTTGTGGTTGAGGCAGACCACCCCATTTTTTCTGGGAATAACTAGAACTGTATACATCCCGCCATCCATAAGAATCGACACTTTCTCACTTACAGGTCGAATTCCCAGTGCGATTCGAACCCGCAGAGGTAAGAGGCGAGAAGGCTTACAATGCAACGTCGTTAACCCCTCGGTCACGGATGCCATATATCTATAATTAGGTGAACATAGAGATTATTTAACTGCTGGGATCGATTAAAGGGAACTCCTTCACGAGATGGTAGGCGTGTGGTTCTCAAAAAACATCTATCAGCTTGTAAAGGACTTCCCTATATCGAACCCAACGGTTAAATAATCTGTTTATTACATTTTAAATCAATGTATGTATGATTTATAACCGAAATTATTCGCTTTATTGAATGTTATCGGCGGATGACGTCGACCAGCAACACTTTAAATTGACGTCATGACTCAACATCACAGTTAGTTATTTTGTGTTCTGAGTTAGTTATTAATATTTAGCGATTATGAATATTCTTTCACCGAGAAATCCCAATAGTTCACCCATAGAAATTAATAAATAACGATATAGGCACAGTCTCTTTAAGTCGATTTGAAAGATCAATGAGATTGGGTCACACCACTGTATTGACCTCGATAGTCTCTGGAAAGATAATTTTATTGTCTCTCTACTATGGATATTCAATAATATTAAAAGCTCGCATGCAGAGTTTAAAAACATCTCTATACAAACAGACGCTTGCAAGTTGAACCTAATCTGCATTGAAAAACGAAAAGTACAACAGAAAATATATTTGTGTCATGAAAACAAACTAGTTTGGATATTGTATTAGCATTGTCTGGAGGAATTCGCATCAATGCAAATGTACTTAAACGATTGTTTAAAACTATTAAAACCGAGTGTGGGCACCAAAAGAAGGGGGCGGGGTTTCCGGATAAGATTCAGTGTGAGTAAATATATTCTAAGTTTGTTAAATATTACGTGACTGTCGTTCCGAGCATTTCGCATCCACGATAATAGTTACGATACAAAATTTAGAGATATTTTATAGAAGGTAAATGAGCGCAAACAAACGATGAATGGTTCTGTTTAAACATATCTGTAGTCGCTTATTTTTAATTTTAATCCTCATAAATGAATGTCCTAGGATTAACGGTGCTGGGTTGTTTGCATAAGCAAACTTATTTTAATACTTTTTTTCAATTTAAATTAGTTTAATTTTTGTATAAGTGAGTAGGAGGTGGCAAACATCTGTGGATTTTACACATACCGTACTATATGATTCATCGCGAAAAAGAAAAAAATAATAAGGCTTTATATAATTTATTCTGATTGTTTATTTTTGTCCGGTTTTTCCGGGCGTCCGTCTGTACACTTGAAACACAATATACCTCTGAACTCGCTTGAGCCGATTTGAATGAAAGGTTTCGTATTACTTTTTGAGTGACGGATGCCTTTTATGTATTTGGGTTTCTGGTTATAAACGATGTCCACCGTTATTAAAATATATACGTAAAAAAGACATTTCAAACTTATGACCAAAACAAACAGTTTATTTAACAATTGCGCGTGCACGTTGTTTTCATCTTCAAGTCTTTAAAATGACCATCATGGCGAATTTTACAAGTTATAATCGAAATTTAAGCAATACATCTTAACTAAAACCGCCTAATCGATTTAAAAGAAACTTAGTCATATGTGAGATGCCCTTGAGTTTTGTGTTTGTCTGTCCAAGATTTCCGCTTTGTTTTCTACTTTTTTCTGCTCTAAATTAAGATTTTTAAGTTTTCCCCAATTTGATTTTATGTTCATGATCTTTCTAAGGTTTAACTTATCGCGGGATCGAGTTTATGTTTTTTAATGTCTGCAACGGCATTATTGGGAAATTTATAAATGCCCACATCTACGATGATAGATCTTTCCGGATATAAAAGCCGTTGTCTGTCCATTGCTCCGGCTTACAGAATACAATACTCCAGTAAAAGATATCTCGCTTGGTACTCGAACAACTTCATCTTCCCTTGTGCGCAACTTCCCTTGTGCGCATAATAACGGTCAGTAAATAATTCTCGTTTCTTTTTGTAAAAAAAGGCATTTTCACTAATTTAAAGTGCCATTTTTGGTTTATATCACATTGTTGATCTATTTATTACATTTTTCAAGCACTGTCATTTTAAAATTGTGAGTTTTGAATTACTTTTTTTGCTTACTTATATTCAGCAGTGTATAGCAACAAAGAATACATATTCAGCAGTGTATAGCAACAAAGAATACATATTCAGCAGTGTATAGCAAACCAGAATACATATTCAGCAGTGTATAGCAAACCAGAATACATATTCAGCAGTGTATAGCAACAAAGAATACATATTCAGCAGTGTATAGCAACAAAGAATACATATTCAGCAGTGTATAGCAACAAAGAATACATATTCAGCAGTGTATAGCAACAAAGAATACATATTCAGCAGTGTAAAGCAAACCAGAATACAAATTCAGCAGTGTATAGCAACAAAGAATACATATTCAGCAGTGTATAGCAGAACAGAATACATATTCAGCTGTGTATAGCAACAAAGAATACATTTTCAGCAGAGTATAACAACAAAGAATACATATTCAACAGTGTAACATATTCAGCAGTGTATAGCATCAACGAATACATATTCAGCAGTGTATAGCAACAAAGAATACATATTCAGCAGTGTATAGCAACATACAATACGTATTCAGCAATGTATATCAACAAAGAATACATATTCAGCAGTGTATAGCAACAAAGAATACATATTCAACAGTGTATAGCAACATACAATACGTATTCAGCAGTGTATAGCAACAAAGAACACATATTCAACAGTGTATAGCAACATACAATACATATTCAGCAGTATATATCAACAAAGAATACATATTCAGCAGTGTATAGCAACAAAGAAAACATATTCAGCAGTGTATAGCAACATACAATACGTATTCAGCAATGTATATCAACAAAGAATACATATTCAGCAGTGTATAGCAACAAAGAATACATATTCAACAGTGTATAGCAACATACAATACGTATTCAGCAGTGTATAGCAACAAAGAATACATATTCAGCAGTGTATAGCAACATAAAATACGTATTCAGCAGTGTATAGCAACAAACAATACATATTCAGCAGTGTATAGCAACAAACAAAGCATATTCAGCAGTGTATATCAACAAAGAATACATATGCAGCAGTGTATAGCATCAAAATGAAGACACTTGCAAAACCTACAACATGTAAACGTGCGATTTCCCCCATCCCTTCGTGTTTCCCACACATACATTTTCTGCCACACGTATTTTTTAGCCTCCAGCCAGCTATAAGGTTAGATTCAGGTGGTACTTGTAGTGGATTGACAACGAGGAAATACGAAGAATAGGTGAAACACGATATAACATTTTTTATATCAAAATAAACACGATTGACACTAGTGAAGTGAATCCTATTGGGACTGTCTTCACCAGTTGCTTTATCTAATTTGATAACCCGTGGTGAAACTTATTTTAACCAATTTAAGAGATATTCAAAACTTTGACGAACTAAACAATTAATCTGCACGTGGCTCAAATATGACAGTTTTAGAATCATTAAAATGTTAGACACTTTAAGTGGATAGTTTATTTTCATTTTGAATAACAAAAAGTATAAATATTTACATAGCAAATGTTTACAAACCCGAGAATAAAGACGAAAATATATTAAACCTGTCTAAATAAACTCACGAAAACTGGTGGGGAATTTCAACATTAATTGCTACAAAGAGAAATACAAAACAAAAACAGTTTATAACAAAAGCTGCCAGAAAAAAAAATCATCACTTTCTAATACTTTGTTAAAACACTATTTGCATTATTTTGACAAATAATGAAATGAACAAATACAAGGCGGGTACAAATCTTATATTACACTTTATTAATTCGTTTTAATAAAACATCAGACGATATGTTTATTTTTGCTCAATAAAGCACATTTCTTCCACACATGTTGTAGTCACAATATGTGAACGGTGACTTAACTACGCCGACCTAATAACAAGCAGATCTGAATCAATGAAGCCATCACGTGGCACCTTAACATTCATTTCAAAAAGTCATTGATTTTGATGAAAATACATTCAAAAGATTCTTAATGAATAGCAAAATGGGATTGTACTAATTTTATTTTTATTTTCAAAATAAAGAATTGAATAAAAAGCTGTTTAAAGGGGCACACGGCAATCTTGATTTTTTTTAAAACTCAAGGCGTCCCGTTAGTTTTTTTCTTAACTTGCATTTGTTCAATCATTAATATTAATTGTTAGAATAGTTTAAAGCAAATTATTTTTACAAATTACTGACTTCTGATAATATTGCACCAATAATATATTTAAAAAAATTGGTAAAATGTTGAAGAAAATTGAGAAATCTCAATTTTTTATTTAATTATATGCAAGTAGTTTTAAAGTCAAAACGACGCAGGATAAGTAAATAGACATTTTAATTGTTTAATCTTTGAATACAACGTGTTGTGTTTGTTGGTGGAGTGACTATAAACGTCAGAACTACACACACACACATTCTTTGAATAAAACTCAAGATTGCCGTGTGTCCCTATAAAGTGAAAACTATCATCGTGTTTTGCTTTGCCCTTAAAAATCAAGCAAAAGACCTAGTGAAACTTTCCTTCAAACTTCTTTTTCGTTTAAAATGTTAAACTAAGAAAAATAGCATCATCAAAAATAAAAAATAAAAAATGTGATGGGTTTTGACGTAAATGAAACATATTCATAAAACTCTTCAAGATATGTGTGTTTAAAGTCGGGCAATATTTTGTGAAAATTCCACACCGTGCCACCTAAAGTTTCAAATTGTTCTATCTATTTGTAATTAGGTCTGTGTCCGACGTGTGTCATGATTGACAATTATCCCATAAATGACCTAATCAAACTATCTAAAGAGACTTTGAAAGAAATGTTATCACTCCCGGAGAATCTGTTAGCGGCGAGCACAGGGCAGTGCGTTAGAGGTTTACCACCACTAATTACATGTAAACCTCCGAGGTGTAGAAACCTCCGAGGTGTAGTCGAATGCAGTTCCTATAATAAAAAGTAATCCCTCCTTTTTTGATGGAAATGGGCATTATAAGTTGGGGAAAACTGCTCATTTCTATTCGATTTTGTGGTTGTATGTATAAGAAGCGTATTAATAGGTTTTACTGGATCACTGATGAACATTTTCTAAATTCGACTCTGTGTTTATACTTTGTGAGCAATGAAAACAGTCAATCAATGAAAACAGCTGTACCCTTGACCTGTTTAGTAAATAAACAAAAACTTTCTTACACGTCTTGTGACCCCACATTTTCTGGTGATTTTTCAAGTGGAAAATTAGTTTTCTATATGAACATTACACTGCTGCATTATCCATACTTGAGTTGAATTTGCAGCAAATCATTAATACTGATGTGACACTTGAACATTGGTGTCTATAGAGAAAATAATTAGTGGTTTCATACCTAGAATCAGTTCGCTATCATACATGCGTATATTCGTATCTCTTTCGTAAACGCTAACTTTTAGTACCCAGCTACTTCGTAGTGTACCGTAACAAAATCGAAGATATGTTCTAAGAGCTCTAGTTGAAGTAGTTGACATTTTGTTGGCACAATTGTTGATATGACTCACATTACCCATACAGCTTTGGTAATTGTTTTTCACTTATTTGATTCTTTGATGATTTTATACATACTTTCTGCACATTGTGACAATGAAATGGAATAACTAGATACATATAACACGATTTACGAAATCTACTTGAATTTGTCGGAGTTTCAGGATATTTAACACAAAATAAACACCGACAAACTTTGTTTATACATTTCTTTGATCTAACCTTTCGTAGTTACCTATTCTCGCAATGTACAGATTCCCCAGGAATGGCTATGATAAGTTATTCAATTAATACTTGTCTTCATGTCTATATTGTATTGTTGAGGGCCTCATGGTAGATTGATTAGTTTCAAATGAGTTCTCTCGTTAAAAAAGTCTTATTATTATTATTATTATTATTATTATTATGTATATCAACCAGCTCTGAAATTTAAATTTTGATCAGAAACTGAAGAATGTTCAGTCACATTTAGCATATTAGCAACAAAAACTACATTTTCAGCAGTGTATAGCAACAAAGAAGACATTTTCAGCAGAGCAACAAAGTAGACATATTCAGCAGTGTATAACAACAAAAACTACATTTTCAGCAGTGTATAGCAACAAAGAAGACATATTAAGCAGTGTATAGCTACAAAAAATATATTTTCAACAGAGAAACAGAGAAATAAATTTTCAGCAGAGAAACAAAGAAGGCACATTCAGCCGTGTATAGCAATACAGAATACATTTTCAGCAGTGTATAGCAACTAAAAAATATATTTTATATGTACTTCTTTGTTGCTATACACTGTTGAACATGTCCTTTTTGTTGTTATTCACTGCTGAACATGTCTTCATTGTTGCTATACACTGTTGAACGTCTTCTTTGTTGCTATACACTGTTAAATATGTCTTCTTTATTGCTATACGCTGCTGAACATGTCTTCTTTGTTGCTATACACTGCTGAACATGTCTTCTTTGTTGCTATACACTGCTGAATATGTCTTCTTTGTTGCTATACACTGCTGAATATGTCTTCTTTGTTGCTATACACTGCTGAATATGTATTCTTTGTCGCTCTGCTGAAAACGTCTTTTGTGTTGTTACAGTGCCTTGATATGTTGTTATATGTTTTGCATTTCTTTACGACCCTTTATTTGGATATCGCATTTATGGTTCCTTGTATTCATTCTATAAGTTTCGCAGGTTCCTTAAGAGTCTTTGGAAATCGCATATATATTATGTAGTCCCTTGTTTTTATGTTGTATATTTTGGAGTTGTCAGTATATGTAAATAGCCTATGTAGTTCCTTCTACTTTGTTTTTTGTTGTATACGTTGCAGTTTCTTTACGAGTCTTTATTTGGAAATCGCCTACATAGTTCTTTTTCATGTTGTTTATTTTGCAGTTTCTTCAGGTGTTTTCAGGTGTCTTTATTTGGAAATCTTTCCTTGTTTTTTATGTTGCATATTGTTCAGTTTCTTTAATTAAGTGTCTATTTGGAAATCGCATATTTATTGCCTTGAACTTGTTGTTTTATCTTTTGCATTTCTTTACGACCCATCAGATAATGTTTTCAATGGATCAAGTTTACTTGGGAATCGCATGTTCTTTGTTTTCATGTCGTTTATGTTGCAGTTTCTCCGAGTATCTTTATTTGCAACACCAATATAAAGTTTAATGCTTTCATGTTGTGCATTTTGCAGTTTCATTAAAAGTATTTTTTATTGACAGTTGTTGTTCGCAAAATGACAGAAGCCAATTAAGTTCGTTGTCAAATATAAAACATATTTACCAAGCTTAATTATTTAGTTATTTCATTGCCATTTCAGAAATATTGCGTACTATATATAGAACAGGTAATTAGCGATTGTCAATATCGATAATTGCAATATAACAATATCGATAATTGCAACATACGACATTAACTGCATGGACTCTGGTATCAGAAGATCTCAGGTGAGGGAGGTTAGCGCATGTTCCGTAGTCGGCGGTCGACGTTCGTAAGGGTTCGGGTTAGGTTGACGTTAACCCTAACCCGAAATGAATTTCACCCTAACCCGACCTGCGAATACGAACTACGAAGGCTGACCACAACCCTGACCCTATTGATATAAAAAAGTATTTCCAAATATGCAAATTACGCAGAAAAACTAACAGGACGCTACTAGTTTTTAAGAATCCACGGTTGCCCTGTGTTCGACATACATTGTCGTCGTATTTCAAAGTAAATAGTATAATCAAGGATCTTTTGAAATAATTTATAGAGAGTTATATAACTTTATACTTCTACTTTGTAACTATACATGATATGCAGTGTTATTTGTTCCGACGTCCGCCGTTTGTTTGTTATCTACAGCACACATTTTCTTTTTTAAATAAATAAACTATATACCATCATCAAATACACAGACAAGTGAATATGCGTAAGCCATCGAGGAAATATACCGTATATTTAATTCTCCATGTAGATCAGCAAGTGTTTGTCAGTCAAAAAGCTGATTTGACCAGCTCTGACATTCAAATCAGAAATGCTATATTATGTCAATAATACCTTAACGTTCTAGATTTATTTCACAGACGATGACCGACGTTCTGTTCTTGCACAAGCCTCAAATTCCCACATCGTCATATCACCAGCTAGCATGTCATCAAATTTAATATACGCGGCCGTGATTACACTTTTAATTTGTTTTTCTCAAGCATTTCAAACATGAGTGGACTTTTGTTAAAATGCACAATACCTAACAATTAACCACCTTCGGAGGGTGCATAAACGAAAAATTCGTCAAAATGTCGAAGCCACCTGTGCTAATCTGCCGTCCCAGCCCGGTATTGGCACCAGCAATTGGTGGACAATTCACAAACGTTCAAAATTTACACACGTGTCCTGTTTTCATTAGGACATTTACACATGTTTAATTAGCAAACCATAACATCTGTAGTCGAGAGATCTTCAAAAATTGTTTCATAATAAAATATCGAAAGGAATGATAGTCAACTAGTTAAAAATACAAGTTCTGCAAACATTTGATTTGCTAACAAAACATTAAAGGAGGTACGATCGCAAACTCTTATTCAAATAACGACTAGTAGATGTGTTTTTGACGAGGACAATTGTAATGATCTGTGCAAACGAATGTAATAAGACCAAACATTTTGAGAGAGGTACCTATTCAGAAAATGTTATTTTTAATTTCACCAGCTATTCAATCAAGTAGGTAGAGATATGTAAACGCTATTTTGAAACGAGACGAGTTGTGTATCTTTTATACACAGTCTTACAATATTTATTTTGGGTGGTTTTAATTAGCTGTATATATTGGACATTGACTCATACCACGAACGATAGTTAAGAAGGTGTGAAAATTATGAAAAATCTGTGAACAAGACTTGAGAATCGTTTATTTAAATCCAACCCCGTTTAAGAGTGATGTGTGCATATACCATTTATGCGTGGGTGGAGAAGTGTCGTTGCAAACAGATCTGATCAGGTTAAATGCATTTTGTGATAGTTCGTTTTCGACAGGAAAAAAAAAAGAGCCACACAGTCAATAAGTTTGCTTTCGACATTTCACTTCGGTCATCTACATCTTTAGAAATCAAAAACGTGTACTATTAAACGTTCCAGGCCTTGAATTCACCAACCATTCTTCAAACTATTCTTAGATTTGAGCTGAAGTACTCAAATTTCCTTTATTATTATTCCCATGACTTTCAAAGACAAACAAACGTATGCAGCTGCTATTTATTAGTATTTATCATATTATAGGTTATTGAACTTGTATGGCTAAATATTACTTAGAACGAGTTGTTTTGGCAAAGGACGACGAGCTTGCGAGTCGTCCTGCGCCAAAACAACGAGTTCCAAGTAATATTTAACCATACAAATTCAATAACCTTTTTATTGTATACTTTCATAATGTTTTCGATCAATGTTAATTGTATTTGTGTTATTTGTATAGCTTTTGATTGAATTCCTATCTTGTCATTCAGTTTCATTTTGTGTGGATGATTATTTTGCGCGAAAACGACATCGACGTCGGATGACGTCATTAAATACATCAAGCGATTTTCGAAAGTTTGTTTACCATTCGATAACGTTAAAAACAGTGGGTGAGTGACCATTTCAATTATTTTATCAATTTCCGCCATAAAAAGGTTGGAAAAAAAAACACGTATTTTTTGTTGTTGACACTACAGGAAGGATTCCGTTATTTTATTTGGAAGTATTTCCTTATTTCTATTTCGCGGCTCTTAGCAAGCACGAGAAAAAGTTCCGGTGCAATATCAATGTGTGCAATATCGTAGAATATTGCAGCTTGTTATGAACGTTTCTACTTGAAACTTATATAAATATTTTGATTGGAATTTGCATACTTGGGCTTAAGTCTAAAAATATTCTCAAGAATGGTTGGAGAATTCAAGGCCAGATCTATACTGAGCATAAATAGAAACGTCCCCAACTTTACCCATAGATTTAGACATAATGAAATTATATTTGATTTAATCTGATAGGCCAATAGCTTTGTTAAAGGCCAGCACTGTCACGAAAACAATTTTCTTTGAATCAAACTTGTGGGAAAACTTATTTCCCTTGATTTGGTTTAAACAGCATTTCCGGGTCTTGTGGTTAAAACTTTGAGTTAACACAGTTTTGTTATATTGAAATAAACAGAGAATGACCTCATCACCACAAAAACAGGGAAAATACGCTGATCTTTCCACTCATTTTTGCGCCATACAGCTTTCAAAAACGAATATTTTCAGATTACCTCCCTTTATAATACAAATATAGTGATTTCGCGATTTGAATAAAACATGTTTTAGCAGCAACAGACAAACCTTGGTTTTTGATGATTATTAATATTGATCAGAATGATTGAGTGATAAGTATAAAATTATGAAAGTGTATCTAAATTGGTGTGCAAAGTGTAACGAAGTCAACCATATGCAAATCACAGCTTAAAAGAGGGACGTTTCTATTTTTGCTGAATATACTTTGAGATCTACTTTCATATTGCTGGACATTTCTTTATCGAATATAATAACTATCAAGAGTTAAGAAAAATGTATATAAAGCAATATTTCTGGAAAAAAACTAGTTATTTGAAATGTATACAGTTAATAAAACTGAAATTAAAAAGTTAAGCGTATACGTACAGAAAGGCTTTGAATTAAGAGTACACATTAATAGAGCCTAGTTTAAACCTTGTATCATTACTGTTATAACTTATAAGTGTTAAAAAAGCCGCAATCTTGCTGCAGTCTCAATACAACGAGAGAAAAAACCCTGAGATTTAAGAACATTTACATACTAATCTATAGATAACAGTTTAAACTAATCATAATACAAGTGTACTATGTGTGTGATTTATATATGTTTTTCTAGTGTATTTCGTTATATGATTATATATGTAAATATTTGTATTTGTTTGTGTACTCGGAGATAGACGTGTGAATAGGTCGCTTACAAAGAAAGCTCTCTCCCATATGTTTTGGATTGTGTTTCAACGCATGACCCCCAAGACCCTGGGATAACATATTGAATATAATTTATGTTTGCCATCTATCCGTGTCATTATCGAATTGTTAATATTGTAAAAATATTGATGGGCCATATGTGGCTTAAATAAATGAATAAAGAATGAAAAAAAAAAAGAATGTTATAACCAGAGCCTCATGAGTCGCCATACATGAATGTCGTTATAAAGATGCTGGTCACATATTCACGATTAAAGGGACACATGGCAATCTTGATTTTTTTAAAAACTAGCGGCGTCCCATTAGTTTCTCGACATATATAAATTGCATTTGTTCAATCATTAATGTTAATTGTAAGAATTGTATTAAGCCATTTGTTTTCGCATATTTTTTTTTATATTATTGCACCAGTAATATATTAAAACTTATAGTATAATAAGACGAAATAGTGAATACTTAAAATTTGATTTATTTAAATGTAACCAGGGTAAAAAGTGAAAATGATACTGCCGGGATATATAAATCGAGACACTCATTTTCAAATACTTCTATTAAATGAGGTTTTGACTTCAGCAATTAAGAACATTTAAGATGTAATACCAGAATATGATTCCAAACCTTATGTTTATCTCAGATATACGACGTGGTCGGTTCTTGCACTGGCCGTAACATTTTGTTTCTTAAGTCATATTCTATTTTCCGGGTGTTACCAGAAATCATGAAAAAACAACAACAATAAACTACAAACGTTGTATTGCAATATTCCTTTAGACATTACATATGACACGAATCTTGCCTATTCTTGTATGTGTAACTTCATGTATTATACCTTAATTACCTTTATCAATTACGTTTACACTATCTATTTTTTTTATTATCTAAAAACGACATCTAATTGTCCCATTATATTCCTTTTATACTTAGGCATATATTGAACGAAATGAAGTTTACGTGTACTTTATAAGACTCCTCCAAGCGTCTCCGTGGCCGAATGGTTAACGACGTTGCGTTGTAAACCTTCGCCTCTCACTGCTGCTGGTTCGAATCCCACTGGGAGCTCAACTTGTAAGAGAGGGAGTGTCGATTCTTACCGATGGCGGGAGGTGTATAGTACTGGTTCTACCCAGGAAATGTGGGTGGTCTGCCTCCACCACAAAACAAACAAACATGTATGTCATGGTTCAAGGTCATGCAATGTTCGTGTCATGTCCTTAACTGCTTAGATAGTTGGGTGAAACTTAACAAAAAAATAGACCGTCATATATAACCTTACATGTGTTGAAAATGACGTAAAACACCATAAAAACAAACGACGACGACGTAAAACACCACGACCACTTGATGTACAAACAAACGACGTAAAACACCATACAAACAAAAAAAACAAGACTCTTCCAATACGTATGCTAACTGCTAAATGTATTCGTATGTAAATTTATCACATGGAACTGCTTGTATTCCGTATAATATACCCATTACGTATTTCCTTATATTAACCATGTGTAATACAAGGCGACCGAATCAAGTGCAGTGTCCGTACGTTCGTCTAGTGAATGTCCCGGAACACCCGTTTAGTCCGTGGAGACCGTGGATATAGCACTGAATCGGCGATGTTGTGAGGGTTACAGTCCGCCATATGTAGATTCACCACAAGCAATAATGTGTAGTTTCTTAATCGTTTTTGAGCCATGTGATAACTGAACTGAATTGGATTTTATAGTCGCACCAACAGCTAAGGTCATATGGCGACTTTCCAGCTTCCATTGGTGGAGGAAGACCCCAGGTGCCCCTCCGGGCAATTTTCGTGCACGAGCGGGCACCCGGGTAGAACCACCGACGTTCCGCAAGCCAGCTGGATAGCTTCCTCACATAAAGATTCCTAGGCCCCTGAGGGATCGAACCTACAGCGGTGAGGGGCAAGTGATTTCAAGTCAGAGACGTTAACCACTCGGCCACGGACGCCCCGAGCCATGTGATAAAAAGGATCTGACACTCGTTGTCATTTCATACAAAATTTTATTAAACTCGTCAAGGAATGTGTTATTAAGCTCGCCGGAGGCTCGCTTAATATGTTATTAAGCTCGCCGGAGGCTTGCTTAATAACACATTCCTGAACTCGTTTAATAAAATTGTGTATGAAATGACAACGAGTGTCAGATTCTCTATATGTAATATGTCAACATGTTAACCCGTAGTCAACGTTACTTAGTCACTATTTGAAAACATACATATATTGTCATTACTATGTATTAAGCAATATGGTATTTTCATGGAAATATAATAGATCAGTGGAGCTCATGATTCCTCTGTTCATCGTCATCACTGTCTCCAAACACAATATCAATCATTTTGTTGGCTTCCATATCTTCCCTCACACCATTGCTTTCTTCTTCCGTTTCAGGTTCGTTTAACAGGATGTCAACCAACTGTTGTGATGCAATATCGCCACTGTTCCAGTAAAATTCAATCATTTGGTCTTCTCCTGTTTGATTCTGTTTCTGGTAGGCCTGTATATTCTTGGTCAGCATGTTTACATGCATGATTATCGAAGATCAGCTCATGTCAGTTCCATTTTAGGTTTCGAAACGTTTAGAGTCGTGGCCTTGGAATTTCGTGAAAACGTGTTTGTTGACGTCCGTGTACTGAGTGAGGTTTGCCATATAGGCAGTACACTTACGGTGTCAGACAGGTGAAAATCAGCCCATTGAACACAATGCAAACTAGGCTATATATCTGAAGATCAGTCACAAGTTCCACAACATTCGTTCGCTGAACGGTCACATATCTGGAATAAAACACCTATTCAGTTTTTCAACATTTCACGTCATTCATTCACACTATGCGTATTTTGAAATAAACATCTGTCAAACCCACATCTCTACCTAACCAGGGGCGTCCGTGGCCGAGTGGTTAACGTCTCTGACTTGAAATCACTTGCCCCTCACCGCTGTAGGTTCGATCCCTCAGGGGCCTAGGAATCTTTATGTGAGGAAGCTATCCAGCTGGCTTGCGGAACGTCGGTGGTTCTACCCAGGTTACCGCCCGTGCACGAAAATTGCCCGGAGGGGCACCTGGGGTCTTCCTCCACCAGTGGAAGCTGGAAAGTCGCCATATGACCTTAGCTGTTGGTGCGACTATAAAATCCAATTCAATCTACCTAACCTCTGTGCTCATACTCTCCAAAGAAATAATCCTGCCAAACACAGTAAAATACTTACTATTCATGACAACAGACATAATACTTTAACATCAGGTTAGATTTAACAATGAAATAAAAACTAATCTTGGGAAAAAAGCATGCAAACACCCTACGACCCGGAAGTACTTACTGACTGGTCTGACACATTACCTCTATATATATATGTATTTTGGGTGTTTTGGCTCAAAGCTCTCGTTTTACTCGAGTTTGATCCAGAAACACCCAAAATACATATATATGAAATGGTACCTACTTACTCAAGTTTGGTTTTTTAAAATCTGAAAAACAAGTATGTAAAAGAAATAAAATATGAAATGGTAGATACTTGTTTTCAGATTTTAAAAAATCAAACTTGAGTAAGTATCTACCCCAAAATACATAGATAATAAATCACCATGGTGATTTAAGATAAGAATGTTCTAGATTTTGAGCTTTGATAAGGTTACGTGATTATTGTCACATGTGATAAGCGTCTATTTATATCAACCAATCGGTGAAGCTCGTGTGATAAGCGAATATTTATATCAACCAATCGGTGAAGTTTTTGGTCTTCCTGACGGGTATATAAGACAGTGAAACTACGGGTAGTATCACTCTTGACATGGTGACATACCCTATGGGAATAGAGACCTGAAAGAGTAAGGATAAAACTAGGATTATTTTTCATGAAAGGTAGGTCCATTTAAATTTGTATTTTTTTTTTTTTATATTTTCAGAAGGTTCTAGGTTGAATACAAAGGTGGTGGATCGTACTCATACACATTACTAAAACAATTCATGACACACTTTTTAGACTTTTTTGTAAGGTTGCCATTGCTTCCTTTCTTCCCTGCTCCACTAGTTCTTTTTTTTGAACTTCTCTAATTTCAAGTTTCTTTTGTTTGATATCCTGTTTCAAATTATAGTATCTCTCCAGTTCATCTAAAATCAACTTGAACTCTTGCTCAGATATTTGTGCATCACTCAACGCTTTTGATATTAACTGCTTTATGCTATTCAACTTAGCCTCTGCCAAAGTTTTTATTTCATGATGTTTTTGAGCTTTTGCATTAAGCTTGCGTCTGATAAAATTAATACAAACACCTGTAGCTCCACATACTATTGCTGCTATTTCCAAAGGTAACAAAACTGGAACAACAAATCCAACCCCAGCCATAATAACACCTGCATATATCAAGGTAGTGTCAATTCCATCTGTAATATTAATACCACGTTTATATTTTTTATAAAGTGACTGACGTATATCTCGTTCTGTAATTAACTTTTTTTCAATTTCTGAAATCTTTTGCAATCTATAATTTTGTCCGTCTTCCACTGGCAACTCAGGATATAAACTTGGTGCTGTCGGTTGCTTCGGCATTTTTTTTATTTATTAATAAAAAATTAAATTAATTCAATTAATAATGATGCCACCGTATTTACAGCGGTAGCGTTGGCAATCTTGCATACAAAGTTAACAACAGAACCAGCACCAATCTCTAAAGGACTATCAAAGTTATCATGATTGCGTGGGATGATGTGAAGCGTTATGCCATAATTTGGTTGTTCAACACCATTGACAGAAACTATTACAGTTACGTCACCAACTAATCGTTCACATGCTAAACCTATTCCCATAATCCGTCCACGGCGTGTCATTACATGCCCCACATTTGTTTCTGCTCCACCATTACCAAATGAGAGTATTCTATTCAACACAAGTGGGCCCTTAGCCTCCGCAAATATTGTTATAATCCCATATTTAAGATTATCAACTTTATTTTTTAAATGATTAAACTGGTCAACAAAAGGCACAATTCGCCTATATAAATTTTGAACATTATTTATCAAAGCCTCTAAGTCTTCTGTTTTTTTAGGTCTTGTTGGTCCAAATATACTCATTGTTTTTTTCATAAAAATATATTTTTTAAATAATTTCTAAAACACAACTCATAGGCAAACCGTGATTATTTATCTTGTTACCATACTCATCTCTGACTTCTATTTTCAATTCAGTAATTGCATCATTCGTAAGACAGTGATATTCAGGATAAAACTTGTATATACTATATCTCCAAACTGCTTATTTACTACAGGTACAACACCTATAATAGTGATTGGCTTACCATTGAAATAATTACTACTCGTATTAACTTGTTCCAGATGAACATATAGCTGTTTATAAGGAGCTAAATCAATTGGGTAATCTCCCATATTAGTACCTGTCAACCATGTTCTGTCCTTGAATCCCAGCATATTTGAAAGACCGCTTGACATTCGTGTCTCTATTGGCGTCATTTAGCAATTTAAAATCTTTTACCAAGTCTTGAAAGTTATAGAGTCCACCTGGTAAATGTTTTATTTTATCTGGGTTTCTTGTCTTTATGGTTTCATGATTAATATTATGCCAACCGATAGTGTATGTACAACATTTTAATCTAACGCGCTTATCTCCATTTCTATTATCGATATATTGTTGTAAGCTAATAGAACCGTATATGTTTGAAATTGTATGAAACATTTTTTTATATATATAAAAATGCAAAATAAAAATGATTTCTAAAGAATTCAAATATAACCCAGATGCTCACTATTCAAATACTTTCAGCAAGAAAGTGATAGATATAATAAATCAAAACATAGTCATTACATCAGACGGTAAATGCTTTAAAGCATCATTTCCCAATGTCTTTGAAAAATACAAACTCCCATACGTTAAATCAGATGCTATAGTCCAACGCTGGGGAACAGATTGGATGTTATTTTGGCAGAATCAGTTGAATTTCGCTATTTGGTGTGCGACAACTGGATGTGGCATTGATTTCAACAACCATCTAAAAGCTGATGCACTGGTTGGTTCGTTATTTCGATTTCATGTCTACTACCAAGTCAGAAGAATATTATTTGAGATGAGTGTAGCAATGCCGCAAGACTCAAATTGGAATGCGTTTAATAACACATATAACCGAAACGCATACGAGAGACTATGCAAGGAGTTTAACGTGGACTTAAATTCAGACTGGAGACAGAAACAAAGCTATAATGATGGTCTAGGAACAATTTATAATTACTGGACAAATATTGGTTATCATCCTTTGATAAATACTGTATACGACAACAAAACGATGAGTTTTACAGTCTATGAGAGTGATAAAACATATCACATTGATTACATTGCACAAGGATCTGAGGCTGACAATAGCTGGTCTACTTTTATACTAGATTGTTCATTTGGATTTACAAGAGCTGGAGTAGAAAGAATTAATGACAGCATAAGAACATACTGCTGGGCAATCCTTGGCTCACAATCACAAACAAGAACAGATATACTTGGAACTGGGACAGCATTTGATGCACAGAAACAATTTTTAGCAAATGTAGAGGACGCAATAAATAGCCCCATCGACTTGCCCAGTCAAATTTCAAGATATCAAAACACCCTAAAATATGCAAGAAGTAAAGTAAATTTTGTCTATGGAAGTGGATTGTACATGTCTCCGAGTGACATGGAATTAAGAATCGGAATAATACAAGACTACAATAATAAAATTGTAATAGCAACCGATGCACAAGCATTAGGATTGAATAATGATGTAAATGTAAAACCAGTGCCACCAAAAAATATTCAACCTTTTCAAGGCACCACGACAAAGAAATTTTTACCGGAACATTCTGACTGATAACTCAATACATAAAACTGTACCCACAAGAAATACAAAAAATAGCGATTGAACACGAAGATAACAAAACAACTATAATTGTTGGTACTATAGTAATAGGTCTTGCTGCATTACTTATCTACGAGATTTACTAAACCACTCTTTGGCTGCCACATACAACAACCCGGAAACAAACACAAGCAAAGCCCATAGATTGTTACCAAGACAATTAATAACATTACCTGTTGCAGATAAAAGCCATGATACTATTGCACCAATAACTCCTGGAAGTGCTGCAGCAGCTTTACCAGCTAGGTTGGCAAGACTTTTACCAAGATTAAGTAGTTTTTTTTTATCCAGTCTTTTACACTTGATGGATCAGGTTTTGGAGTTGGAGTTGGCGCAGTCCCTCCTCCCGTTGTAGGAATAATGGCCTCAACTAAAACCCCAATAATCATACCAAATGCAGTTAAAATACTAACAATAGTAATACCTTGCTCCCTAAACAAGGTTTTGATCCTCTCACCAAGAGTTGTATCCTTGTTTAACATTTTGTGTATTGTCTCTTTTGTTCTGCTTACTTGGTTACGAAAAGCTTCTCTGTTCTCATTGATAGCATCTATTCTTGCACCTCTCTCAACTTCAAGGTCTTTGATGCGGTCGCTAATTCTCTTTATCTGGAATTCATCATCGTCAGTCTTAGCTTGTTCTAACTTTTGTTTTTCTCTTGTTATGTCTTTATCAAGTTGTGTGAGTTTTGCTAAGTTATTGGTGAGTTCTTCCTTGACAGTTGTCATCGCTTTTACTATTCCATCCATTTCACGCTTGTCTATATTTGTTTGTGTTGAAACATCAGGAACGCTCATCCACCTCCCAGTCATAAAGAGCACTTTCCATTGACTGTGCTGTGTTATCAATAATATGTGAAAAATCTTGTAATGAAATAGCATCCACATTATCTGGTAAATCATTTCTTGTGTTCTCCAACGCTTGCCGAGCTTTTTGTGATAATTTTGTTTTACTGTCATACTCCGGCAAATTCAAAAATTGTCTTACCGCCTTTGTTCCCCCAGAGCCAACAACCCTGTTATATTCAATTACCAAAGAACCAAGAGCAAGAAATGTAAAAGAACCTTGCTTGGAAGTTATTCTTATTTCTTTATCACCAAACAACCGCCAGTATAATGTTTTACCATCAGATGATACTTTAAACTGGTCATAATCCATTTTATCCGGCGCCATTTTATATCGTTTTCCTATTTCATCATAAAAGGATTTTACAAGATTTTTTGTGTGTGCTTCAAGTTGGGATTCTTTCAGCCTTCCTCCAAGTTCAGCAAGATGGTCGCTTTGATTAAGAAGACTTCTTAGAACAGGCTCATCAGGCACCATTGGTAAATCATCATCATAATATTCATCATAATCATCTGGATCGTACGTAGGATTGTCAAACTCAAATCCTCCTTCAGCCATTGTTTATTTTATTTAATTTTAAAAAATATATTTAAAAAATAAAAACAATGTCGGCTTACGGAAACAAACTCAACCCTCATAGAAAACTAAGAGAACCTCATGGTGCCAAGGGCATCCGCACAAGTGTAGTAATAACTAATAATCCCTCAACAATAGACCAAAACCAGCAACTGCTTGTGAGATTTCCCAATCTAAGTACTAATGATGTGATAGTTCCAAGTACTGCTCGTCTTGCCTTTGAAATAGAACTTAAAAACAGAACAGACGCAAACGCTACTCTATACCAGAATCTGGGTAGAGCAATTGTGAAAAAAATGACAATAAGAATAAGTGGCAATGAAGTCATGTCAATAGATGACAGTGATATATATCATTGTTATGTAGATTTATGGAAAAGCCCTACCGAACGATTAAACACAGCTTACCAAGGTATTGGTAAAGCAAACATGTTAAAACATAGAGTTGGCGCGGGAGATGCTTCCTCAGACACCAAAGATGAAGCTATAGCAGCAGCTTTTGGAAATAGATTTTGTATTCCACTGGACTTTGAAATGTTAGAAAGTCATATGCCATTTTATCAAGCGGGGCTTGGTGATAGGTTAGAATATGAATTAACGTTTAACGATTATAACAAAGTTATCAAAAGCAGTGATGCTGATGCATCTTATGTAATACAAAATATCTGCTTGAAATTTGATACGGTTAGTGATGTTGAATTAGCCAGACAAATAAGACAGCAAATCAATGGTAAGATAGTATTTATGTATGATCGTATCTTGCGACATAGAAAAATAATAGCAAACAAATCTGAAACCCTTTGGAATATCAACATTAATGTACCAGCACAGAGCATGAAAGGTATTTTAATGCTGTTTGAAGACCCAGAAAGAACAAGCACAGAAACCTATTACAACCCAAAGATTGAAAAGGTTGAAATGACAATAGAGGGAGTACCAAATCAGTTGTATAGTCAGGGCATGAAGGCATATCAACATTGGGATGAAATCAACAAATATTTTGCCTTGACATCAAAAAGAAACAAAGAGACAGAAACAGTAGCGAGGGACTTAAACTTTACCAATGTTTCTCTTGAGACCTATCTAACAAAATCATATGCTTTGTGGCTTGACCTTAGAACATGTGATGACAATTTATTATACGGCAGTGGAAGAAAAATAGAAAACGGCAGTGAAGGCATAACGATACTAATAAATAAAAAAGCAGATGCAGATCAACCTTTAAATATTTATCTATATATATAATACAAGATGCGCAAATCAATTTCGAAGATGGAAGATTCAAAGAAGTACGATACTAGATTGCACAAACAAAAATATCCTAAATATCCACACAGTGCCATTATCTGTGGTCAGACAGGCTGCGGCAAAACAGAGTTTGTTCTTAACATACTTGAACAAGAGTATGTTGGAGTTTTTGAACATATAATTATATTGTGTCCAACCATAGAGTGGAACGAGGCTTATAAAAATAGATCCTGGATAGGTGATGTAAGACACCCGAGAGATAAAAAAATAATAATTGTCAATCCCGTTAGCAACGGCAAAGAAATGCTGCAAGAACTGTTGCGTTTATTTTTCAAACAATATGCTGGCCAGCCAACATTATACATCATTGATGATTGCTCCGCCACAAAAGAATTAACAAAGAAAAAGGATATGTTATCAGAGTTGGCATTCTCTGGCCGTCACGCTAAACAATCAGTGTGGGTCATTTCACAGAGATATAATTCTGTATTGAAAGATTTGAGGGAGCAAGCAAAATGGTTGTGTATGTTTTACACCAAGAACAGAGATAGTTATGAAAATTGTTTGAGAGAAAATGATGTTATTCCGACGCTGGAAGAGAGAATCAGAATAAGAAAAGCTTTAGCTAAGACTAAATATTCCAAGTTAATTTTGAGGACTGACCAACCAACTGGTTATTGGGTTGAATAATTTTTAACAGCAATGCTTTTTTTCTAACAGCATAGCTTTGTTGCTAATAGTAATACTAACAGCAAAGTAGCAATACTAACATGAAAATATAATGAAAATATCAAAAAATATAGTAATGCTTATAGCATTGCTCATAGCAAAGTAGCATTGCTCATAGCAAAGTAGCAATGTTAATAGCAATGCTTGCAGCAAATTAACAATGCTAATAAAAAAATAGCAATATTAATAACAATGCTATTAACAATACTAACAATTACTAGTTGCATGAATATCGCAGCTGGTTGTTTTGTGTTTTATATTTATTTTAAGATAAAAAATAAAATTATTAATAAAAAAATGAATGCGGAAGAACTATTACAAGATATATCGGAAGGTTTCACGGAACGTGATGAACCAAAGCAACAAGAAACAAAAAAAGAAAGATTATCAGCCATAGTGGCTGGCGGCGGTAGTCGTCAATATTTGGGTAAAGACATACAACTCACGAATATAGATGGCATGCCACCGGATGAAATTAACAAACTTTACTGCAGATATGAAGCAAGGCTTGGGGCAAGTATCACCAAGACTTTAGGCAATTCTTTTATTAACTTGTATGTGATGGGAGTATCAAAATATTTTATTGTAACCAATCCACCAAAGCTGATAGAAGATTTGGAGGAAGACCCATTTATTAATCATGCTTTGACAAGTGCTTGTTGTGAGTTGTATTACAGGTATGGAATGTGCTTAGCACCATTTACAGCAATACTGACAACTGTTAGACATATCGATTTTAATAAAAATAAAAATATAGATAATATAAATGATGGAGAACCAAGAGAGTGAAGTTATACCTGCACAAAAAGTAAAAAATCCAAAAAGAATAGAAGCTGGGAAAAAAGGAGCAGCGGCAAGAAAGGCAAAGCGTTTGCTTCAGGATGCACAGGATGCAAAGCAAGATGCTGCAAAGCAAGTTGCTGCAAAGCAAAATGAAATAACAAAAATAACAATAGATGAAGAGGAACCAGAAATCAAAATAAACGTATACAAAAATTATATTCCACCGTGTCTGGTTTTATTAGTAGGCATTGCTGGGTTGGGTTTGTATATTTATAACAAGAAATCTGCTAAACAACCTGTGCAACCTGTGGCTGTTCGTGTTGCACCAAAAGACCCGTTTGATTGTTTTTAATAATTTATTTAAAAAAATAATATAAAAAATAATATAAAAACAAATGGCAACAAGTATTGACGGAAAACAAATTGTAAATATGATGTATCACGCTGGAGTGGAAACACTTTTAACTGTTGGATATTCTGAGATTGGCAGAAAACTGCTAAAAAGACCAGCCCCTAAAGTGGATTTTAATATGGTAGATGTTGGGATGCTGTCTGTGGATATAATGTTAGCAATGGCTACAAAGGATATGCTGATTAAGCAAGGTATTATTCCTGCGGATATTATGAAATAATTTAAAAAATATATATATATATAAAAAATGGCAAGTGCAGTAGCAATGATGATCGGTGGCGCATTAACAAATGCATTAGCATTTAGCGGTTCAAATTATTTCTTTTCAAAAATGGGAAGTCATTCAGATGAGGAAAGACAAAGGCATGACAAAGCCGTGGAACAATTAAACGCAGCACAAGCGGAGTGGAATAAAAAAAGAACAGAGAGATTAGATTTTATTAATAAGCAACTGCAAAAAGAGCATCATGCAGAGCAGACTTTTGATGATGTGGACCAAGCTATGAAACAGTATTATTATACAACTGACAAACATTTACTTTTGAAACCGGAGCCCAAGTTGAGTGATTTTTATACACCATCTCCGGATCAACAGAATAGAGAAATTACGTTTATTGTGGTGGGCATGGCTGCAACTGGATTTGTGGCGTATAAATTTTCATAAAAAAAAAAAAAAGTTTAAAACTATAATTACTTTGGATTTGGAATGACTAAGTATGTTTACTTTGAAAAGACTAAGTCATATGCATGATACCTATTTTTTTTGTTGTTTTTACATGGTTTCAATCCAAGTGGTCGAATATAATATGGTGGTTTAGCACTCTTTTCAATTTTATCTTTGAGATGACCAGGCGCCCATACTTCACCGTTGTCTAATAATGTCAATACCATGGATGGACCATATTCAGTATCCATTATTTTTGTATCTGTAATAGTGTATATTTTATTTATTTCCAAGTCTGTAAATTTCTTCGTGCTATTTTGATTTTGCTCTTCAAGCAGTTCATCAAATCGTGCAGTTGTGATTTCCATTTTTTCTTTATAGTTATATAAAGTTTAATCTTTAGTAGAAAAAATGGAAAAGATTTATTACAGCCCAAAAGGATTTTGGAAAGCTTACTCGGCAGTTAAAAAATTGTCAAAAGAGGCTGGTGTTAGTAAGAAACAGGCATTAGATGTTTTAAAGAAACAAGCTGTGTGGCAGATTTATTTACCCGCACCAAAAAAAATAGTTAGACCCAGGTTTGATGTTTCTGCTAAGAATGGAGTGCATCAAGCTGATTTGTTATTTCTGCCGCATGATACTTTTGGCTTTGGCCGTGGACGCAAGACATATAAATATGCATTGACTGTGGTTGATATTGCAAGTAGATACAAAGAAGCAGAGCCGCTGACTTCCAAGGATAGTAAAGAAGTTGCTAAAGCATTTGAAAATATATACAGTCGGCATTTGAAATATCCAAAGTTATTGCAAGTGGATCCAGGCAGAGAATTCATGGGTGCAGTATCTCAGTTGATGGCAAAACATAAAGTAAATATCAGACGGGGCAGAACAGAAATACACAGAGACCAAGCTTTAGTTGAAAGATTTAACAGAACATTAGCTGAAAGATTGTTTGGTTATCAGTATGCTAAAGAAATAGATTCGCAAAAACGCAACAGAGAATGGGTAAAGAGATTACCAGAAGTTGTCAAAGCAATAAATGTGGAGACAAAAAAGCCTCCTCCTGTTGAAACAAAAACATTAAAAGGTGATCCTATCTGTATGAATGCTAGTGTAAGATATTTATATCAACCCGGGGAACAAGAAGGTGGAAGACGCAGAGCAACTGATCCAATGTGGAGTGTAGATATTCACAAGATTAAAAGTTATATGGTGACGCAAGGTATAAGAGTTTATTATTTGAAAGCACCAGCGCCACAGAGAGGATTTGTCAAAGAAGAATTACTTATTGTTCCTGCTGATACCCAAATTCATAAGTTTTTATAGAAACCATGTGCATCAGTTGTAATTCCATCTTCTCGAATGTATCTTTTAGTGTAAAATGGTGACAGTGTTACTTTGTTTACTGTTATGCCGTATATTTGATGTTTTATTGATCGCATCATATTCATTTCATGTGTAAACTTTTTCTTATCGAATAGTGCTTCTTTGTAGTTTTCAAAGTTTATATGTTTTTGAACTACATAAGTTTTTACACCCTTTGCTTTTTTAATGAGTTGTTCATCCGCTCTCAAAATAGAATATAGTTTGGGTCTTAATCCAACATACTCAGCTATAGCAACACCAGCACATTCATCTTTCATTTTACCTAATACTTTTTTGTTTGTATCATCGTGCATTGGATGGTTTTGCGGATAATCACTCAAATCATACTCATCTTTCATTTCAGCTATTTCTTTGTACACATCTTCTTTTTTGATTTCTACCAGCAAGCTGTCAGTGTCTGTGTATAATAAAGTACAGTCATCTCCGTACCTTTTCTTTAGGGTATTATAGTACCAATCATACATCATGTACTTTGATAAATCTAATACTGCCATTCCAACATAAATTGGTTTGTTTAATGTTAATTTTGTTTTGTTTTCATGTATTGCTGACAATTCATCTGAAAACTTTATACGCCTGTTGGGTTTGGCTATTATTTTTCTTATTTTTTCATTTTCAGAGCCGTCAGTTCTAACTAGTTTTATATCAGTCCGCTTGCGTAAATTTTCCATTGTTTCGCCAAACACAGAGTTGTTCATAAGTTTGTAAAAAGCTTTTTCAAATTCTGATTTAGCTTTTTTCCTAATTTCTGTGTTTAGGTTTATGTATGATGCCATCCATGGTTTTTCGTTGAATTCTAATACTCTGTGTATTTTCTTTAGTTTCATGCCTAAAGATAAATACAGTTCCAGGTTTTTGTGATGTATCACATATTTTTCTTTGTCCATAAGATTGGGGACTAGTTGTTATGTATTTATCATGCTATTATTTTCTAACAGATCTGTCTGGTATTCAGACAACCATTCTTTTTTTCACTGCTAATCTTTCCGGTGCAAGTGGATAGTCATTGTGAGCTTCATGAAGTTCTTTAGGATATTCCAAATCAACTTCTGCAAAATATCTTTTTCCTTCTTTTGGCTCTGGCAAGGTTTCTGATTCCCTCCACTTAAAGCCAGAATATGAAAGTGGCTGACTCATTGCCCACCCATAAAGATTATTTGCATCCATATACGTTATGTAGCTGTTTTCCTCGTTAGGGTTATAATCAGCTACGTGTGGATTGTTTGCTTTTGCATATCGTTTTGATACCATACTAATTCCACCACGCATACCTTTTTCTACAAACAAGTGCATGTCAATGTCTGTTAAAAGTTCTAAATCTATTTTAGAATGTTTAAGTAAAGCATCCCAAGATAATCCAGGTGCTGTGTAGGATCGAGTTTATATGCATTCATGCATGTTTTTCTGAAAGTTTGAAATACATCTGCTAACAAAGTTACATCCGTTTTTAGATATAAATCATGATAGTCTCCAAGAGTTTTGCAATTTAACTCTTTCCATACTTTTTGAGCATGCTCGTAATCTTCGGGACTTATACTTTCATCTGAGAGACTACTGTAAAACTTTGTTATAGGTGGTAATTGCGTTTCCTCAAATCTTTCCACACTGTCCATATATTCGTATGGATAAACACCTTTTCGCAGAAGTAAATTTGTTTGTTCCCCAAACTGATTTTTAGTAATTTTGAAATCAGATTTGTCTGTTGCATCAACCAATTTTTCCAGAGACGAAGCCATAAACTGAAAGCTATCCAAGAATTTAAATTGTCCGGCACTAAATGAAATATACTTTTCAGCGTTGTTTGGGATGCATGTAATACGACCTGTCATTTTATGTATTTTTTGCATTATAAGATGACTATCATATCCTTTGAGGTTGTGAAATATAACAGGTATAGGTGTTTTGTTTGGTTTTATTTTCAGCTTTAGGTTGCAGTTTTTATGTGCTGCACCTCTGTATTCTCCTGTAAAATGACAGTGGTCTCTTACATTGCCGTTTTTGCATTCCTTACCTATTTCATTCTCGCATATCCAGCAGTGTGTTGCTTTTTCATAATCTTCCTCATTTTGTTGTGTCATGATTAATGGTTTTGGGTGAGCAAATATATTATTGATCTTGCTCTTTTCACATTCCAAATGATTTAAAAACTTTTCAACAACATCTTCACCTCTGTAAATAACAGGTTCTTCAGCTTTGCCATCATATCTGACAACCTGGTATCCAAAACCACAAGCTTCGTGTACATTTTGAATTTCAGATTTCTTTCCAAATTTGATTGATTGCGGTTTGATTATACTCTCAAAATCAGCATATATTGCATAAGGCACAGGCATCTGATTTTGATGATTTTTAAATTGTGTGTGATTTTTACCTTTTTGCGGCATTTCTATTCTGCAAGAATTTTTGTTGATACCATCACAGTATTCTCTGTGTTTGGTAAGTAGATCTTCTCTTGAAAAGCCGTAAAGACAACGATCGCAGAAATAAGTTTTACCGTGATGTTTGTTTTGATCATAAAGTAATCTATTTAGATTTTTAATCCAGCAATAGTGATATTTTGTTGTTATTGTTTTTGGTTTGTTGGAATAATCATCAGGGTTATAATTGTCATCTATAATTCCTTCTTCATTATTTGGATCATCTTCATCTTCATTTTCTAAATCAACCTCAACGTCTTCAGAAATTAAAAGCAAGTTAATTCTTTTTATTTCTTGCGGTTGCTCTGATATTCTATATGGAAATACAGATACCCTTTTCCTGTGCATCCGTAAACATTAATAGCAAGGTTGTTTTGTTTTTCTACTTTTGAAATTTGTGAAATTGGAGTGGGAAAGTCAGTGTTATCTTTCTTCAAGAACTCTATACTAGGATACTTTGATAATCTATCAGAATTCTTTTTAGCTGGATTTAAAGCTGAATTTATTGCATGAAACAAACATTGATCATCGTCGTTTTTTACATTTATAATTGCTTTCTTATCAGCTACTGCTTTGGGTAAAGGAATATATGAAGAACCTTTTAATGTTTCGTATTTTGCTATATTTAAGTAAAACTTAACACAGTGATCAATTTCCAATCCAGATGCTGTATTTGTAAATCTTTCTAAGCTTTCTTGTATAAATGCAGATGACTCATCGTAAAACTCATTTATTTTTTCAGAGCTCAAGATGGCATTTTGTTCACTGCGTAACACTGCTGTGGTATATTTTTTGTTAGCGCCGTCGTCTTTAAATAAATCTACAGTGAGACCAAATTGAAACTTTAAGCCATTCGTCTTTTTTAGCTCTTTGATAATTTGTTCTGTAATAATGGATTTTTTATCATGAAATAGTTTTTGAGGGTCTTTATATTTTTCAACAGACATCTCGTATGCTTTTAATAAACCACACATTGGTTTGTCAACCAGTTTTAATTCTGGGATACTTTTTTTAGATTTTCTATTATTAAACTCTTTCAGTTCATTTATAACATTTTCCTGTAATTTAGCATATTTCTGCTTTTGTTCATTTATAACATTTTCTTGTAATTTATCATATTTCTGCTTTTGTTCATTTATAACATTTCCTTGTAATTTATCATATTTCTGCTTTTCTCGTTTACGTTGTTTTTTAGCACGTCGTCTCTTGAGTAAATTTTCTAATGTTTGAGAATTAACCTCTTTTGGAGTTTCCTTTGGAACTTCTTTAAAAGGTTTTAATGCATTTATACCGTTAGATAGTGTTTGCTTATCTATTTCACCTGCTTCAAATAGGTGTATTAATTTTTCTGTAATCTCTTCAGTCTTCATTATTTCTTTTTGATATATTTATATATTTTTTTTTTATTTAATATAAATAAATATATCAAAAAGAAACAATGGAAATCAATGTTTGCAAATTTCTTAAAATTGGATTACACAATCCGTGTAAAAATAAGACTACAAAAGATTCTAATTATTGCAGTTTGCATAAGTATAGATTAAAAACAAGTCATGTATTGCCGTGCTCAATATGTAAAAAAGGCACAAGAGCAAAAAATAAAATTTGTGCTGATTGTGGTGGAGTTTCAGTCAGAATAATGGCAAGTTATTGGAAATTTAAAGATTATAATGCTGAGTGCTTAAAATTTAGACGTATTAATGTTTAATCATATTTTAGTAAAAAAATTATATTACAAAAAAAAATATGTTGTAATTTTGATAACTATAAAAAAAAATTAAACTTGCAATCTTCACTACCCCTATTTTAAAAAAGTTTTAATAAATCAAGTAAATCACCATTTTATGGTGATTTACTTATATATTTATTTTGGGTGTTTCTGGATCAAACTCGAGCAAAGCGAGAGCTTTGAGCCAGAACACCCAAAATACATATATATCCTCTCCATGCTCTCCGTACTTTCTTTAAGAATATCCGAACACACATGATGCTGTTCGAGCAATCCAAAACGGACACAAACGCTTTGTTCTTTTCATTTATCTGCAATGGGACTGTCTTGCCTCTCCATACAAAAGCTGGCTGTGTCACAGCCTGTGAAGCAATGTAGTGCGAATAGTGCAGGGCAAATATAACCTCAATAATTGGTTTTCCAGCTAACGTTCTCTATTTTTTGCAAGCTGGAAATGTGTCAGGAGAATGTTCGTGAGCATCGATAATGTAGAATTATTCTGGTATCTGCTTCCTCCTATGATGAAAACAGATCCTCCTGATCATCAGGACAGTTTTGTCATCTTCAGTGGTAAGCCGGCAACATTTTTGTTCTTCGGTTTGAGATATTTTTAATAATTGCCGACTCAAGTTGCTTTAGGAAGTAAGTAAATAAGTCAGGCTCTGTGGCGTTGCATTACCTTCATAGAGATACACAATATCTTCAGTAGGTCGCTGTGTAGTTGGCTCAAATTGTGTCTCAAAGCAGTGGAGCAATTTGGCTTTATCGGTTGTTTTTTTTGCAATTGGCCATGGTACTGACATTACGTGGTCCGAGTATTAACTTTCATATCCCATCCAACCCCTTCTCCAAGAAGCGAAAACGGGGTTGGCTGGGGTATGCAATAAAACCTTAATTTCGGCTTAAGAAGTAAAGTTTAAAATAATTTTAAACAGGTTATCACATTTTTTGCAGTAAAAAATGTTTTTAAACGTTTTTTATTGTCGAAATACCTGTTTACAATCCTGCTAATGTAATCTTTCCCATCGCTTAATGGAATTAAGGTGGGACCACGTAATGGAGTCTAAAAATATGACAGTGGCAACTCAAGATCTGTCTCATGCTTAACACATAAGATAACTAGTTGACCAAATATATTGTGTTCTGCTTTAATCTAAATCATTTTGTTATTTGTGCTTGTAAGCGTCATTTGATGAAAAGGTTTCAATGCGACTCTCTGGATTGGATCGTGGAATGCAGGCGGTCTTCGTGTCAGTTAACAAGTTATTGACAGGCTCGTCCAATGCTTTCTCTAGTTATTGACAGGCTCGTCCAATGCCTTCTCTAGTCATTGACAGGCTCGTCCAATGCCTTCTCTAGTCATTGACAGGCTCGTCCAATGCCTTCTCTTGTCATTGACAGGCTCATCCAATGCTTTCTCTAGTCATTGACAGGCTCGTCCAATGCTTTCTCTAGTCATTGACAGGCTCGTCCAGTGCCTTCTCTAGATATTGAGAGCTCGTCCAATGCTTTCTGTAGTCACTGACAGGCTCGTCCAATGCCTTCTCTAGTCATTGACAGGCTCGTCCAATGCCTTCTCTAGTCACTGACAGGCTCGTCCAATGCCTTCTCTAGTCATTGACAGGCTCGTCCAATGCTTTCTATAGTCAATGACAGGCTCGTCCAATGCTTTCTCTAGTAATTGACAGGCTCGTCCAATGCCTTCTCTAGTCACTGACAGGCTCGTCCAATGCCTTCTCTTGTCATTGACAGGCTCATCCAATGCTTTCTCTAGTCATTGACAGGCTCGTCCAATGCTTTCTCTAGTCATTGACAGGCTCGTCCAATGCCTTCTCTAGATATTGAGAGCTCGTCCAATGCTTTCTGTAGTCACTGACAGGCTCGTCCAATGCCTTCTCTAGTCATTGACAGGCTCGTCCAATGCCTTCTCTAGTCACTGACAGGCTCGTCCAATGCCTTCTCTAGTCATTGACAGGCTCTTCCAATGCTTTCTATAGTCAATGACAGGCTCGTCCAATGCTTTCTCTAGTAATTGACAGGCTCGTCCAATGCCTTCTCTAGTCACTGACAGGCTCGTCCATTTCCTTCTCTAGTCAGTGACAGGCTCGTCCCATATATCTTCTCTAGTCACTGACAGGCTCGTCCAATGCTTTCTCTAGTCAATGACATGCTCGTCCATTGCCTTCTCTAGTCATTGACAGGCTCATCCAATGCCTTCTCCCCAACAGCTGCGGCTTTTTGTAGATCATCATCAACGTCTGTCTGTGCTCGAACACCGGACATTCGGCAATATAACTCGTGGTCGTTATAATCAACTCGGAAAGGGTTTGTGATGCCCTTGATAGATTCCTCGCGTCACTCTCACTGTATGTTGTATGGGATGGCTGCAGTTCTTTGTGCCAAGAAGGAACATTTTACATGATAAAGTGAGGATGTTGACAACCTGTTTAAAACTCGAACCTCGATAGAATTCTGGGAAACTTTCTTTATCACGCAAATAAACATGTCTGCTATTAAACATCTACAAGTAAATGGAGGGTTACATATTGACTAAGAAAGATTTTTTTCAGCTGCATACTAACACCGGGTCAAAGGTCAACGTTATTTTTACCCTTACAATTGCATACCCTTTCTATTTTCACTTCTGAAATGTATACCTAAAACTATCAAAGCATGATGACCTGCATTTCCAAATATCACTTACGTGTACAGTTACAGCCAAAAAGATAACACGAAACTGCTTTAAAAATGATTAAAAGGATTAGTACTATTCACTAGAGAACTACTTTCGACCAGGCGAGCACATCCGGTGGATTTAGTGTAATTAAACCTACAGGTGCAAAACTCATTGCGGTGCAGATGTAAAAACTTACCCCTAAAATACCGAGTCAGTGTTTGAGAAGTGTCGTTCTAATAATAATTATGTTTCGACGTGTTTACTCGTAAAATATATCACGCTGCGGGAACCCCTTTTAAAAGTACGTAATGTGAAAAAAACGGTTGTGATTGTTATAGATTAAGATTATTAGCATAACTTGAAACGCCCATCTTTTGTAATTTAAAAATGACCATATTAATAAATTAAATTGAATACAAATACATAACCGAGTTTGTGCAAACGGAGATTCATAGCGGCTTTTGTAACCGATTGGAAACATTTTGAAAACCTTTTACCATTCAATAATAGTTTTCTTTATCGTTCGATATTTATGTTAGTGGCAAATTAATGGTGTGAAGTACCGTTTTTTGTCGTCGGTGTCGGGACAATGTAGCTTCAAAGAGAAATGTCAATCATTTGAAAGTACATAGTTTTTTGTAGATTCGAATGTATTGCAAATGGGGAACAACGTTTAAGGGTGTATATAGCTCTCTCTCTCTCCTCCCTCCCTCATGTTTTTTGTAGATTCGAATGCATTGCAAATGGGGAACAACTTTTAAGGGTGTATATAGCTCTCTCTCTCCTCCCTCCCTCCCTCTCTCTCTCTTATAATAATACATTATTAATTAGTACGTTTTTGAATAGCTCAAAGCAAATTGCTTTTGCATATTACCAATTAATTAACGATTATTTTGCACCAGTGTTAGAATAGCGACGACAAATTAAAAACAAATTCCAAACTCGAATTCCCTTTTATTCATTTATATGAACGAGCATTTAAAGTCAAAATGATACTAGATTGATAAATAAAAAAGTCTGCCATCTTTCTCATTAATGTGGATCACATTTCTGTCTGTGAGTCTATCATAGGTGTTGTAATTGCTTGTGAAGTGCGTGGTCCAGTGGTAGAGCGCCGAACTCCAGATCGAGAGGTCGTTGGTTCGATCCTCGCCGCGGCCACGTTATTTATCCTTGAGCAAGATAATTAATTAATCCACATTGCTTAGTACTGGTTCTACCCAGGAAGCCATCGAGAGTGATTAATCTAAGTTGCAATAACTTGTTTCGCAATCGATGTAAAATAAATATGTTTAAACTAAACTAATTGCTTGGGTTTCGACAATTTCCTTACTTTCCCTATCTTTAAAAGCTTAATCGCAAGCTCCCCTGCCCGTGCATTTCTTTTTAATATCTCAAACGTTTCTCCACTGTCGTATACATATCTTAATGCATGGGGCGTCCGTGGCCAAATGGTTAGTCTCTGAAGTGAAATCACTTGCCCCTCACCGCTGTGGGTTCGAGCCGTCGTGGGACCAGGACTATTTATGTGAGGATTCTATCCAGCTGAATTGCGGAACGTCAGTGATTCTACCCAGGTGACTGCCCGTGCACACGAAAATTGCCCGGAGGGGCACCGATGTAAGCTGGAAAGTCGCAATATGACTTTAGCTGTTTATGCGACTATAACATTCAATTGTTGCATCTCCACGCAGAGTTATCGTTCCTTGCACTCACATATATCTCTGCTAACTACTAAATTACAAGATTTTGGTAAAACCTGTTAAATTGGAATATGTTTGCCTGAAACTTATTTATTTCTTGTGTAAATATAATTTTCAGAATATCTGCAAATTAGATGTTGCAAGATTTGAAATAATGCATGTAAACAATTTAGTTTTAATCAGGACTATTTTACTACAAAAAGAATACGTACTTATGTCTCCTCAATCGAAACGCATATGTAAACATTTCAAACCGAAGCTCGATAGCAGGAAATTACTAAAAAAAAATTACCTCATAAAAATAAAAATTGAAATGATTTAATATAGGTCTATATCACGCAAATGGATTTATTATAAACATCGTCATAACCTTTTTAAATAATCACGTGACCTGACCTTCGCCCTACTTCCTTTGACGTTGACAGAGTCAAATGAGGAACGAGTGTACTCTGGGTAGAGATTGGCCTGATTTCACTGTTAATCAGCAATCTCTGGAACGTATCTTAGTATATCGACTCGTTTCTCTCTCCATATGCAACTGACATTTTTGTTGAAGCTAGTTTAAGTAATTCTTCAAGTCGTATAAATGCTTGATACATATACTCAACAAAAAAAAGAAACTTCCGCAACTTTACCCATACATGTAGACACAATCAAAATATATTTTGTTTGGTCTTATATGTTAATATCTTTGTTAAAAGGCCAGCACTGTCATGAAAACAATTTTCCTTGAATCAAACTTGTACGCACAGTTATTCCCCTTGTTTTGGTTTAAACAGCATTTCCGGGTCTTGCGGTATAAACTTTGATTTAACACAGTTTTGTTCTATTGAAAAAAACAGAAGATAACCCCAGCACCAAAAAGGCGGAGAAAGTAAGCTGACCTGTTCACTCACTTTTGCGCCATACAGCTTTCAAGAATGAATATGTTCAGATTATCTCTCTTTATAATACAAATATAGTGATTTCGCAATTTGAATAAAACATGTTTTAGCAGCAACACACTAACTCTGGTTTTTGATGATTATTAATATTGATCAGAATGATTGAGTGATAAGTATATAATGATGAAATGTTATCTAGATTGGTGTACAAAGTGTAACAAAGTCAACCCTATGCAAATAACAGCTTAAAATGCGGAAGTTTATTTTTTGTTCAGTATACTTCAAGATGATCGTAGGCCATTTTAAGAAACTGAAGACAGTTTTACCGCATATTGTTTTTTCGATACTTAAAACACACTTTCTATTGTGACAATTTGAGACATTCTTAAATATACCCCTGCCACAATACGCACTCAATAACACCCCACAAAAAATCAGCAGTGTCAAGAGGTCGGTCTCAAAGAGCCAACCTAATAAGAATCCGTCATCTTAAACTAACGAAAACATTTACCTTACAGACGAAATCGTCTAATTATAAAGGACGATGTATTATACCTTTTCGTGCCGTCCAAGTGCAATAGTATAACCCTTTAACCTCAATCAATTGCAATTACAGCTTTCTTATACAAGTTAAATGAAATATTTTAATATGTTATGATTTTCACTTTATTGAACTTAATCTTTTGTCATGTATCAATATTGAAATGTAATTGCAGTATTTGATGAAACGTAATAACCCTTATAACAATTTGATATCGTTTACGTTTTTAACCGTGTGTTAATGCTCCGAAGCAAGCGTCTAGGTCGGATATGAGGACAACTAGGGCACAACAAAGTTATTTCCTGATTGGAATGTGCTGTGCGTTACTATACATCCATATAACACCAAAATGAAATTCATGTTTTTTTAAAATAAAAATGAAGATTCCTTGGCTTTTCGAGATTCCTGACGAAACATCAGCATGTCAAAATCTCTAAAAGCTATGCACGGAACCTCCACTTCTTGAGATTTTAGAACATGCTGGCGTTTCATTGGATATAGTATGCGACATCTTCATGGTGTACACTATTCATTAATAATATATGCATGGTGAAATAGTGATGTGCAATAAAATGTGCTAATTATTAACTACATACTGAACAAAATTCCTAATTACTCACTTTTGTATTTTAACTTATTTTCTTGTTTTAGATATATTTTAAAATAATTGTGTGATAAATATTTTGTTTTGACCCAAATTTTGTTTAAATTGTTACATTCTTTGAGAGTTACCCTTTCTTTATATGAAAACATGAAATGTGCAGATAAAACACATAACAGGAATCGAAGTCCTCTTAAAGATATAACCTTCTTAAAATTGGTAGGAAATAATATAAAAAAACCCATAAAAGTTGACCCTATTATTGCAGATGTTTCGTATAAAATAAAACAACATATGGATAATCCTAAATTACCTCCCTTTTAATTGAATATCGTTTGAAATGCAAGTAACTGTAATTCAGCGTTAACATTAAATATTTCGAAAATTTCTTTTGCAAACGCATTTGTAGTGGTAAGATGTCAAAATAATTTTAGTTAGCATATTTTAGAATTAGGAGAATCGAAAGCTGCACTAATTCGAAGTACTCAATAAAACTATATGTACCCAATAGCATTATCATTCATGTATAAGGAAACATTTCGGATTGAAAGCTTTGAATTGTATTTATGAGATCAGAGCAGACGATTTAAACTCGTTATTTTGCAGATCAATCGTATCTCCAATCAAACATGAAATAAACAAAATAATGATACTGCTATCAACATATTCTTAGGTGGGTACTTAGGATGGTTGACAAATATACAGAAGAAGAAGAAAAGGAAGAAGAAGAAGAACAACAACAAGAAAAAGAATGTTTATTAAAGTGTCATAAATCATCATATGGCATACACAACATTCAGTACAACATACTAAAATATACTGAAAGGAAAAAAATCGCATAATGGGTATTTCCGCTATATATTGTATGTTTAATATGCTACTGCTAATCGAATGGTACAGGGCGACATTAGGCCTGTCGGTTTAAACAACACTGCAAACACCAATGGTTACCCATTTAAAGTTTCATTATCGACAGAATGCGCATTTGGTTCAATCAGGTGAGCAAACATAGGCCTAAACAATTTGCAATCTCATACTGAAATGGCTTGACTTTTTCAAGCGAAACTTCCAACATTTATGAATTTCGTGTAACAAAGTATACTTTGATTAAAAGGTCTACTACATGACAGAGTAATTAATTGTAGCCCCTTTGTACAAAACACGTTGATATATATCTGGAATATTACGTGGAATTAGGTGTATATAACAGTGAAGTATATGCAATTTTTTTGATTATGCGTTTCTTTTTCCTTTCAGTATATATGAGATTTTGGCCGATATCGGCCTATGCGACATTTATACAAATCAATTATTAAAAAATACAGCTAAAACATAAAACATGCATAACGAACAGTTAGCATAAGCTTAAGACAGTTTAATTTGTCTATGTTTAATCGAGATGCAAGTTATATTAAGATTCTTTCAATTTTTAATAGATTTGCAACTAACGGTTCATTAAAGCAGATTCAATAAAATGCCGATTGTGTGTTATTTTGGGTCTTTTAAAATGTAGATAACACTCATTCTTAAGAAAAATCAAACATTATGGAGTTTAAAAATAGTTTAAAATATAATAACTTAGAATTTGCAAACATTAAAATAAATACATGTATATCGTAGTATCTAAATTAAATAATAAAATACTTGATCAATAATCATACTGTTAAGCCTCTGCTTTTCAATTACTTCATAAAATGAATTTACAGCCGTAATTTGATGCAAATTTAAATGCTCTTACGCGATAATTCGATTTACAGATGACATTACGCAATCCAAATAAGGTAGTAATCATGTCACAGTATGTAATGATATACCAAATATTAACGCTAAATTATTGTCAATATTGCGCAATTATTCGTTAATCCAATAACCAGCAGATTAGTTTTATAGCTTGACATTTAAACAAGAGAAACTCTCAAATCCTATATAAGCTAACGGTACTAAACTATCAATTCTTTAGAAAAAGTATATTATTATTATTTTTGGGGACCACCATTAGTGCCTCCGGATAAGTTTTTTACTTTGTAAATATTGGAGGACCCCCAAAACGGATTAGGTTTTATCTATTTGTCAATGAAATAATAAATTACACTAGGAGTTTTATACAAAATAGTTTTATTCATATTCTTCTTATTATAAGTATTAGTATATGATTGTATTAGTATTATTATAAATATTAAACATATAATAATAATAATAATAATAATAATAATAATAATATTAATATTAAAATAAATTATTAAAATATTATATAAATTCAAATATAAATGCTAGATTAACGTATAACGTTTTATGTGATTGAAATACTTAAACCATTCGTTCCTTGCACAATGTGTTTGCAATACATCTTGCAGAGGAGCGAGTTTGACAGAAAGAAGTAAAAGTGAAAGATTTGACCGCCACCTCTTTACCTCAGGTACCCTCCCCCACATCTCCACCTCATACCACGGTCACTATATCCACATGCGCATGTCCATGTCTCCACACCATGCACCCCAGGACTATTCACCCAATGTTTGCATTGCCTCCCCGTATATGACAACCGCCACCCTTCAAACCCGTGAACATGTACATCATTCAAACCCATGTATTCACCACCTCTCCGACCAATGTACCCACCACTCGTCCCCCATCTAATACAACCACCATCTCTCCACCCAGTGTACCCACCATCTCCCCCACCTAACACAACCACCTCTCCACCCAGTGTACCCACCACCCTCTATCCGTTGCACCCTCCACTGCATCCACATGACCATCCATCCTAAAAATCGGCATTTTGAATTGTTGATTAACGTCTAGTCGACACGTTATTTCGAGCCGCCCCAGAGAGATGGGAACCATACATAGGAATCCGGGAACCATGTCTTACTCTTACTATCGAATATATTCCTACCGTGCTCGGAGGATAGACTCCGATACACGGGATCTCCCGCCCGGTTTACGTCCCCATCCAACGGACGAGGCTATAGGGGAAACGGTGTCTTGTCTAATGACATACGGAAGTAACCCATCGGCACCTATGCGGCTCGAACCCGTGACTTCCGAACTCATGCAGAGTCGAACGTGATATCCAAGTTGAGCCACAAAGCAAAGTGAAACACTTAAATACGGTAAAGTAACGAATACGGCCATTGTTAAGTATCTATTTTTCTGTTTCTCATTTTGCGATATAATGTTTGCTCGTGTTTATGTCATTTTCTCGACTAACACACGATGTTTATATTATTCCGTCCGCATCCCAGGCTTGTTAAGTTGACAAATTGAACGTTTATTTTCACAGGCTTCAGGTAACGGATTTCACGTTGTTGTTGTACACTTATCGTGTAAAACTATGCGAAGTTTACACAAACTTAATGTGACACAATCAGTAATTACACTATTAGCGTTAATAATAGCATGTACCTCGTTATATGATATTAACGATTATCAGGGTTAGGCATCGACATGTTTGTAACAACCGTTTCATATTCACAACATTGCGGTTTGTATCGGGTACTGTGTTCACTTACAACATCGAACTGTGAGAGTAAATCATGTTATTAAAAAAAAATCAACGGTATGGTGGCTAGTTTCTGCCATTTTCATGATTTTGTTGTTTCGAGGTGAAAATAAGAAATAACGAAATAAATATTCAAATGATTTCTGGGCAGAACTAACGAATAACACAAACTATATTTGCGTAGCTTAGTTGCCTTTTAGTTTCGGGGTCGAAACGGAAGAAAATTCGAAACATTTACCGTGAAAGAACGAAACACTGACCGCGAGAGAACGAAACAAACAAACTATGCAATGTTTCGTTATTACGCGGTGAATGTTTCGACTTTTCGTTCTTTCGATCCCAAAAACTATGCAACTCTACGGTTAGTTATTTCGTTCTTTCGGCATCGAAACCCCCAAACTATATTTCGTTATTTCGTTCTTTCGTGCCGACCCGAAAAAAATAGACTGGCAGAAATCAGCCTCCATACAACTGCGTTAGTGCATGTACATGGTACAATTTTGTATCGAGTTGAGAGCCACGTGCGTCTTGCACGGGTTGTATTGTACGTCTTCCTAAACAAGGATATAATACCTTACTCCTTTAGTAAAAGGGGGTGCCCAAGTCGAAAAAAAAAGATGCATGTTTAAGATAATTATTTCAGATATGGGTCGGCAGGTGGGCAAATTATTATTATTATTATTTTTTTGTAACAAAAACATACTTTTGTTTCTACCGGCATTTTTTTTTTGTAGTTCTAAAAATGAGAAAAATATGTTGGTAGGGCCCTTTTTTCGGTTCGGTCGGGAAAGGGCAAACATTAAATTGTTTAAGTGTGCCCATTTTATATGATATAATCACCTAGACAGAGTTTTGATAACTGGTTTGTAGTGTCATTTTGCAGTTATTTTGAAGGTTAGTTTCTTTAACGGTTGAGCAACACTATGTTATTGCGAGCCACCATGTAGAATGAAGGATACATAAGGATCCTTAAGACGTGTGCTTTGTTTGTTTGTTTGGTGTTTTACGTCATTTTCCACACATTTAACGTTATATATGACGGTCGATGTTTTGTGGTGGAGGCAGACCATCCACTTTTCCTGGGTAGAACCAGTACTGTATACCTCCCGTCATCCGTAAGAATCGACACTTCCTCACTTACAACTCGAGCTTCCAGTGGGATTCGAACCCGAAGACGTGTCCTATAGCGTCTCCGTGGCCGAATGGTTAACGACGTTGCGTTGTAAACCTTCACCTCTCACCACTGCGAGTTCGAATCCCACTGGGAGCTCGACTTGTACGTGAGGAAGTGTCGATTCTTACGGATGGCGGGAGTACTACAGTACTGGTAGTGGGTGATCTGCCTCCACTACAAAAAAACGACCGTCATATATAACCTTACATGTGTTTAAAATGACGGTAAAACACAATAGGCCTACCAACAAACAAACATCACGTGTCCTACTCTTACTATGGAATACATCCCTGTTGTTTAACGTGATTAGAGAGTGTAATCATACATGTTTTTCGTTTTCTTCCAAGCAACGTTGAGGTCATATCATTATAATGTCAAACCTGTTATATAAAAGTTCTTCTTCAGAGACAAAACTCTTCCCTAACCGGTATTGTAAAGACGCTACGTCTAACTCTGTCGTCTCGCTTCTCACCGCTGCGGGTTCGAATCTCACTGGGAGCTCGACTTGTCAAGTGAGAACGTGTCGATTCTTACGGATGGCGGGAGGTATACAGTACTGGTTCTACCTAGGAAAAATGGGGTAGTCTGCCGCCACCAAAAACAAATCGACCGTCATATATAGCCTAACGTGTGATTAAAATGACACCATTCAAACAAACAAAATCTTCAGAGACAAGTTAAAGCCCGTTCGACCAAGGTGCTCCTTCACCAAACAAACTTTTCCTGATTTACTTTAATCTTAATATCGTGCTAATAAATTCATGATCTCTGAGTTCACAAGTGTCATAAAGACATCTCAAGATGTGAATAAACTTATGTCACATGTATAAACCGGCCGTTACGACAGTTATTGGACACTTGAGGTTTGCTGCGAGTCTGCAATAACTTTTCGTCGGAATTTATTTAACTTTGAGGACCATAACAACACGGTGTACTGATCTAGGTAATTAATATTCAAAATCCAAACTTGGAGAGCAATCCGAAGTTTAATTATAGATACAAACCTTAAGATCCATTTTAGAATGCTTTAAATCTATGCGGTATAAAAAGACAGCTTGTATATAATAACACTTGTATTGAAATAGTTAATATGCAACTGAAACAGCAATGTATATGTTTATTAGAACGCGCGCATAAACGCATGCACGCAAGCAAATAGGCCCACCCCTTATAGAAAATTAAAATATCGGTATCTGTCAGTAGCGGTTCAAACTCGGAAAGTACATCTGTGGAATCGGCAAACACTGTGATAAACTAGTTAAAACAAAAACGATTTCAAATTATGTGCTATTAATTTTATGAATATTGAGTTCTGCTCAGCCCGGGGCTAGAGGGCGTGAGCGGTAGCTAGCATATTTCACTACCGTTCATGAACAGTCTCAATCAAACCGAGACTGCAATATTTGGTATGTGTCGTGTTCGGCCGTTTCCAAAGGTCCATTATCATACTCTTTCATATATATATATATATATATATATATATATATATATTACTTAATGCATGCAATGCTGTAGTTCGCTTCATAGTAGAATAAATCATGGACAGAGCATCTACTGCATGTTCATAAACACGTATAAATGCGCAACATTGAAAAGGTCTATTTGCATTTATGTACGCATGGGATTAACTTCGCTCTTAACAATATTTCAGTTATATCACGACAGTGTCTACTTCAAGCAGTGAGCTCAATGCTCAAGTTTATCCCCCCACCCAGTCACCCAGTCGCAATATTCTAACAGCATGTCGACCAGGCCTAGCACTACCAGTTATATTCAGAATGTCAGGCAAGTGAGCAAGTGCCACGAACTCTCGCATGCGAAGCATACGTTCTACTACTATACTGTCACCGCCGAGGTTACTGAAGATAGCATACCGCTTACAAAGTCGAGCCCGGTCATATAGAAGATGTTTAGGAAGAGCTGAAAGACAACTTAGAAATGGAGTTAAATACCAAAAATGACACGCGCATGGTCTTTCTTCAATATGCTTGCGTTTGGCAACAATTCGCATGGTTGTCATGCTAGATCCCGAATTAATAACGATACAACAATGACTCGGGTGTATCTTATAATAATAATATATAGTCACAATCATACTGCATATATTAAACGTAGTCTATCATCTGTAATATTTACCTCAAAATCCGCAATCTTTATGGCGTTCCCTGTTATTTCACAATGACATTTATGAAAATATTGTCGGACATTACTTCTTCATTATTGCCAGGATTCCACGGCGTGTCAAAACTTGGCGGATTAATACGTTACTAATATAACATAACAATATATCCTTAAGTATACCAATAAGATAGCAGTACAGGGCACTCTGGCATATTTATTGGGGGTACTTGACCCAGGAAAGGACGCACAAGGTTAGACCAGGAGTCGGCTACAAGGTGGGTGAGAAGATAACGGTTCCGCGTGGCATTTTTGGGACTGGATATTGCATGTTAATCAACTAGTTGTTTTGTTAGTCGTTGTCGTTATTGTCGCTGTTGTTGTGGTGGTGGTGGTGTGGTGGTGATGGTGGTGGTGGTGGTGGTGGTTTCATATGTTGGCACGTACGGAATCGGGAGATCGATCGAAGCCCAAAGCAAATTTTGATCAGTTTTTGAAAAGCATAAATGTATTTCCCACCTTCGGATGAGACTTAAACCCGAGATCCATACATACAATCAACTGCATTGCGTGGTCCAGTGGTAGAGCGCCAAACTCCAGATCGGGAGGTCGTGGGTTCGATCCTCGCCGCTGCCACGTTATTTATCCTTGAGCAAGATCCTCGCCGCGGCCACGTTATTTATCCTTGAGCAAGATAACTAATCCACATTGCTTAGTACTGGTTCTACCCAAGAAGCCATCCAGAGTGATTAATCTAAGTTGCTAGAACTTGTTTCGCAATCGAATTAAAATAAACCACCGTGAATAAACATGTTTTACACTCACACATGCGAGCAACACACGAACGCACGCACACACGCATATAGTAAGCTAACAGATGGACACGTGTCAGAAGTATCCAAGTCAACTCTTGCAGAAAACCAAAGGCTACATAAACGTTCAATGGGGAAACGTCTCTATTAAAGACTAACTTAATACCTTTTTTTTTGGTAAGGAAGAGTCTTTCAAATTGTACCCATCTCGGTGAGCCGTAAGACTCACTGAGTATGTTGGCGGAGGGACTATAAACCTTAGAATCACACACACACACACACACACACACACACACACACAGAGAGAGGAAGTCTTTGCACATTTCCATACCAAACACGCATGCTTAAGTTACAGCATCTGGTTTATTAAGTCAGTCCATTCATGGACAGTACTAACCAATGCAACACTTCCGACGTCTTATAAAACGGGCTACATCGAGTCCGTGCATCAGATCGCCCGGGCATGATGACAACGTACCGGTCGCAGATTAGCAACGCACCGGTTAGAGAAAAAAATGGCGGATTCGGTCACATCAAATCAGGTATGCATTTGTGTTTTCAATTTTATTTATCTTATATTAGTAGCCCATTCCGCTCTCCTAAAATAAAATAATAAAAAATAATTGCCTTGTCTTTGAAATTTCAATCGGAAATGTCTTTATAATCAATGAATTCACGGAATACATGACATAATGGCTAGAAAGCCAATTCGCGGAATACATGGCAACATGTCTAGAAATCCAATTCCCGGAATACATGATATAATGTCTAGAAGGTCAATTTGCGGAATACATGACATAATGTATTGATAGTCAATTCGCGAAATACATGACAACATGTCTAGAAAGCCAATTCGCGGAATACATGGCATAATGGCCGGAAAGCCAGTTCACGCAATACATGGCATAATGTCTAGAAAGCCAAACTTGTTTGGGTTAACAAAATATGGACCAACTACATAATATTTACTGTTCATTGTTGAGCAAGATTAAACAAACATCGATAATGGAGACGATGTCATATAATAATATCCTATCAACTTCATACAATCTCTATGAATATATGACTTGCTGATTATGAGGGAAATTGAAATACGTAAGTGGTTTATGGAGAGATTAAAGAAATATAGCAGTATAAACGTCAGTCATACTTTTCTCCATATCTATTTGAATGATAAAAATGCGAGAAAAGTCTTGTTTTTATCATAATATACATCGTGCAATATTTTCGTTTTGAGTGTATTAAAAACGGAAGAGCCGGTTTTAAAATGTGCTGTGTCATCGACAAAAAAGGATAGGCCGCTAAATTCGTAAAATAAACAATAAATGACACTTGAGGTCCATATAATGATATAAAATTTATTAACAAAGACAAAATAAACTAATTTTGAACTACTTGTCTTAAAATATAGATATATGATTTATTATATTATTTGCGTAATCTTCAATACGTGTATAAGATATCTTTTAAAATACAAAGCTATATGACTGTGCGACCAAAACAGATATCACACTTTATAGCAAATGATATTTTTTATTTTTTAAAACAATTAGGGGGCACTCGTGGACGAAAACAATAAATAGGGTTTCAATTTGTTCTCATCTACGTGCGTGCGGTAGAGGGGGTTTGTGCGCGCTGCTTGTGTACATACGTTCGTGCGTGTGTACAGACGTGCGCGCGCGTGTTTGCAGACTAGTCAACATTTCAAGAAAGCAATTACAGATTACAAGCAACTGACGTCATTTCTATGTCGGAATGTTTAAAATATTGTTTTCATTTATGAGCTGAAGTATCTTCATTCGCTAGGTATTACCTCATTAATAAGACATCTTAACTGTGACAATTTGATGCATATTGTTATTTTGATGTTGTAAAGCATGCGTGCGTGCGTGTGTACGGGCGAGCGCGTGTGGTGTGTGTAAAGATAGTATTCTCGTGTAATTCAGCTTCTCAATAAAACCGAGTCTGCTACTTTTCTCTCTTGTTTGTGTTTGTTGCTTCCAAGGGATCACCTTTTCATTATTTATTTCTATATGATACGTGTACATTTTAAGTACGTATTTTATATTGCAACATGGTGCATAAATGAGCAACATAAAGTTAGAGAAATATATTACTGTTATAATTTAGTTACTGAAGATTCGCCAATGTCCAAAGTCCAATGTCCAGTATACTGATGGATGGAAAAAGAACGTACGAACAGGAATCTCAGCAAAAACATTTATTTTCATCTATTACCTGGTGAAAATAGAGTTAAACATGAACCCAGCATTTAATAGTATGTGGCCAACATCCGACTGTGAAAAATCTAGCAGGTTTTAAACTCCCGGTGGCAACTATACCCCCGACAAATTGACAACTGTACCACCGACACATTGACAACTGTACCACCGGCCGTTTTAAGCATCTAAGAGACAATTATGCCACTGAACGTTCCAATCTATATGACCATCGACCGTTCCAAGCTAACCAGTGACCACCGACCGTACCAAGATACGCATTCACCTCCGACCTTTCTACGATACTCAGTGACCACCGACCGTTCTAACCTTCCCATTAACAATCGTACAAGTTACTGTTCCAAGCTACCCAGTGACCACCACCGCTCCAACCTTCCCAATAACAATCGTACAAATTACCGTCCCAAGCTTCCCATTGACCACCGACCGTTCCAAGCTCCCCAGATACTCTTGTTTATTTATATAGAAAAGTTGGAGATTATATATTACGAACAATACATGCATTTCTGCAATCTCTCCCAGAGGCCGTCATTGACCTCTGTCAACGTCTAAGAAAGTAGCCTGCGATCACATGATAATTTGTCACATGACCATAGCTAAAATATCAAAATGGCGAACAGAACTTCAACACCGTGACACCACCACTATATATTTTAAGCTAGTAATTTAATTTAAGGTAGGCTGTTAAGAGCTATGTGATACTGGAAAGTGCTGGTAAGCAAAATGATGTACTGTAACCCTATGGAAACAATTTGATGGTGCGTATTATGAATGTTTTGACGGCGGAGTGATATGCCAAAGTACAAACCGCAATATAATTCTGAGCATAATTTACTGTATATTTAAAACATTCAAGCCGAAAAATTGTTTTCTTTTGTAATTTAAGCATTTCATATAAAGTTAATTCAGAAAAATATTAGTGCAATCAAGATATGTTGCATTTTCATCGTTTTTTATCGTTTGCCACTGATGAGACGTTGACAGAGGTGTATGTGTATGCAAGGAACGACAACTCTGGGTAGAGATTGCCATTTCTGATGTAAAGTTTCTGCACATATTACATGCTTTATACTTATGTTGAGCTTTTTTTTTATAGTTAAGAGCGGCTTTTCACGTGCGATGTTAGTATACATTTTTCTGTTTCAGTGTCGTCCATACGCATATCTCCGACCACTCCAGATAACTCATGCGATTGCTTTCCCGCCTTGTTTTTCTTCTCGATGTTTGACAGCTGATACAAACTATAGCATGTTTAATCTCAACGGATGCGTCGAGACATACCAACTTTAATGTAAATAGTTTCGCATTTCGTTTGACTACCGAGGTTTCTAAGCACAATCATTTTTACAATGCGTGCATTTTATCTTTTAACAGGCATGATAAAATCGTCAATTAGGGCCAAATATTTTCACTTTAGCCATGAACAACAACAACCGTCGGATAACTGTGTAATGACAAGAGCTGAAGTATAGGCCTTCTGGTGAAAGACGGTCTATAAATAAAGAGCTCGTGAATTACGAATTGAATTGAATTTGATTTTATAGTATCACCAACAGCAAAGGTCATAGGCGACTTTCCAGATTAGGCCAACAAAAAAAATATACGTGTGTTTCCGGTGGCCCGACCGACCCTATGTTTAAGGGGCCGACCCTAAAACTTTTTATGAAAAAAAATAAATAAAAAATAAATAAAAAATAATAATAATTGTTCTGAACAATGATTTATCACAATATATCGAGGTAAACTGACATCACAGAGAAACTTTCAGTTGTATCATCAACTTTTGTATGGGGTTTATGAGATAAATACATGAAGAATCTCACAATATCTTGCTCCAAAAAAAAAAAAGGAAAAAGAAAAAAAAAATGCCTACCGACCTACCCTATTTTTTTTAGAGCATGCAATAGGAAACACACCTATTTTTTTTTGCCTAATATTGGTGGAGAAATATCCCAGTGACCCGCCCCTAACCCCTCCAACCCCGGAGCATTTTTCATTTTTTTTGGGTAGAATTACCGACGGTCCGCACAAACATATTCCTGGTACCATAAGGGCTGGAATCATTTTTAGCACGTTTTAGGCATTTGACGGTCGGTTTTAGTGGTGGAGGAGGACCATCCACTTATTCCTGGGTAGAACCGGTACTGTATACCTCCCGCCATTCGTAAAATTCGACACTTTCTCACTTACAAGTCGGGCTGCCCGTGGGATTCGAACCCACAGCGGTGAGAGACGAGACGGTTCCAAACACAACGCCTTTACCCTCTAGACAACGGAGTTAAAATGAAATAAAAACAACTACAAAGCGATATTCTGTTGAATTGGATCACAGTTCGAAAAACTTCACATTTCAAGATGGCGGGGTTACTGCACACGCATTCATTGTATCAACACTACACTGGCGGTAGTTGTCTCCCTTTCATTTTTTATCATTATCATTATCATGCTCTTAAGGCACCTTACTGTTGGAATTACAGCAACAGGACAATACTTTAAATATAAGAATATGGTTTTTACCATAAAGTTAACCATAAAGCGGGTGCATTCTTTCTGTGGCGTTTATGCGGTTTTAAACATGTAATTTGCTATTTATTACCGGCGTTTAAATCGCATTAAATGCGAATCAGATTTTAAGTAAACAACAATTATTCGGTTTATAGTTGCTGACACACATTGTGTTATCTGATCAGGTGTTAAAAAAAATGGGTATGTAATACATTTCTTAAAAAAACAAAACATTTATATATTTTTTTTTTTAAAGGTTTAGATGGATGATAAGTTACATATTTAAAGTCCCTATCCCGCCATCAACTCGTACAACTTACATATTTTGGGAATCTAAACTCTATAGACACAATATAAATGTGGAGTGCGTGGTCCAGTGGTAGGGCGCCGAACTCCAGATCGAGAGGTCGTGGGTTCGATCCTCGCCGCGGCCACGTCATTTATCCTTGAGCAAGATAATTAATCCACATTGCTTAGTACTGGTTCTACACAGGAAGCCATCGAGAATGATTAATCTAAGTTGCAACAACTTGTTTCGCAATCGATGTTAAAATAAATATGTTTAAACAACAAAAATGGCTTTATCCAGCCAGGCCAAACCCCAGCACTGGAGCATCGAATGAAGAGTTACCAACTCATAATTAATTTTACGCATATTCAATCATGGATATTTTAAGAACCAGTGAATAAAACAATACTTTTAATTGGCACATACACATTAGTATATGACTAAACGGAGTTGTAGTGCAATTGTGTCCTTAGTTGGCGGGTTACTGATAGTTTCTTTAATGCTTGTTTACAAATATTCAGATTCATTTTTCTGTGTTATTTTAACAACAAAAAACACATTCGCAACATTTTAAACAATATCAAGAATACGTAATGTAAAAAGTAAAGTGTTTGTTTATTATAGTGTCACCCCTATTGAAAGGGCCAGTCAATTTTGACTTATGAGACACCTTTGTCTTGAACATCATTACTTCCCGATTCCTATTCTTTAATGCCAGGCACCAGGCAGGTAGGCAATCGGTAACCGTTATTTAACTAGCTGGCGGCTCACCAACCGGTCTCTCTTCAGTAACAAGCCCGCCTCTGACGGGACTCGAACCTTCGACCTCCGGATTACGATGCGTATGCCTTAACCACTAGACCACCGTAACACTATGATTATATCGTTAGAGTAAACAACTGTGTAACGTTACTTGTTGTTTACGCTGCGGGTTCGAATCCCACTGGGGGCTCGACTTGTAAAAAAGTATCGATTCCTACTAATGGCGTAAGGTATATAGTACGTGTATAGCCTAAAATTTGCTGACAATGACGTAAAACACCACTTGAATTGACTAACGAATATATTCCCATGGTTCTTTAATATGCTCGGGGGATAAACTCCGATACAAGGGCCCGCCGGGTTTCAAAGACAATTCGACGGATGAGGCCAAGTAAAAGTGTCTTGCTAAAGAATAAGACGGAACCCAGTGGCGCTTGTAAGGGTACTACCACCCAATGGGCCAAGGGACTTGTAAGATAATGCTAGTCGGAGAATATACTGTAAGTTTCATGTTTAAGGCTCAGTACAGTCGCTAATTTGTAGGATCTCCCCCCCCCCCCACCCCCTCCACCCTCCGTCCCCAACAAGATTTCATAAAAATTGGCAAAAATAAAAATATAAATAAATAAATAAATAAATAATAAATAAATAAATAAATAAATAAATAAATAAATAAATAGTAAATGAATGAATGAATGAATGAATGAATGAATGAATGAATGAATGAATGAATGAATGAATGAATGAATGAATGAATGAATGAATGAATGAATGAATGAATGAATAAATAAATAATTAAATAAATAAAAATAAATAAAAACAACAAAACAACAAACTTGTGACAAATTGTACTCCAAAAAAATATTCACATAGTTCGAAATGTATACCCGACTATATATATTACTTCATTTTTAAAAAATATTAATTTACCATCCTCCTACCGTACATTTTGCCTGAAAAAAGCAATACTACTAAAACAATAACACAAAAATCCTGTCATTTATTCCAGATTTCATATTTCATGAAATAACTTCTGTTGTTATTGGAAGTGTAATATTATGAAGTATTATTAATTAATACAAGTGGACCATTATTAAATATCATAATCTTATTATAGTGTATATAAACCATTTGATAATAAGCATATCATGATTAACAGTAGATTAAAGGATTATTAATAGCATAATAGCGGTTATTAGTGGTGCTATCTAAACACCATAATAATCAGCCGCTACCTCCACGGGCGGCCAATGCACATCTACGGAAGGCCCTAACTCTACAGACGGCCCAGTTGTCCTACAACATGTTTTGTTAATTCCCAAAAACTGGTAAACAGCGGGCGTGAAGCGGATCAAGTTTGGAACAATAATGTATTTAGATTTGCATCAATCTACATTGCTGGACGCTTGATTCCCGGATAGCTTTCGTTTTCTACTTATCAACCGTGGAGCGATACAATATCGTACAAACATGGGGATAGCACGCCAGTTATTGTTGTTGCAATGTAAGCTCTCAGTGAGAAAATATAAACCATTTACATCGCAACTGAATTATGCTAATTGCATAAGTAGTAAAAAGTATGGTTAAACCGTACACAGTGTGTGTTTTTCTTTGATGTTGTAATAATATGTATTGATTTTGTTAATATTTGATTTGTGTTAAGAAAGTGCGAAATGACCGTGTTTGTATATATTGCTGATAGATTGTATTTTAGTTGTATTTATATTTGACGTGTGCTTGTATGATATCTCATGGGAAAAAACATCTAATAAGCATGCGAATATTCTCTTTACCGAAATAAATGAGCTTCGAGTGGAAGTATACACGCAAAGAAGCAAAGAATTGTTCTTTGTCCTTAAAATAGTATATTTTTTATCTAATTTGTTGTTTATACCACTTGTGTACCGTTCGTTGTTTATACCACTTGTGTACCGTTATACCACTTGTGTACCGTTCGATCCGTGCGACTGAACGGTTTTTAAAGACTGTTTTCAATCGCATTTGATAATTTACAATTAAATTACCATTTATTCATTTTGATCTACTTTTGTAGTGGTTCCATTTATTTTGCTGACCGTGTTACAATATAAAACATAAGGTTTGATGTCCTTGTCAGTTTTCGATAGCAGCACTCGTAAATCACGACAAATAAATGTATGTTACTCATTAACATATACTGAAAGGAAAAAGAAACGCATAATGGGTATTTTATGTTTAATATGTTACTGCTAATCGAATGGTACAGGGCGACAGTATGCCTGTCCTTTCAAAAAGAATGTTTAAACAGCACCGAACACACAAATGGTTACCCTTTTAAAGTTTCATTATCGGCAGAATACGCATTTGGATCAAGCAGGTCAGCAAACTTAGGCTTTAAACGTTGCAATCTCTTAACATTAAATGGCTTGACTTTTCCAAGCAAAAGTTCAACATTTATGAATTTCGTGTAACAAAGTATACTTTGATTAAAAGGTATACTACATGACAGGGTTGTCCTTTCTGTAATTAGTTGTAGCCCCTTTTTGTACAAAACACGTTGAGATATATCTGGAATATTACGTGGAATTAGGTGTATATAATAGTGTCGTAAAGGCATTTTTTTAATTATGCGTTTCTTTTTCCTTTCAGTATACAATTAAGTTAAATGTGTGATCATTTTGAAAACGGCAACCGTTTTTGAGATGGGCCAATTTTTTTTGTTTTTAGGTGGAGATATATATAATGCACATTTCTGAATGGTCAAGCTTGTATCGATCGGCATTTGTCACTGTATCCAGTCTAAGTACTGATGGCAAAAGAGAATAACTCTACGACTACTTCTTTTAATATTATTTTTATTATTTATCATCATCATCATCATCATCGTCATCGTCATTTATTTTTTATTTTTTATTATTATTATTATTATTATCATCATCGTCATTATCATTATCATTATCATTATTATCATTATCATTATCATTATTATTATTATTATTAAATGATTATTATATCCAGAATGCATATATACTGATAAAAATAAGTTTAGCAAGTTAATAACATATAAATCCCGTTGATCAGATTCTAGTATAGTTGTAGAAGTGGTAGTGGGCAATATAACTTACATAAGTATCAGTTATATTAATGGAATAAGTCTCAAAAGAAATATGCGAAAACAATAGCAACATGTGGTAATCTAAATATTTTACAGAAATTATAATTTCGCTCTTATTTCAATGTAAAGGTAGGTAATTTCACAAATGGTAAACTTTGGTTCCCTATATATTTACAATGGCAAGGAAATTGAAGATTGTTTTAGCGTTTTTTATAACTTGAGACCCATAACAGTTATTATGTAATGTTTAATCTTGCTCTTTACCTTATTTGTATTTTTTTAAATGTGAAACAATATGTTTTAATTAAATGTGAGATAACTCTGATACTTACACTGGAATATAAAAAGTGAGTAAAAAAGAAGAATGAATGAATTAATGGTGTTTTACGGCACGTTGACACATAAATAGGTAATATTGTGCGCAAAAACTGAAAAAGAAGATCAAACTAAGTCATGACGATGATTTAAAATACTTCACAATATAAAATAACATTACATTTATGTAAGCCAGATGTGCATAAGGGCTTGCTAAACTATATTTGTTCAGTATATAAATAACTGGGCACTGTTTTATTAAACATCTTACGATAAGTCTCACATTTTAAAATCTTCCACTGTTTTTCACCTAAGCATTCAATGTAGACAATTATGTGTGCACCTAGTGCAGAACTATCAAATGTATAAGAAAATGAAATGAAATCAAGTTTATTTGAAAAGTGTAATTTATAGTGAGCATTTAAGAAATTGATTTACGATCAAAACGGTCGAAAGTTTTTCATAAAACGGGGCCCACAGCCGTTAAAATATGCCGTTGCCTAGACTAGGGTCTTGTTTGTTTTAAAAATAAAAAATAAAAAAATAAAATTGAGAAACAAAAACTAATCCACAACAAAATTAATATCAACAGAAGAAAAAAATAAACAAATATTGAAAAAATAAAGTTAAGTGTCAATAATTATGAATAAATATAACTTTAGGATATCAAAAAAAAAATCGTGCACACTCTGATTTCGGCACGATTATTCTCCGACCAAGCCCATTTCAACTAAAGCCAATTTTGTAAGTCTGATGATTGACTACTTAATTGGAGGCCTTCAAACTTCGAGTACTATCATCTTTTATATGAAGATTAATAGATAATGTCAATCCATCCTTCTGGGACGTTTTGTTTGGAAAGTAACGGAAATTTCAGTAGGCGATGGTATCTTGTGTTGAAGGCACGTCTCTCGGGAAAACACTAATACACGCAGGAATCACGGTGTGAAGACCAAGAAGCTCGGCACAATAAAGACATGTTTCATAATAAAGGTTGGGTGCAATTTATTTAAATAAATTGCAAACGGAAGGACGGATTCTTAGATGTGGCCATATTTGTTTCTCTTAATCACTAGACGTTGTCTTATTCTTAATCACCAGACGCTGTCTTATTCTTACTCACCAGACGCTGTCTTGTGACCAAACGGTGACATGTCTCTTGCACATTTACGTTTATTTTCTACATGTATACATTTATTTAAAAACGTTATAAAATGTTACTCTACTATATTGATGCAGAGTTAATGAATATTTGACCGTTACAAAGATTTCCCAGGATATCTAAATAACATATTGTCATTACTATGAATGCTTCCAATTTTATTTCATAATGTTCATGTCGATAGCATTTAGAGGTTTTAAACACATCTCTAAAGAAAAGAAAAGATGAAACGGAGAAATATCATGTTGACTGTTCATTTAGCTAACTTTTTCTATCAAAAATATGTTTCGATTATTGCTAATTATATAAAATAAAATTCACTCATTTTCCAAAAGTATGAAATTTATATAATTTATATCCCCTTCGAAGAAAGGATGCATACAAATAATTATATATATATATTGTGTTATACACTAGCCATGTTTCTATGTGCGAATTTAACTAATAAACTAATTTAAATTTGTTATATTCAAGTTAAGTGTTTTTATGTTGTTGTTCTTTTACCATCGTATAACTTGAAAACATTAAAAAAAATACACAATAAGATGGTTCTAATTTTTTAATCACAAAATCAGATTTTTTAACAAATCCATCAACCTATATACTGAAATGATATATTTGTCACTTATAATAAATAAAAGTATAACTTTCCAGTTAATACTTAATCTGAAACACAATCTATCTTTAAAACGATATTTTCTCACGGTCTAAATAGGAAACAGATTTAACCATAAACATAAATGTTTTAATAATAATAATACTATAACAAATGTAGCCTAGGAAGACTTTTCAAACTAACATATTAAACATAGTGCCCAAATAAAAACAAAACAAATGTGTTTTTTTAGTGATGAATTCGGGCTAAAGAACATCTTAACGTATTTCTTAAATATTTGTCTTTGAGTTTGACTATTCCAAATAATTGTTTTTGAAAGTATGCCTGTTAAATGCACTTATTTTGTATAAAACCAACAAAGTAGGAAATGTTACGGACCGTTTACCCCCAGGTGGTTTCTATATCTCCAGCATAGCCTAAATATTATTTTAAGTCATTGCGATAATTATTATTTGCGGGAATTAAACGTAATGTATTGTTTATGTTAGTTTAATCTATTCTTCGACAACATTTTTACGAATAAATGTCAACCTACACCAGTAATGCAGTAGAAATAATATTTTGCAAATCTTGTTTACCTTTCGTTAATGTTCGTGTATTTCATTAATACTCAACCTTTAATACGAATTTGAAAGGCTTTAACTTTGCGAAAATATTATCACATTATATTATTCAAATACGGTCAATATTTCTTTAGCCAAAACACAATCCCTTTTCAACAATAATGGAAATTGTTACAAGTGTGTTTATACCCTTCTCTATTCAAAATCCGCAGAAATACGGATTAAGATTATTTCATTATGTCCCTATACTAATATTTTCATTGTTTTTCAGCACATTCTGATAATATATATTTTGGTGTCAGTCCAAAATCCGACATAAGCGGTATTACTGTTCAACCCATTTTGAAACTATGCTAAGTTAATTGAATCATGCCAAACGCCTGAAAACTAGGAGATTTTCACAAGTCTGTATATCTGTCAATCCCCGGCAAATACGATAATAACCTAAGCCAAGTTCTCATTTGTTGCTCACGAGAATCTTTTTGTTGTAAAAGGCGGAGCTTATAACGGGTTAGAAGCAGTGAAGAGCTTCTTAAAATGCGGTTATTAGTCACGTGGTATAGTTGATGGCATCACATTAACGAAGACGCCGCGTGAATGGTTAATACGCTGTTCGTACGCGAGTCGTAAAGATAAGGCGGATAAAAACTGGGTGGCCACTTACGAACTCATAAGCTTATCGCAAGATTTAATACAACATTTCTCTGACAAAATGAGTCAACTGAAGTTGAAAACTTGTGAAAACGTTAATAAAAGTTGAACATGTAATTGTATCACGGTTCAATTTAGTAAAAACATCTTTTCTGTGTGTGAAAAGGATTAGAAAAACGTGTAAGGTTTCGTTCGAGTGTTTGACAATATAACGAATATAATTTGAAATTGACACTCAAGGAAGTGAAATGCGATTTGATAGCGAAGCGCCTGTCACGGACATACGGACAAACGTTCCAGACCATCAGTTATACATGGATCATCGGATTCAACATATAAATGCATCTCCGCCGATGGGAAGCGATCCTCCGTCGGCAAGAGGTATGATAACGGCTAAGCCGGAAAGAAACTTTGCGGACAGTGAACATCTTAGTGTGTACCGATTCCAGAACCCAGCAAACTCTGATAATGGCCAAGAACATCCGATAAATTATGGAATTTCAAAAGAGGACAATATGTATGGATATGCAAGTGTTAAAACCCAAGACAAAGTGGAGGACTGTGCTGTTGACCAACGGTACCCGGCGCGTTCATCCACACCTATTCAGGAATATGACAGCGAAAACGAAGAGCTGGACCCCGTCGGGGACGGACACAACTCTGTTGACAGCCCAGTGCAATCACCGATATCGTCCCCAATCTCGGAGGACTTTGAACACGATGTTTCTGTGGATTCTAAGGATTTAAATGACAGTTATGTAGACACCATGGGCAAATCTAGCGACGAGTGTGATATCATAGCGAACATTCCTGGCACAAACAACAAGAAAAATGGAAAATCAAGTTTAGTGAAACCGCCGTATTCGTATATCGCACTAATAACAATGGCTGTACTCCAGTCCGACAACAAGAAACTTACACTCTCCGGAATCTGTGAGTTTATTATGAGCCGATTTCCTTACTTCCGGGAAAAATTTCCAGCGTGGCAGAATAGCATAAGACACAATTTATCTCTAAATGATTGCTTTATAAAAATTCCAAGAGAACCAGGAAACCCCGGAAAGGGAAATTATTGGACCCTAGATCCGGCAAGTGAAGATATGTTCGACAACGGAAGTTTCTTGAGAAGACGAAAACGATTCAAGCGTCATCATCACCGTGAACTAATGGGTCAAGCAACAGCATTCATGGGTGGACCAGAGTCATTTTATCACCATCATGGGTTAATTCCGCACGGATCACATTCCAGCAGCGTAGCGGCGTTTTCGTATCCTTACATGACTGCCCCTATAGCGTCGCATATGCCGTTCTTGACGCAAAATGAACTAGCACGAGCTCAACATGAAATAACACGTGCACAGTTAGCAAATCACCCGGCTTATCTTTCACCGCCAATGGGCCATTCTATCCAGCATTCGCCTCTACATCCAGTTTCAATTTCGCCGGCAACGTCTATTGCAGTATCTCCACCATCATCATCGTCGTCGTCTTCGGCATCAGCAAAAACATTCTCAATAGACAGTATAATGGGAAATAAAAGTGAAACTTCAAAGAAATCACCACCACCGCAAATATTACCGACGACGTCAGCGTTAATGCAATACAAACCTAACAATCTGACGGCATCAGCAATTAACTCTTTAAATTCACTCGCGTCAATGCGTTCGTCGGGTGCATTAGATATGAGCCGACTCGGAAATAGCCCTTACCTAGCACCTTACATGAATCAGGCCGCAATCAATGCGTTAGACATAGAAAAATACCGACAATACCTTCAGATCTATGGCTTACAAGGCTTGCAGATGTGGCAGCGGTAGGAACTATAACTCAAAATTAAGAAAACGCGTAATAGAGAAAAATATATTAACTGAAATAAACTTCAAAATCAGTTTGACAGTGTTTGATTTCACTGAACTGCTTACAAATTAAACATGTTTATTATTGCATTGTTTATTATTGCAATGTTGTGTCTATAATATCGCATTTAGAGACGCTTTCAGTGAGAAAAAAAAACATGTGAGTAAAATTATATATTTCTTTTTCACTGGCACGAACACTGAGAAGGATTTTTTTCGTTTGATTTTATAAACTTTACACCAAACAAGTATTTCAGAATAGCCTCTACCTCTTGTTGTATTTATGTCAGAAATATCATGATCAAACTTCGAATCATTAAGCTATTACCAAAGAAGATGTTTTATCATTTATATATTATAATTGTCTGTATTAATTATCAGTATTGGTAGTTAAAATTAACAAATTGTGCTCTTGTACCGTATAAGGGATACGTTGTTGTTTTGTGTATTTGTGCTAGATTATATGATTTGTTCATACATTGATCACCATTTGATAAATATTACCAAGAACTTATTAAATCTGCAATAAAAAATATATATACCGACTTTTTTTGGTTTTTGATCAGCTTTGGTTTATGTTATTACTTAAGGTGTGTTATAGGCGTTAACTGATGATGATGATGATGATGATGATGATGATGATGATGATGATGATGATGATTCTTTTATTATTGTTATTATTATTATTATTGGTAGTAGTAGTAGTAGTAGTAGTAGTAGTAGTAGTAGTAGTAGTAGTAGCGGTAGCAGCAGCAATAGCAGTAGTAGTAGTATGCTGTACAGAATATGATATCTAGAGACAATAATAATGATAATAATAATAATAATAATAATAATAATAATAGCAAAATGATAATAATAATAATTATTCGAAGAGAAAAAGGAATAAGAACATAATTTGAAGCACTATAAACCTTACTAGTGACACATACAAACATGTACATAAATCGTAGCTGTGCTGGTCGAGTCATACGATTTTGTACTTTTTGTGCAAATGTTGGCGTTTTAAGATCTAACGGTGCATTGTAAGTGTTTTGTTTCTTTATCAAAGAAATTTTACTCCATGTGTCTGTCTGTTAATTTTTGAGATTTTGAAGGGACACACAAATTCTTAAAGTTTTAATCAAGCATTACAATTAGCACCCAGATTAATTAAACCAGTATCATTTTGACTTTAAACCGGCTGGTATATAATTAAATAAGATTTCTTCATTATTCTAACTTAGGTTTTAAATATATATATTCTTGGTGCAATATAATCAACAATTTGTTACATGCAAAAGCATTTCATTTGAAATATTTAACTAATAATTTGTGAATATTATGCAATTTATGTAGAAGAAAACTAATGTAACGCCGTGAGTTGAAACAAACAATATTTATATTGCCGCGTTGCCTTTCCATTTAAAGGGACATACGGCAATCTTGATTTTGTTTTGTTTGTATGGTGTTTTACGTCATTTTCAACACATGTAAGGTTATACATGACGGTCGATTTTTGTGGTGGAGGCAGACCACCCATTTTTCCTGGGTAGAACAAGTACTGTATACCTCCCGCCGTCCGTAAAATACACCCCCACCACCACCCCCATCAGTTTTTCTACTAAACGAATAGTATAAAGCAAATTGCTTTTACATATTATCATAATAATATTGCACACATAATATGTTTAAACCTGAATAAGACGAAAAAATTAAAACTCGAAATTTTATTTAATTACATGCAAGCCGGTTTAAAGACAAGATGATATTCTATACATAAATGGAGACGTTTGTTTTAATGTTTGATAAACACATCAAAATTGCCGTGCACATCTCTTTTGACGTCACAGCCTATCCAGCATCACGCAAACACCTAAAGGTTGTTCCAATTATGTTTCAATTATGTTCGCTGTTAAATAATTATTGCCGTACATTATTCGAGCATTTTCAAATCTTATTACAAACTAGTTGCAATCTTAATTTTAACTTTATACAACAGCTTGACAACACTTCACATCTCGTCGAGTGCGTGTGACGGTGTATCGTCTCAAATATTACATGATGGGAATCGCTTTTTTTTTTGTCGGTAAACTTCGTTAAATTCAAGTTGTCACATATTCAAATATTTATAATAAAGAAGCCGCCCAGAAAACCATAAAGGTAATGGTGAGTGTAATACAAGCATAGTTGTGTGATTAATCTAATGGTCTGGTCTAATTCAATGGCATCTCGAAGTTGTTTCAATCATTAGAGGATATTACAAATTGATCGACTGGTTGAATATCAGTTGAAAGTGAGGTTTACAGAGCAGTCTGGTTAACGGTTACATTTGATTGGTAATTAATGAAGAAAAGCTGACATAATAGGTTTCAATAAGAAGTTATAAATTACGCAAATTTCGTAAAAATTATGTAATTCAAATGTAATTAACTTTTTAAGCCGAAATTAAGGTTTTATTTCATGCCCAACCATCCCCGTTTTCTCTTCTTGGAGAAAGGGTTGGATGAGGTATGAAAGTTAATACTCGGACCACGTAATGTATGACATTGTTGAAGCCATCATATAAGATAAAGTCGACGAATCAGTTTGAATAAGTGAAATAAGAATCAAATAATAATGGCTCCGTCCCATAGCCCCCAAATTTTACCCGAACATATAATTATATACATTTAATAATTATGCAACTAGACGTGAACGTCCGCTTTAGAATCCACCTCATCCACCCACAATCCGAGGCTCGTCATAAGTCGGTATTTATAGGCGTAGACATAATGTTAATGACGTTAAGAAACCCGCCAAATAACGGCAAAAATTGCACTACAAACCCGTTTATCAAAACTCTGTCCAGGTGTTCAGGTCACATAATAATGTATATGTGCCGATTAAACGTATGGTTTCATTGATGGGTTCTTAAATTACCCATGATTGAATATGCATAAAATGAATTATGGGTTGGTTACTTTTAATTCGACGCTGCATTTTTTCGGGGTTTGGCCTGGCTGGTTAAAGCCATTTATACAGTGTCTATAGAGTTTGGATTCTCAAAATGTGTTACATATAAACCTCGTCGTCGGTAGGTTTAGGAACGGTGTACATTTGTTGTTAAATTTGACTGTTGTTGGCGGGATAGCTACTTTAAACTACTACAGTTTCTCGTCATACAAACCAATACATGAAATTATGAATTGAATTGGGTTTTAAGGCGCACCAACACATGAAAGGTTATATAGCGCCTAACAGGAATGAACATGCCTGGCTCATCCTCCATGTACATCGAGATAAAATATAGAGAATGGGCCTAGAACCTTCTCACCCTGAACTGCAGAGTTGTTGCAAATTCTGTTGTAGACACTCCGTTTACGCTGGAGCCACGTTTATTGTTTTTCTGCCACTGCTCTAGTGATGTGAGCGAGATGGCACCTGAAACAATGCAGGGTCATGAAATTATGAATTCACGTGACAAATATAATATAATACAACCTTATTTATGACAGATATAATGTGAAACTAAAGGTATATATTTTTAGATCTAGTTACTGCACATTATATACAATAAAATATAGGAATATAGTCATATACTGATTTTCCTGATGTACGAGGGATCATAGCATCACTGATTGCCCTGATGTACGAGGGCTCATAATCTTAAAATCCCAAATAACTTCCGTTCTAGTTTTAATTTATCGGTCGTCAACATTTGTTTTAGATCAACGTCCTTGTTTTTTGTTTTTTTATTTCGTGTCTTCTTTTTTTAAATTTATTTATTTACGTCTCATCACAGCATACAACATAAAATATACATTTTTCATAATACAGTAATAACGTACACGTGTAGCTCCAATCGGAGGAAAATGAGACGATAGTAAAATATACATTAATTTGCATTGAAAAACACAAACACATATACTATTCGTATGTACAACATATAAGAGTTGAGAAACTGATGTTAATCTTGATTATATAATACAATTGACAGATGCATTACTAACCTAAAATTAATTTAAAAGAAAAGCACTAAGTTTGTAAATACGCGTCCGGTGGCGGTAGCCCTTTAAAACTTCTAATAAACGCAAATTAAAAAATGTCTTAACTTGAGATATTTATTTGGCTGATTAACATAACTTGCTCAATCATAAATAAAATTCTGCCAGATACTTAAAATACATCAACTTTTATTATATACAAGTATAAAATATATTACACGTAACCACTGACCTAATAACAAATAAATTGGACACTACGAAAATTATCTATATTTCACGTGGCACAATGCAAAAATTTCACAATTTATTTCCCAACTTTAAACATATATATCATGAATAGTTTTACAGATACAAGTTTCATTTATGCCAAATGCCATCAGAAATTTAATTTTCATTCCAATGGTAGTATTTTCCTTTCACTTACATTTAGAGAAAAAAGAAGTTTGACGGAAACTTTGACTACGTCAAAAATCAATTTTTAAGAGAAACGCGAAGAATGAAGACATTTTTTACTTAAACGTCTTTTTATACAATTTCTTATTTTCAAAATATTTTTACTTCATTGGTTAAGATAGGAAGTTTCCTATCTGTTTAATAATTTGTCTGTGATGTAACCAATAAGATCAACAGCTTGTGTAAGAAGAACTGCCTTCTCCTTCCCGACACAAACGTGTCACAGACGTGTCACAAACGTGTCACACAACGTTTATATCGAGCAGCTTTCAATATCAATCGTAAAGGCGGTATCACATCATTTCAAGCACGATCACATGACAATTCGAACATTACTAACAAAGATGACGGGTTTTTTGAAACAATTTAAAAAAATCATTTTCATCTGTATTTCGATGTGTATACTGAATCAGTTTTTTAATTTAAAACAAGAACAGCACATTACGTGGCCTCTCCTTAATTCCATTAAGCGATGAGAAAGCTTATAGTAGCAACATTTTGTAACGGGTATTTCGACAATAAAATATGTTCAAAAAAAATTTTTACTGAAAAAATGTGATAACCTGTTTAAAAATACGTATTAAATGTTTTAATTTTACAATATAATTATAAACTTTTTAAGCCGAAATTAAAGTTTCAATTCATACAACCCCGTTTCCGCTTCTTGGAGAATGGGTTGGATGGGTATGGAAGTTAATACTCGGACCACGTAATGATGAATTAAATACTCGGACCACGTAACGATGGATTAGTTACCAGAGTGAGTTTTTTGTTTGTTTTGTTTAACATTGTTATTTGAATATAAATAATCAGACTTATCAACTTCCATCGGGTTAGACATTTATTTAAACAGTATGAGATGATTTTGTGTTTCCAAAACAGTATATACCAACATCGCCATGTGTTGATAACATGTGTGCATGTAATTTAATGTTATAATAAATGACAATTCATCATAAATTCTATAATCAGAACACTTTGTACGAGAACAAACTATTATCCCACCAAGTCTGACTGGTACAAGTGTTCCACAGCACAATGAAACTAAATCAAACACTCCAAAACTACACTTTGAGTTGAGATTCTAATGCTTGGAACTTCTGTACGTTTACAGTAACAGCTATAATATATAGAGGCTATTTGTTGTTTTGGAGTGAATAACACATTTTATTTTATGATAAGCAATGAAATACTGTGATTTAACAGTGAAACAAAAGTGTTATTCCACACTGTGGAATATTATACAATTATGGACTTTTCAGCTGTTATACATGATGTGATATGCACAAAAAAAATCATTATTGACCGAGGCGATAGCCGAGGTCAATAATGATTTTTGGTACATATCAACATCATGTATAACAGCTGAAAAGTCCATAACTGTTTTATTATATAACCCTCAATTTACAATTATACAAAACAGGTCAATATCAAAAAAACAATTATATAAAACAGGTCAATATCAAAAAAAACAGGTCAATATAAAAAAAACAGGTCAATATCGCTAGATATTTTTTCTAAAAAATTACTTTTTAGCCAATGAAAACGCGTCTATTTATAGGTTATATAATATAGAGTTTTATTTCCACAGTAGCTGCCGGGACTACTTTTTGAATGTTCAACCAACACAAATGCATGCACAGTAACACTGATCACAAGATATTCTTACTGTTATACTGTTAAATTCACTGTTTTTTTAATTACCTTTTTTCTGTTACGTTAATGGTTTTAAAAAAGGTGATGTCATGTAACGTTTCGTTACGTCATCGTGACTTGGAAAGAAGCGTGTGTAAAACGGTTTAGTTACTGAAATTGCTTAAATAATTGTTTGTAAAATCATAAAATAAAAAGAAAATGTGCTCATGAGTGAAAATATGAAAGTTTTCTCATTTCGAGATGAAATAAAATATGTTATTCACGACAAAACAACACATTTTCTTGTTATTTTATGATTTTACAAACAAAGCAATTTCAGTAACTAAACCGTTTTACACACGCTTCTTTCCTAGTCACGATGACGTAACGAAACGTTACATGAAGTCACCTTTTTTGAAACCATTAACGTAAATGAAAGAAAGTAAGTAAATAAACAATGGATTTTACAGTATAACAGTAGGAATATCTTGTGTTACTGTGCATGCATTTGTGTTGGTTGTACATTAAAAAAGTAGTTCCGGCAGCTACTGTGGAAATAAAACTCTATATTCCACAGTGTGGAATATCACTTTTATTTCACTGATAAAACACAGTATTTCATTGCTTATCATAAAATAATTTGTGTTACCACTGAACTGCATGTTCAGCGCTTGATCAAATGATCGAATATATATATATATATATATATATTTTTAGTCGTCTTTTGACGACACGTTTATATAATCTCTCCGTCTACAGGTGGGGCAAGGGTCGGGGATGACCATCCCTTACCATACCCTACAATATCTTCACTTAAAACATTTTCATCGATGAAAGATTGTGATTTCTCAGTGAAAGAATATTCATAATCACTAAATATTGAAAGCTAACTCCGGACACAAAAATAACTAACTGTGACGCAGAGTTATGACGTCAATAAAGTGGTGCTGACGTCGACGTCATCCGCCGATAACGTTCAATAAAGAGAATAATTTCGGTTAAAATCATGCACAAACTGATTTAAAATGTAATAAACAGATTATTTAACTGCTGTGTTCGATTATAGAGAAATCCTTCACTCGATGGTAGATGTGTTTTGTTTTTTCACTCACTCGCTTACGCTCGTTCGTGAAAAGAACCACAAGTCTACCATCTCGTGAAGGATTTCCCTATAATCGATCCCAGCAGTTAAATAATCTCTATATATTTACATGTCAAACGTATAGTGCCTGTATTGTTAAAACAACGCAAACATTGATATTAAAGGGACACATGGCAATCTTGATTTGTTATTAAAACTAGCGGCGTTCCGTTAGTTTTATTCATAACTTGCTTATTTACGTTTTGAGTAGTTCAAAGCAAACTGTTTTTGCATATCATTTTTGTTAATATTACGCCATTAATAAATTATGTTTAACCCATGGTAGATTAACGAAGATAAAGTGAAAACTCCATCATTTCTTTTACCTTTAATTTAAATATATGCAAGCAGTTTTAAACTGAAAATCATACTTGATTAATAAATCGAGGTGCTACTTTTAAAGGGACACACGGCAATCTTGAAGTGTTTGAAATGGGTGTCTCGATTTATATATCCAGGATCATGTTTACTTTTAACCTGGTTACGTTTAAATAAATAAAAGTTTAAGCATTCACATTTTCGTCTTATTCTACTGTAAGTTTTAATATATTATTGGTGCAATAATATCAAAATCGAATAATATGCAAATACAATTTGCTTATTACTGTTCTTATAATTAATATTAATGACTGAAGAAATGGAAATTATCCAGAAAAACTAGGGGCCGCCGTGAGTTTAAAAAAAATCTAGATTGCTGTGTGTCCCTTTAATGCCTGATAACAACTTCAAGACTGCATGTGTCCCTTTAAGCTATATCAAACGTTCAGTACTAGGTCGTTGCGACTTGACAAAAAAAATCCAGCAAATCAGCATTGATCAACATTAACTTGGTTTTCGGTTCCAGGTGCCCGGTCTCTTGTTCGCGAACAAGCAACTGGATTCGCCGAATCAAATCAAATAACTAATAATAAAAACGATTTAAAAGTCGACAAGATGTATAACAGCAAACAAGAAAACGGGGACTGTATACAGAAATATATTGACTGTATATTAATAAAGTCCTGAGAAAACATAAGGACATGTACTGCCTTTTAAACGACACCATAGTATACAATATACATACATCAATTATCATAAAACATAATGAATGATATACAATTGCTGCAAGAAATAAGAGCACATCAGATATATACTGAACAAAAAAAAAGAAACTTCCGCTGATGTTGATGCTGATTGTCTAGATAGCAAACAGGAAAAAAATAATGGTTTTAAGAATAATTAGATAGACGGCCAACAATAATCGAATCAAAGATATTTTTGAAAAGTTCAGTACACAAGGGAGTTAGCCCCCTTTTTCTTAAAACATGCATTCTGACCACAAACAAAAAAACAAATTAAAAAATCTACGAAAATTACCGAAATTTGTCCAAGACAATATTCTCTATATGTTCCTTACCAGAAAATCGCAAAAAAACATGACACAGATTGTGTAGATGGCAGCTTTCGATTATCAACAATCATCAAATTACCTCTCTCCCATAAAAGATTATTGCTTGGCAAATTTGAAACTGTTTAATGGGATATTTAGTACTCAATTAAGTGCGCTTAGAAACATCAAACATTGTTTTATTAAAACGCTGTTTAAGCTTTTATACGCCCTCAAAAACTGGCCTATGGAAGTACCAGCAAAAATGTCGGAAGTTTCTTTTTTTGTTCAGTATACATGTTGGAAAAACACATCCATTGTTTGCGTACTAGTATTTAATATAGTTTAAACACAAATGTTAATACACCGATCCTTTTACTAAGTTAGCACATGTTATTGCTTCTAGCACGTCCTATTAGTTAATAGTTTCCTGCTACCATCAGCTATTAATGCATGAAACGGTGAAGTTAGAGCGGACAGACACTGACAAAAAATATGTAGAAATACATTCGTTGAATTCATAGTTTAAGCATATCCCACATTGCCGAGATCTTGAGATAAACACAGAGCGTTACTCGGATTTCATCCTTGGTCTCTAAAAGCAAAATCAAAATGTTTGACCGTAATTTAAACTAAATGTATCCAAATTGGTGTTATGAAATAAGACAAACCCAAAAGAAGATACACAACTATACACTAATTATGTTTTTTGAAATAAGAAAAAGCCAAAAGCAGGTAATAACTATACACTAAATATGATCTGATATGATCAACACGTCAGAATGATTCTGATACAGGTCGGTTCAAAAGTGTATTCATAGCTTGACTATGTCATGCCGACTTTAAATGCAATTCATAATTATCTATTCCAAAGCTGTTGAGATTTTATCTTATATTCAGTAGGTGATAACATTTGTGTTACTCGGTTTTTATCCTTAGGTTCTTTGTAAAATAAAAATCTATGGCAGAGTAAAAAGATGATAATTTTCAAGATTTTGATTTTGAAAGATATATAATTATATTGAATCAATTCGCATGAAACGTGCATGAACTTTGCAGGGTTTTAAAATAATCGCACTGTAGATACCGTAATTTTAACAGTAAACTTGGTTGACTATAAGGATAAAGACGGAGTTTATCACCTACTAGAAGGTATTGGTATGTCTTATTTCTGGTCACCGATTGGTCAGTTTTTTGATGATGCTCTATCAAAATTATGAATTGACTAGACTCGTCTTACAGGTCTTGAAGTCCGTTGATGCTAGTCCGTTGAGCATCAACGAAAACCGGATATGCTCATCTGCCGGTAAAAACTAAAAACAATACTAAATACCTCGTATTATTCATATACGCATTACGTAACAACTAACACCATACTTGACGCTTTATTGTCTTAATTACATTCCTGCAGCAATAACGAACTGTGCGACTGACAGCGGTAACCGGGATACCGCTGACTATTTGATTGCCAAGCGCTGGGGTGCCAAATTAAACATGATACAGATATGTTTATCTTTATGATTACTTCAAGATCACCCAATTATCAACACGATCACTATCTGTACAATCACGTCTACGGAACTTGTTAGCACTTTGTAATAAAGATATATGGAAGATAAACGCATACGACGATTTGTGAAAAATACGGTAGCGATTATTACTTATAGGCGAAGCCGTTAGAAGATATACGTTGCAAATATTGTTATGTACTGGATGTATAAAACCGTCGTGATTTTCTCCAAATTCCTGGCGGGTTCCAAGTCATTCATATCTAGATCCAATTTAAAAGATAATAACTTACATTTTCATCACAAACTGCCCCTATGCTGCCAAAACGATCCACAGAAAAGTGGGGTCATGTCTAAGAAAGAGCTTGTCTCATGCTCCCTTTAAAAACATACATGCTGAGATGCCAAAATATTGTATTCATATTGTGTTATATTTCAGCTGCATATTCAATGAACATGTACCAAACTATGCCCCGTAAAATAATCGATTTAATTACTGTGTTAATGGAATTGTTTATTCAGGAAAACTCGACGACTCGGCTAGCTTTGGGTGCATAAATCATTAACCTTTCGCTGCCACAGTCGAAAGCATTCATTTTACGACCAGCGTAGACCCAGATCAACCTGTACTTCATTTGCAGGCTGATCAGAGTTTACACTGGTCACCACTTATTATTACTGAGAATAGTTTCCATAAACACGTTATATATAAAATATCACCGAAAAGTTTTAAACTCAAATTTTAGCAGACGACATTTGAAATTTGGCGGCAAAAGGGTTAATATTAATTCATATGATGTTTAAGGCTACAGTAAATTCTTGTTTTGTGATCTAACTATAGTTTTATTTATTAATATACCGAGCAAAAATAGAAACGTCTCCAACTTTACCATAGATTTAGACACAATGAAATTATATTTTATTTAATCTTATATGCCAATACCTTTGTTAAAGGCCAGCACTGTCATGAAACAAAATTTCTTTGAATCAAACTTGTGGGCAAACTTATTCGCCTTGATTTGGTTTAAACAGCATTTCCGGGTCTTGTGGTTAAAACTTTGAGTTAACACAGTTTTGTTATATTGAAATAAACAGAGAATGACCTCATCACCACAAAACAGAGAAAAGACGCTGATCTTGCGCCATACAGCTTTCAAGAACGAATATTTCCAGATTACCTCCCTTTATAATAAAAATATAGTGATTTCGCAATTTGGATAAAACATGTTTTAGCATCAACAGACAAACTTTGGTTTTTGATGATTATTAATATTGATCAGAATGATTGAGTGATAAGTATAAAATGATGAAATTATATCTAGATTGGTGTACAAAGTGTAACAAATTCAACCCAATGCAAATCACAGCTTAAAAGAGGGACGTTTTGTTTTTGCTGAGTATATGTACAACTGCAAGCAACATGAACCTCCTGTAAATTAATATTGAGGAATTAACAACACAACATATACCGAGTCGTTGTATAACAACACAACATATACCGAGTCGTTGTACAACACAACATATACCGAGTCGTTGTATTTGCGGCTTAGTTTATGTTTGTGCACACGTCATATGAAACTGAAGCATATGATGAGCGTTTCTCTTGTATTTGTATTTTACTCTTCCAGATGGCCTCCAATCCCGTTTCTGTTTGTTTTTTCCCGGATCACATATTCATGATCTATGAAATCTATGAATTGTCAGTGAGGTGCTAGACTGGCTGTCGTCCCAGTGGTAATTTTGTTTTAATATTTTGCAATCAGAATCAAAATAAAAGTCTTAAAATCCCAAACATGTCTGAATAGCTCTAAATCACTGATGTCTGAAGCCAATAATTCAAAGGGGACTTAATGCAAATCATTTTATTTGATGATAGCTTCAGTTGTCTCACATAGTATAAACATTAATAAACATTAGGACTTAGCCAGGCCAGTGAGGTGCATGCAGTTCGGCCCTTATTGTTGAGAAGTTATGCCCATTTGCTGCTGTTTATGTGTGTGTTTTTCAAAACGAGTAATCCTTTCCGTCTAACTCGTCCACTTTTCATTAGATTGAGATGAAATTTGGTAGAAAGTAACAACATAAAGACGTAATGCGCGAAATGCCGATTGAATTATTTATTAAAAGTAATGCCCAGTTGTTTGTATGTTATATTACGAAGATCTCATTTGAGTAGCTACACCTAGATGTGATTTATTTTGGCGTATTTGATTAACTAGTGATACGACTGTTCGTATAAATATATATTTGGTTTGTCGCGCGATTGTTAAAGTACTGTCACACACGATAACTCAATTTATTACATGAGTTTGTGGCGTTTTTGTTATAATGTATAGAACAGGTTTTACAGTGCACTATATTCATTTAATAAACAATCTGATGTAGGCATCCATCTTTTCTTACAATACGAAAAATGTATATACATTTGTTTTTATACATCAAATAAGAAATAATCTACACATTTTATAATATCAATCTCGATGGCGCAGGAGACAGCGTTGGCTTGGTCTTGAGGGAGACGGAAATTGGAGAACCCGGAGAGAACCTATCGGGCTACCACCAGAGTACCTCTCACAACTCCGAGACGGGGAATCGAACCCGGGTTGGTGAGAAGCAATTGCCAACATTTTGCACTACATGGACACTCATTGCCATATATACACTGTTCATGCGTGCATTCAGGAAATGCATTTTCATTGCCACAAAAGTCCAGTGATTTGACATTTTCAATACACATTAGCAGATTCTTCGTGTAATACACATGGCGTACTGTTGAGGAACATTCCTTTGTTTGTTTTGTTTGTTTGTTTGTGTGTTTGTTTAAATGGTGTTTTATATCATTTTAGCACATTTTAGTCAAATATGACGGTCGATTTTTGTTTGTGGTAGAGGCAGACCAATCCATTTGTTCTGGGTAGAACCAGTACTGTATACCTCCTGCCACCCGTAAAAATTCACATTTTCTCCGAATGGTTAACGACGTTGCATTGTAAACCTTCGCCTCTCACCGCTGCGGGTTCGAATCCCACTGGGAGCTCGACTTGTAAGTGAGGAAGTGTCGATACTTACGGATTATCTGGAGGTGTACACCCAGGCAAAGTGGATGGTCTGCCTCCACCACAAAAAAATCGACCGTCATATATAACCTAACATGGGTTGAAAAACACCATACAAACAAACAAACATTTTCTCAATTGGAAAAATCGATAGATAAGAAAGGCCATTCCTTGTATATAGTCTGTTCCTATACCCTTGACTTGCTAGGATATTTGACTGAAACTGATGTTGTTAACAAGGTCTAATCCGAATTTAGATTGTGATAATTCTTTAATCCCGTCATTTACTCCACTTTATCTTCATTCTCAACAATAACAGCTTATTAATGTAATAATGTAGGATAATTGCCAAAAATGATTTGGCTCAACGTCGAAATAAACATTTATATAAAGGCGATTTAACAAAAATTATATAATCACGATATACATATACATATTTTTATGTAATATTATACTTTAAGTATACCATGTATATAATTAATATATTTCATGCCATTGATTTTTTTTCTTTCGATTAATGTTTTTCACAGTCATCAAATAAAACTCTCCATATCAATAACCCCCCTGGTCAACCTCATACGTGTATATAGAAGAAGATTTTATTCATAAATAAATAGGCCATAGGCCCGTGAGATACTACAAATGCACATATACATAGAACATATGACATAGCAATAAACATATTTATAGTTCTAAGTGTTTACATGAACATTATTCTGTTATAAACGTAATATTACATTATTTGTATTCCTAATTAATAGAAATAACGGAGAAGGTGATACTGTTGTGATGTTACAACGTATTGCAAAACATTTCGAACAGAATTAATATAACAATCCCAAGGTGGTAGTGCCCCACAAATGCAGCAGGATTGGTGATTTGGTCTGTATTACGTATCGCAAGTGCTATAACAAACGAGTGTCTTACATACGCACACATAGCAAATAAAAGAAAAAGAAAAAAAAAAAATGAAAAGAAAAAAAAGATTTTTTTTTCATAAAAAAGAATAATAATAAAAATATATATATATATATAGAGACAGAATAATTAACAGCATAAATCTGATACTGAATTTATGTCGAAGAACGAGTTTTTTTTAACCAAATTACCACCTTTTTCCACGAGTGACATTAATTCAGTATCAAATTTATGCTGTTAATTATACTGTTTATTATATAACTTTACGTAAAAAAAGAAGTAAATTAAAATAAATATTTTAACTTTAAATCAGTGTTTTTTTTAACAAATATGTTAAGAAAGTAGTTCCGGCAAAGTTAAATCATCACTAGTGACGATATAACTTTTTTTGTGTGATACTAAAATTACGTCATTCATAGTTCAATGTAAATTTATGACAGTTATGTAATAATGAAAAGTTAACTGGACAAAAACACACTAATAATTAGACACTCAGAAAATGTATATAGTGTACACTATAATCGGTGTTCCACAGCCGCTTATCATCCACGGACGTCTAAAATCATATACGAATAATCAAAGTACTGTCAAACACGTCTCATCAAATACCAAAAGTCTTGGAAAACGACGAAAAACGAAGGAAATGTAAAAAATGTTGATTGCACTAATATTTTTTCTGAATTGACTTTATATAAAATGTTTAAATTATAAAAGAAAACAATTGTTCGGCTTGAATGTTTTAAATATACAGTAAATTTTGTTCAGAAATGTATTGCGGTAGGAAAAAGGTTTGTTCTTTAGCATATCACTCCGCCGTCAAACTACAGCCTTTTGCTTACCAACACTTTCCAGTATCACATAGCTTTTGACAACCTACCTTAAATTAAATTACTGTCTAAAATATATATCAAAATGTAGAAAATAAGTCGTGTTTCTTTCGACCGTTTACGTGTCAATCTGGTGGTATCATGGTGTTGAAGTTCTGTTCGCCATTTTGATATTTTAGCTATGGTCATGTGACAAATTATCATGCGATCACAGGCTACTTTCTTAGACGTTGACAGAGATCAATTTAATGGCCTCTGGGAGACATTGGTGGATATCATGACGGTTGTGGTTATTATGAATAACTTCCGCTCTGACACCACTCCAGATTAATGTTGTAATAAACCACAGAGTACATTTCCTCATCAGTGGTCGTCAGATGACGTTAAACAAAAGTAGGTCTCTAGTTCTGCTATTCCCACTTTTTTTTAATTGACACCACATCTTAAACTTTGAACTCGTTTACAACTCAATGCTAATCCCTCGTTTTCAAAGACCCTACTGTACAAAGAGCAAAGGCGATCCAGATCAAAGGGGCGCTTTCCTATTAAGGACCGTATATAAACAATGATGTGAGAAATAAACGGGTGCAGTGAAAATATTGCTTTCGTAAAGGTGTAAATCATCACGTTACTATGGTGACCTGCCTACTGTAGCACCAATACTGGAATTGTTATCTGGAGATTTATGCAAACCATAACGTTTATGTTGTTTATGAGGTTGCAAAACAAATACTTCCAGGAATTCAAACACAGAACTTTGGGCAAACATCGAGGGTTCAACGCAGCAATGTTGTAACTGCACATGAATAAAAATGACGATACAGCAGTTTTGCGTTAACTCCTCGATATGAATTCTAAAAGGACGATATTTGGATTAAGAGAAGATAGTAGTCATAAAATCTCGTTTCATGATGCTGTCACCGACTACATCTGATACTAAAATAACATATTTTATTACATATTTTTATTTGTTTTTTACTCCAAAGCGAACGATGTATATCTATATTACTTCATACAGTTGTTTCCCATAAGTCCTCAAACCCAGTGTGCGACGTTTCGTACATTATGCTGAGATAGCATACAGCTTCAACGAGACAATATTTTTGAATTTGAATCCAGTTCTTCTTATTTGTTGCGCCCTTATAGATTCTATTAAAATCCTTCTTTACACTCTCTTTCATAAAGCTATACTGTTAATGGAAACTATATATGCTACGAAAACCTGTGGCCCGACCCTATTGCTATGTAAATATTTGTTGGCAATAAAATATATTTAAACTAGTAAACACAAACATACACACACACACACACAAAAGAAGAAAAACACTGCACACTTCCGCTGTATATTTTTCGTCATAACTAATTGAATTAAATTGGGGTTTTAAGGCGCACCAACACATGAAAGGTTATATGGCGCCTAACAGGCATGAACATGCCAGGCTCATCCTCCATGTACATCGAGATAAAATATGGAGAATGGGTCTAGGACCTTCTCACCCAGAACTGCAGAGTTGCTGCAAATTCTATTGTAGACACTCCATTTACGCTGGAGCCACGTTTATTGTTTTTCTGCCACTGCTCTTAGTGATGTGAGCGAGATGGCACCTGAAACAATGCAGGGGTCATGGTGAAGACCTTTAATGAACATGAACAAAAAATGACAAAATGAATATGTGGGTTGGGGGGGGGGGGAGGGGGAGGGGTCCTACCCCTCTGCATGTGACGGTGTGTTTGCAGTGGTTGTATTCTACCCCGGCAACCACACGGGGTCGTTATAACTAAAATCATAAAATCATAAATTAAATTAACATGGACTTATTATAAGGTTAAATGTATTGACAGTTTTTCTAACAAACACTTTTAAATAATACTTAATGGAGTCACGTTTTGGACGATTGAACGTCTGAATGCCGTTTTACGTCACTTTTATCACATTTTAGGCCATCTATGACGGGCGATTTATTGTGGTAGCGGAAGACCATCCCATATTTCCTGGGAAGAACCACTGTATACCGCCCGTCACCCGTAAAAATCGACACTTTCTCACTTACAAGCGGAATTCGGTGTTTATGTTTAAACATATTTATTTTACATCGATTGCGAAACAAGTTCTTCAATTTAGATAATCACTCTCGATGGCTTCCTGGGTAGAACCAGTACTAAGCAATGTGGATAAATTATCGTGCTCAAGGGTAATTAACGTGGCCGCGACGGTGGATCGAACCCACGACCTCTCGATCAGGAGTTCGGCGCTCTACCACTGGACCACGCACTCCACTTAATTCGGCGAAGGGCGAGAAGGTTTACAACGCAACGTGGTTAACCCCTCAACCAAGGAAGCGCCATTGTTTTTTGTGTTTCTCAGCTCTCTGTGTAATAACAGATTGTTTGTATCACAACTATGATTCGAATTTCCGAAATGAGAACCAAACGTTTATACCCAGAACGTAAGGTCACCGCTTTTAATAAAATTATATTACTTGAAAACCAATATTTATCCACAGAGCTTACGCCTATTCGTCGAAGATCCTTCGTTTACAGACTATCCAGGGAAACAGCAGAGTGTCAATTAATTCCCTGTACTCGAATGAAACGAGGGATGATATATTGTTTTTCTTTCTTCTTTGATGAAGATCTTTAAACAAAGTCACGGCGATATGTAAATGTTATTTTAAAGTACCAAAATACGATAACCTTAAGGTTACATACTTGTTATCTTGTGTATGCCTTTGCAAAGGAGGCAGTAAATCAAAGAATATTGTAACATCTAGATTTTGATTTGGATTTCGAAAACGCGACTTACAATCTTCAAAGGAACGTCCAAGATATGACAAATTGTGCGCGAAGCGAGGGATACCATTATTTCGATTTTTCGACGAGTATTTCATGAATGTCTTAGTCGTTACCGTCTTCACGTTAGTGTTTCTTTTGAAAGCTACAAAGGAACAGTTATCTCCCAAGATATAAGACACCTTACAAGGCTTTCAACTTACTCAGGCGTTTATCTTGTCGTGTAGTCGGCCACACGCTTATTAGACATTAAACGCAAATATTGGTTCACGGAAGACCTACATAACACATCGCCAAATGTCGCGTGAACGCTATAAGCGTTTTTTTCACCGGAAGTGCCATGAGCGCGAAACATTTGTTAAAATTCTGACATTTTTTGCGTTTCCAGTAATGGACCTATTACTAGGAATCATATTTCTTTTACACCACCGGCTCTTTATACATACTATGGCTTCACAAAGATAGCAGTCATTGTGGAGTTTGTCTTCTTTAGAAAAAAAAACAGGACGGAATATTGCTGGTCAGCACTGACAGTGACGAAGCTTGTTTTTTTACGAAGCACGGGTCATGACAAAGCACAGGTCTTGCACGAGTCTTGATGAATCACGGGTCTTGACGAAGCACGTGTTTAACGAAAACGGGTCTTGACGAAGCATGTGTCTTGACACAGCACGGACCTTGACGAAACATTTGTCTTGACAAAACACGGGTCTTGCATGAATCTTGATGAATTGTGGCTCTTGACGAAGCAAGTCGTCTAACGAAGTACGGGTCTTGACGAAGCACCTGTCTTGACAGTTAAAAGCAAAGTATTATTGCATACTAACTGACGGACGTATTGCATCAATAATTATTTTAGGCTAAGGTAGAAGAATGTATTGAAAGCTATAAATTGTATCACCTTTTAAAGGAACACTGTCCGTAAGTAAGCAGATATTGAGCAGAATCAAATAACTGTCTGACTTTTATTCAGTGAAATGTATACATGAAAACATGAGCATATACCCTAAGAAGCCTGTAGATACATTCGTGAGTTTGAAAAAAAAGAAGCTTTAATTATTATTATTTGTAAATAAAGTGGGACCCACCATATTTACCTTTCCTGCGATTACGTGACTTCCATTAGCGCATTAGGTTTTCACCATAGCATGTATTGCATTATGTATTGCCGGTTAGCTTAGTCGGGAGCTATGTCGACTACTTTACGCTCACGCTCACTATTATTGCCGCGGGTGTAATTTTAGTTTGGGCTGCGAGTTCAAACGCCCGAAGCAGTTTCTCTTTTTTTCTGTACCGCGATTGAATTCCGTGCTGACTGCTCGCACAAAGCAGACGAAAATATCACGTGTTTATAACAAGTATTTAGTAGTAAATATTTAGTAGTATTTAAGTCGAACTTGTGCAATGGAAATAGTTAAAGGGATGTAAGCACATTCTAAAATCTAAAATATATGTTGTATGCATGCACGTTTAATTTGTTCACGACACTATAATATTAAACAATAGTTATCCAATCCCTGTGAAATGATACTTTCTTATTTGAGTATCAGATAAACGGCAAACCATTGTACGAAAATACCATTCAAACAACTATTTCCATTTGCTTTATTACAACCTTTACCATAACGATTGCTATTTTAACCTGTATTATATAAAGCATATATTCGTATGTAACTCATTTTGAATATAATCAAATAAGAAAACGGAAAATAATTGTCTAAGCACAGAGTGTTTTGCTCTTTAATATTCTATTGTTTATTTATATTATACTTAACCAATATTTAGAGATAACTGTATACATTGTATACGCTATTACAAATATGTTGAGGAATTAACGTTTAAAGTAACTCTCCCAACAATCTGCACTTAATATATGCTATTTAATAATACACATTGTACCATTTTTACATACATGCATGTTTGAGCCTTATGATATGTATACTTTATTCATGACCTCATGATGTATTTACTGTAATGAACTGAGTGAATAAAAGATTTGATTTGATTTGATTAGTCAAACAACCTTGCTTTTAATTAGTAAATATTCAATAATGTTTGTAATGTTTGCGAACATAATTAGTGTGTTTTATAGGCTAAAAGTTACGGACATTGTCCCTTTAAATCGAGGTGCTGATGTTAATACTTGATAACTTCTTCGAGATAATGCGTTAATTAGATCTAGCTTCATAATGGTCGACATGGGTTTAACATGAACATTTTAGCCAGCGTTCCGCGTTTTGTTCGTTTTCAATAATTCGTTAATATGAACATAGGCTAAATGTTGCACTTTTTTTTTCTCGCGTTTCTTGTTTTAGTCAAATATGTATATAAAGAAGGGTATGACGATAGGATTTGTGCTTTATAGGTTACAAAACATTAGTATACGGGCTGATTTTACAGTGCTTGCAACTTTTGCCATGAAAAAGAATTCAGGGTAAGGGCTAAAATTTAGGGTCGATTGGTTTAGTGTAAACACAATAATATGTTTGTTTCTTTGGCCTAGAAATTTGACAAAATAACATATAAAATAATAACTCTATAAAATAGTATATTTGTATAATAACAACAATATATGTAGCCGATATTACTTGACTTTAGACATGAAGGATGTATTTTATAATATGATATTGTAGCATGGTCGCTGAAATTTCCTTTGTATTTGCACAGGTGTAAATCATTTAATTGAAAATAATACCTTTCAGAATGATTGTTGTACTCTAACTACCAGTTATCTGAAGTTAGAGTATGGCAGACAGGTGAAAAGGACATTCTACAAAACAAGGTAAATCAATAGATGAGACCATACTCTATATATTGCATGAATATGCTGTAATATGACTTGGAAAAAAAATACAAAAAAACAACAAATAAAAACAAACAAAAAAAATACATAAAAAAAAACGTGATACATAATCAAGAATTATCCGATAAACTGTTTACAGTTATTGTTAGTGCTGTTTTGCTGTCGTTACGATTTAATCCCGAACTTGTCCTTTTTACGTGTCCTGTAAGCCTGACAACGGGTATCTGTGCGAGGTTAGGGTAGGTGTCAGAGTTACTTTGTTAAACCGTTTAAAACAAGATTTTAATGAGCGGATCCGTTTAAATCGCATCATAAATGTCCTTTGATAGTGTGAAATAAGCTTTTAACATCACTGATATCTTGCACAAATGGTGTCCAAACACAAATATTTTGCAATTGATAGGCGATAAACGCTAAGCGGATTAGAAAAGGCAATGCAGAGTATCGTGTGGCCAAGCTTTTTGATTTTAACCGACGAATTAAAATGCTGGTATCTTAATTAATAGGATATGAAAATCAAGAATGCTTGGGAAAGATAACATTCGTTAATGACGCGGTGCTTTAGGTATAAAAAAAAGACTTGCTGAGTGGTCGGATTAATCCAAATAACAAAGGTAATTAGGCCAGTCGTTAAAGGGACACACGGCAATCTTGAAGCTTCAAAATTAGCCCCCCAGTGTATTAATCCAGTATTATTTTGACTTTAAAGCTGTAGCATATAATTAAATATAAGCTTGAGATTGTTATTATTATTATCTTGTTATTTAATCATATGCTTAAATATAATATTCGTGCAATATATATATAACTTTATTGCCTCCATTTTCTGGAGATTTACATAATATATGGTTATAGGCATACATTTACAAGTACAAACTATTTAGAAAAGAAGAAAATGATAGAAAACATTTACAGGATGGCATGGTATATATATATATATATATATATATACTCTCATCACACGAAAACGGATTCTCGGGACAGCATATACTAGTACTCTATGTCTAATAAAGAAGCCTGTTGTCAGTCTGCCTTAAAAAGCAGGCTGATCCCAAACGTCGATCGGTCCCGAATATCAGTTTTCCTGTGAATTAATATCAGTTGCATGATATATCAACCATAGTTATTTTCCCAGTAAGAGTCGGCATGCGGACAGGTAAAAGTTTTCTCCGAAAACGAAATGGAAACTGAAACAGTGGGATTGAAACATGGTGAGCGAGCACGTATAGTAAATCAGTTTTCAAGTTACGTACATGTATATATCGCATAATCACAATTTTAAGCATATATGTGTTTCAAGAACTCTGCACACATAATCAGGAACGACGGATACAGTTCGGTATCTAGCATAAACATCAAATTGTCATCAACTTTGCCAAACATGTAGGTAATAAGTTCGAGCCTAGGTAGATGCAAAAACATGTTCCCAAGATAAACACTTAATGAGTTGAGTTTGCTATACAGCGCACTCCGTAATCTATCGCTATCAACACATGGACACTCGAATATTAAGTGTTCAATCCTCCCACTGACATATATGCTGACAACGAAGGCACACTTCCGGTTTATTCTGAACAGTAATTTTTTAATAATGACTGGGATAATTCCATGAGTGTTAGTTCTAAACTATTTCCTTTAATATTTAAACAAAGATTAATAGATAATTGCATGCAACAATGGATTAACGCTATAACTATATAAGATGTGAAAGAAAATTTGATTTTGAAACATATATAGGAACAGTATGCCCCAAACATTTAAGAAGTTGTATAACAAAAATAAGATTATCCGCTCATTGTTTAAGAATAGAAACAGGGAGATACTCAAGAGGGAGAACAGAGAGAAACGAAAGAGTGTGCGAAATTTGTAACACTAACGATATTGAAGACGAGTACCATTTTGATTTTGATCTGTTTTACTTACTCTAACATTAGAAACAAATACATTCCTAAATATTACAAAACAAGCATGTCTAAATTTGTGGCATTGTTGTAGTCATTAAACAAAAATATTATTCTTAGTTTAAGTAAATTTATTTCCGATGCGCTTGTATTAAGGCTTTCTACATCCAATTTAACAGACTAAAAAATAGCTAGATATCTTATTTCAGAACATCCTCGTTTATCATTGACATTCCATAATATGTGTATTTTTTTGGTTTAAATATGTATGAAGAAAAGAAAATCGTAATGATTATTTTGTTGTATATTATGCATAAAACCTGCCACGTTCTTGTATATTATTATTTTCATATATTTGTAAGGATGAAAAACTGTAATAGTTTAAGTCAATAAAATTATCTATCTTATCTATAAAAACAAACGAGACGCCGCGAGTTATTTTCACAAAATCAAGATGACCTTATAGTGACCACACTATACCCTAATGTTATCTTCATAAAAAAATATCTTTAAAATTAAAGAGACTAATCTTAAATATATAACAATTAATTTTCAAAACCAGCAAGCTGTAGATGTATATGGATATTAAAGGGACACACGACAATCTTGATGTTTTTTTAACTTTCAGCGTCATCTTAGTTTTTCTAAATTATTTGCTTATTGTTCGGGTCGCTTGCTTCAGCCAAAGGTTTTTCTGCAGTAGATTGAGCAATTCAATTAAATAATACGTACATCACTAGAACTGGTATGTTTAGTGGTAAATAAAAATACCTTAGTTTTGAAAACCGGTTGAGAAATAAATATTTTACAGCCGAAATGATTTTTTGATGGGGCAATCAATACCCATGTAAATCCCTTGTTGGTGGAACAGCAGAAAATTAAGAAATTTCATATAATTTCAGTTAGCCTTCATATATTGCTACAAAACGTTCAGGGTGTCTTAATTTATGAATATTCAACAATTTAAAACCTTTTTTTGATAAACATTCTAAAAAAAATAAAAAATTCATGCAGCAGAATTTTGCATTGAAAATGCCCCCATCAAAATCAGCTTTCGCACATGACATTTTTATTTCTCAACCGATTTTGAAAAGTAGTGTATTTTATTTACCACTAGAAATGTCTGTTTAACTGATATACAACTTATTTAGTTACGAGATGTATTTTGTCTGAAAAGTCCAATTTTTTTTTGGCTCAAACAAGCCCTGAACAATATTTGCAAATCATTATTAAAACTTAGTTTACTACATGTTGATCATACTGCACAAATAGTATATATACAGCTAGGGTAGAATATCGAAATAAATAAATAAAACTCCAAATTTTGTAACATTTTATTTAATTATATGCAAGCAGAGGTAAAGTCAAAATGATATTGGGTTAATAAATAGAGGTACTTGATAAATGCTTGATAAAAAATAATAAAAAATAAAAAAAATATAAAAATACGGAAATCATAAACTTATTTTTGACACATTCATATATTTAATTAATAATCAATCAATAGGATTATTAATAATGAACCAGCTTCAGATACGCTCTCTTTGGAATTAAACATTCATATAATTTATAATACATATCATATTTTAACTTCAAAGTGTTACTCTTTTGTTCAATATTTCTGCCCCTATACATTATTATAATTATATGTATTAGACGATCTATCAATACGTGTAAATTCCATAAATGCTAGGCGATCTGGAAAAGTAATCGGTTTCAATATAAATACAAGAGAAATCCCTCTTTATGTGCTTCTGGTTCATAAGAAACATGCATTATGTAAGCCGCAGTTTAATTTCGGTTGTTGAAAATATTTAAACTGGAAAACACGACAACTTGATGTATTGCTGTTGTTAAATCGTCAATATTAATTCATACGGAGTTCATATTGGTAGCAGTTATCCATATTATTAAATAAAACTGTATTTTAGACAACAAAACAAGAATTTATTATAGCCTTAAAGCTCCATATGAATTAATTTTAATGATTAATGCAACAAAAACTAGCCGTCGAGTCGAGTTTTCCAGACCAAACTATTTCATAAACAATAATTAAAACCATTATTTTATGGGGCCTATTGTACATTGAATAAGCAACTGAAACACACTACGGTGTTTTATCCGTTTTTGGATTGACATCCATAATTCTCCCAGATCCCCTCCAGTCCCTTTAAAGGGAATGTTGCGACACACCCATACAAGCTCTGTTATTGAGAGTTGTGAAAAACTATGAAAAAGGTGAAATAATTATCAAAATCGGATGATAAACAAAAAAGATATGCCCATTTGAAGGTTGTTCTAATAATGGATATGGAAGCCTCCATTTTGAGAACTATGACATCTCAGTTCCAAATAACCATCAATGGAATATTGCTAAATATCATTTAAGGCAAAGGAAAACACTGGAAATGAATGCAAAATCCTTTACTGGTCATATAAAGCATTACTGCCATTAAATATACGTATTTTACATACAGTTGCTGTCGTTTCATTTCCTATAAATCAGGAAAAGCTCATGTTTATAAATATTCCATATATGTTCATTTAGAACTGTGATGTCATAGCTCTCAAAATGGCGGCTTCCATATCCGTTTCAACAGAATCTTCAAATGATAATATCTCCTTTGTTTATCATCCGATTTTGATAATTATTTCACCCTTATTCAATTTTTATAGAACTCTCACTAATACAAATGTATGGCTGTGTCGCTACATTCCCTTTAATATGCTTAAGTAATTGTCTGTACATTATCTAGATGTGAGCCGCTTAGGTCTTATAGTATATTCCGTACCATTATTAATGGTAGGTACATGGTACTGTCAATAGACCAATACATGGCGAATACAGTCATACAGCATAGTATATTAGTATTGTTTTTTGTTACTCGTAACTCGTTTTTTTGTAACTCTCAACTCGTTTTTTGTTCCTCGCACCTCGCGTTTTGTTACTCTCGACTCGCTTTTTTTACTCGCTACTCGACACTCGACAAAAAGTAACCTTTCAACATTAGACCATATACCTAATAACAAATAGATTGGACACCACGAAAATTATCAAAATTTCACGTGGCACATTGCGAAAATTTCACAAATTATTTCCCAGCTTTAAATACACATATCATGAAGGGTTTTATAGATACAAGTTTCATTCTTGGCAAATCCCATCACACATTTAATTTTCTTTCCAATGGTAGTATTTTTCTTTCTCTTACATTCAGAGCAAAAAAGGAGTTTGACGGAAACTTTGACTATGTCAACACCTTGATTTTTAAGAGAAAAGCGAATAATTATGACATTTTTAGATTTAAACATCTTTTTATACAATTTCTTATTTTCAAAATAAACATAAATTATTATAATCCCATTTTACCATTCACTTTGAGTCTTTTGAATGTATTCTCATCAAAATCAGTGAATAACTGAGGGAGGAGTTTGAAGGAAAAGTTAAGGTGCCACTTGATATTTTAGTTACTTCATTTGTAAAGATAGGAAGTTTCCTATCTGTGTATTAAAGGGGTTGATGCACTATTTGCAAACACAATTTATATAAAAGGGCTCTGAAAAACTTGAAAAGCTGAAAGAATTATCAAAATGCCATGAAAAATAAAGGAGATATGATTTATTGAAAATTTGCAAAGAACGTAAATGCGCGATGACGTCATCGTTCACAGGGAGCCGCCTCGGCCACCTTAATCGTGAACGCTCGGCCAATCCCGTCATTCCTCGGGATCCCGCGAAGCAGTGTACGAGATGTTGCGAATGCGGCCACCTTTGAACGATGACGTCATCGCGCCTTTTTTACCATATTGATAAAATACATTTTAAAGCAAAGAAAATCACTGCAAATTGATTAAAAATAAATATACAGATGTAAAATGTATACATTATATGTTATTTTCTTTCTTTTAAAAGACATTTTGTAAATATGCCATATATGGTAAAAAGTCGCGATGACGTCATCGTTCCAAAATGGCCGCCTCCATTTATGTTTCTTTGCACATTTTCATATCTCCTGTATTTTTCATAGCATTTTGATAATTCTTTCAGTTTTTTTCACCTTTTTCAGAGCCCTTTAAAATAAACATTGTTTGAAAATAGTGCATCGACCCCTTTAATATGTCTGTGATTTGACCATCCAACAGTTACCCCTGATAAGCCGGAGCGTCTACAGGATGTCTATTTTTGGGATAATCTTTAGGGCTGAATAAAGCTTTTTTTACCCTCGGGAGAAGCTATATTCTCACCGACACTCTGAAATACAACCGAAATCACATTTGTTTTTAGATGCTTATGAATTATTCGGTGGATAAATAGTGAGACAGGAATAAGGATTTGGGTACAAAGGAAAAATATCTAGGTGTGAAATTCATATGAACCACATAAGTATCGGCCACATATGTTTTTCACATATATATTTCATATGAATGTAACACATGTTAAATATATGAAAATAAATTTAACTAAATAACATTGAAACTTATACAGGTTGTTTAACTATTTTCTACAATATTTTACAGAAATTATATAAATGCTATATGTATTTAATATATAATGGTTTTAAATGAAATACATATATTTTATATGTGTCGCAGGTGAATTATTTTAACATGAAAAATATATGTGGTAAATATGTGCCACATATGTATCATTTACATTATACGGTACATATGTAAATAACATGTAAATAACATGATGTACATATGAAATTAACATGTAGATAAGAAGAAATTCAAACATATTACGGTGAGTGAAAGAGAGGGTGTCTAGTTACGGAAGAGTGTGGAACCGGAAGGAATAAATTAAGCGGGGTTTGGAAAGTGGTGGAGAAAACAGTGAGGATAAAGAGGAATGCGTGGGCGATGAAACAGTGTGTATTAGACAAAGATCCCTTGTTGGTCTCACATTACCGGTCAAGTATTACGTGATTCCAGGTTAACTTGACACACAATTCAATCCAGGCTGTTTAAAGCCGGGTTTGTACTTTATTATTTCAAACACTGGCATATGTGATTTATGCTTCACCATTCTTTTCTACGTTGAAGGTTGTTGTCAGTCTAAAAGTAACGATGTTCCAACATGTCACAATGATAAACATTAGTCAAGATGTTTTACTTTTGTTATTTACCGTTAGTTGGCTACAGAAGCGTTAAATGGGGCAAACAGACGGTATATACCACCTTCCATTAACTGTTTCAATGTTTTGTGCCACGGAACTTTAGTGAGTGTAAGCGAAGTTTGATAACACGATATCAATTTATCTTCATACACATTGACACCGTTACAATAACTCGCCATCTTGTTGCGCGTCTTTTGATACTGATCTAAACGGCTGGAAATGTGGGAATCTTAACTGTCCAGCACCTTTCAAATTGCTTGCCAATGAGTACCATGTTGTAATTTCAAAACTTGAGTACTATTGCATTTATCCGTGTAAAAAAAAATGAAATGAATGATACAAGCAGTTATCTGGTTACGTAATGGCTCCTCGCCATAACGGGGACGAGTCTTTTCTCAAAAACAAAGAGAAGAACATTGCATTAAAAACCCTTTTAGTAACGTAACACCTGCATAGATCGATGTTACCGACGTAATTCCGCCATAGATCGATGTTAATGTCGAAACACCTACATATATCGATGTTAATGTCGGAACACGTATACATATAGATGTTACTGTCGGAACACCTGCAGTATCGATGTTACTGTCTGAACACATGCAATTTATCGATGTTACTGTCGGAACACCTGCATATATCGATGTTTCTGTCGGAACACGTATACAGATCGATGTTACTGTCGGAACACCTACATAGATCGATGTTACTGTCGGAACACCTACAGTATCGATGTTACTGTCTGAACGCATGCATATATCGATGTTACTGTCGGAACACCTACATATATCGATGTTACTGTCGGATCACCTAAACAGTCGATGTTACTGTCGGAACACCAACATAGATCGATGTTACTGTCGGAACACCTACACATCGATGTTACTGTCGGAATACCTACATATATCTATGTTACTGTCGGAACACCTACAATAACGATGTTACTGTCGGAACACCTACACAGATATATGTTAATTTCGGAACACCTACAAAGATCGATGTTACTGTCGGAACACCTACGCATATCGATGTTATTGTTGGAACAGGTACAAGATCGATGTTACTGTCGGAACACCTACCTCGATCGATGGTACTGTCGGAACACCTATATAGATCGATGTTACTGTCGGAAGACCTACTTGAAAATCTATAGAATAAGAGGGGCACTCGAACAAACAAATGAACGAACAAACGAACGATAGAACGAAAGATATAACGATAGAACGAACAAATATATAAATACCTGAATGAATGAATAAATGAATGAATGAATGGAACGAACGAACGAACGAACGAACGAACGAACGAACGAACGAACGAAATTTGATGAGAATACATTCAAAAGATTCATAGTGAATAGCAAAATGGGATTACATAATTTAAGTTTATTTTCAAAATAAAAAATTGTATAAAAATGTCATCATTTTTCACTGTTTTCTTAAAAATCAAGGTTTTGACATAGTCAAAGTTTCCGTCAAACTCCTTTTTTGCTCTACATATAAGAGAGAGCAATTATCATTGGAAAGAAAATTACATTTGTGATGGGATTTGGCATGAATGAAACTTGTATCTATAAAACTCTTCATGATATGTGTGTTTAAAGTTGGGAAATATTTTGTGAAATTTTCGCACTGTGCCAAGTGAAATTTAGATAATTTTTGTAGTGTCCAATCTATTTGTTATTAGGTCTGTGGTTTAATTTATAAATGCGAAAACGGATAAGACTTGAAATAATAAAAAAATGCATCTGAACATCACACACACTATACTATAATATATAACAAGATGTTACAATCAGCCAAGCGCTCTACTGTAATAAATTACTTGATCACATTACTAAGACATTACTAATTCGCGACACAATTAAAGGTCGTTCCATCGCGAACAATCGTAAAAAGTCGGTCAATTCCGTCATTCTTCGAGATGGGATATTTACGAGATGTTGCGAATGCAGGTATTATACCACTAATTATTTTCCCCATAGACACCAATGTTAAAGTGTCACATATTAATGATTTGCTGCAAATTCAACTCAAGTATGGATAATGCAGCAGTGTAATGTTCATATAGAAAATTAATTTTCCACTTGAAAAATCACCAGAAAAGGTGGGGTCACAAGACATGTAAGAAAGTTCTTGTTTGTTTACTAAACAGGTCAAGGGTACAGCTGTTTTCATTGATTGACTGGTTTCATTGCTCACAAAGTGTAAGCATAGAGTCGAAATTTCGAAAATGTTCATCAGTTATCTAGTAAAACTTATTAATACGCTTCTTATACATACAACCACAACATCGAATAGAAATGGTCAGTTTTCCCCTACTTATTATGCCCGTTTTCATCAAAAAAGGAGGGATTACTTTTTATTATAGGAACTACACTCGACTACACCTCGGAGTCTTACATGTAATTAGTGGTGGTAAACCTATAAGAGAAGAAAACGTGTTCAGATATTTCTTAAATGAGGATTTTGTGTTGTTATTTTCATAACAAACTTAAAAACACCTACTTCATGAAAATCGATTGATTATTTGTGGAGATATGGTCTTGTGAATACCAAGGACAATAGTCTGAAATCGACAAAAGTCAGTGATATTTTTTTTTAACTTTTACTCTATCTGAATTGTCATACCAAAGGGCATTTCTTGTCAATACACCATAATAAATAGATCAAATTTTTAGAACAGTCAATGGACATTAATAAAATATGCATTTTAGGTACAATTAGGACGATGCATATGCCAATTTATGTCGATTTTCATGCCAAAAATGATTTTTTAAGATCATTCTTCAAAATTTGTGGTACCATACCTTATATTAGTAGCGAATACGAGCTCAATAATGTCATAATTACCACTAAAATCAAAATTGATACCAGCTGAACGCTACCAAGTCGAGTTTGAATGATAAAGAATAATATTTTGCCTTTTACACAATCTTCATTTTTTCACAGTGTCCTATTTTAGGGGGGTAGGGGAAATATTTAGTGGTTTCATGCCTACCAAACGTGCTGCCATGCAGATTTAATTGATGTAAATGTGTTGCACACATGCAACCCTACATGTTGATACCAAAAAAGCATAGTTCAATTGCAAACACTTCACAAACACGTCATGTTAAACACGAAACAAATTAAAACTCCAAATTACGGCTTTTAAAATTGAACTAAAAACGCTCAAAACCTATGTAAAAAACTACGAAAAACTTGTTTCTGAGCTTATTTTACCAATTGTTATCGGAAAAGTGTCCCTAGGTACGAATCTGAACGAGTCCTAATTACTGCACGTATCTCTTATAGGTATTATACCACTAATTATTTTCCCATAGACAGTTAAAGCGTCACATATTAATGATTTGCTGCAAATTCAACTCAAGTATGGATAATGCAGCAGTGTAATGTTCATATAGAAAACTAATTTTCCACTTGAAATATTCACCAGAAAAGGTGGGGTCACAAGACATGTAAGAAAGTTCTTGTTTGTTTACAAAACAGGTCAAGGGTACAGCTGTTTTCATTGATTGACTGTTTTCATTGCTCACAAAGTGTAAGCATAGAGTCGAAATTTCGAAAATGTTCATCAGTTATCCAGTAAAACTTATTAATACGCTTCTTATACATACAACCACAAAATCGAATAGAAATGGGCAGTTTTCCCCTACTTATTATGCCCGTTTTCATCAAAAAAGGAGGGATTACTTTTTATTATAGGAACTACATTCGACTACACCTCGGAGTCTTACATGTAATTAGTGGTGGTAAACCTGCATGCGCGGAGTCGGGCTGCCGTTAAGCAAGTGTATGACATCACGTTGGAAAACTCATTAGTGATCGACGAACGTTAACACCTGTTTAATTAGCGGAAATATGGATTAAAAAATCGAACAGGAAAAGTAGCATTCAAAGACGACAGTCAACCACAAACACACACAGAAACAAAGAACAACATTACAAAGAATACAACATTACAAATGAATAAAATATCAAATACGACATCACAAACACAAAAAGAGGGTTGACAATAGAAGTATATAATTTTAGGTTTGCTAGATGGCCGGATGAGTCTATTTCATCGCTCTTCGGCGGTTGGAAATCTCAATCTTGGTATCCATCGAACCTTAGTTTATAACTCTCTTCGTACACGTAAAAAATGAAGGTTCAGCATTATTTTCCGTTTACTTTCCAAAGACCCCTTGCATACACATTATGTTTACATGTACCGTAGAGAACACGTAATTCAACTGAAACACTTTCTACGGCAAATATTTTGTATACATTTTTAATAGCTGTGTTTTGTTTATACAAATACTGTTTTCTCATATAAACGAGACAATCGTCAAGCTTTTGTTATATTCTGTGGAAGAAATGAAATAGGCGGGTAAATCCCATAATATCACTGGATTAGGATACCGCTTACATCTTGTCTGGGTTTAAGAGCTTCCTATGTCAATATACACCCTGCATAAGACACGACTTTAAACGATTTGAAAGTTTATGGCGCATTTTACGAAGATTCGATGATATTTAAACAAACGTTATTTTCCGTCGTTTAGAAGTTATATAGTTCATGTAACCCCGGTTTTCTTCTATATGTCAATAACGGGTATGTCCTTTGTGAAAATAGTTACTTTTGATAACGATACGAACTGAAGCAAAACAAACATTTCTGTTTCACTTGTCTATTTGTAAATTCATAAATTGTTCATTTCAAATCAAATAAAAATCTGTCACAAGTGCGTAAGATAAACACTAAAGTTATGTTGCCATTTTATTACCGTCTGCTATCAGTTTTGATGGCGGGAAAATATTCATCCAAACAAAGATTTACATCAAAAGGCGTGAAGTGCGTCTAACGATTTCGTTATTATAGTAGATAATGGAATAGAGCAAACAAGGGAACATTGCTATAAAAAGACCCATAAATAACGCATATTAAATTTAATGACAAAACAAAAGTGCCGTAAATATTTTGAAGAACACTCAAATTTTTCATTAAGATGTCATTTGAGTCGAAACAATAATAATGTGACCATATTTCAAGGATATATTGGGAAGGGTCGTAGCTAATGTTGTTAGAACGTGTGGCTCAACCCGTTTGCATGGCAATAACATATGTTTAAATGAAGGATATTTTGACTGATGCAGTTTTGAAACGTGCACATGCGTGATGTTAGAATAGAACAGAATAAAATATTTTTATTGAACCAATTCTGGGCCATTTCTGGCATGCAATACACAAATGTTATACAATATGCAAATTTAAAAGGTTCCAAAAGAACACATTTCTGTAACCCAATACAACATACAAATATAAAAACAGTATTAAGCAAAGAACAAATAATAATAAAACTGACGTCAATTAGTATGCTACTACCAGCCTACATTTATCTTTTCGTAGTTAAAAAAAAACTGAGCACAAATTCTGCTGTTGACTTAATCACTTGATCACTTTCATTAGAAAGACTAAAGGTTAATTTGTTTATATGTGACAAGCTTTTGAAATTATGACATAAGCTAGATATTTCCTCGATAAAATATGCCCTTTCCTTTGAATAAGTAGGGCGATTAAACATAAAATGTAATTCATCTTCAGTCCGATTAAGATCACATAGTTGACAACGTCTGTCTAATACAGGTATGTTTTTATAACGACATTTTTTCAATTTGAAACTGATGAGCACTTATTCTGAATCTCGTGAAACAAGATCTAATTCTCGGATCTTTAATTACAGCGAGGTATTCTCATATTCAAAAATATTCTTAAATTTAGCATATGTACGTAATTTCATTGTTGTTATGTAATGACTATAATATATGTTCCATTGAGGTATACAGGAAGTAAATCACTGTGGTATTCATGCCTGGTGCAGTCGAAAGGAGTTCCCAAATATATAATCCCTAACTAGTTTGTGATAAAAGGCATTTTTGAGTATTTTCTGGCTGAAATGACTTTATTGACTTGTTTGTGAGAGCTAAGAACGATTTGCATGGCTGAATGATGATTTTAATTATCAACTTGAAAGTTTTGAAAGTGAAAGTAGAACACATTTAAGAGGTGCCGAATGAATGCAGTTTGTTCACGGTGTCAACAAAGACCAGCATTTTATTTTTTTATATGCCACATGACCCCTACTATTCTCAGCAGTTTTTTAGAGAGGAAGGTCTCATGACTAAGAACATGTAAGTGAATCTTAGTTTGAACTTCATTTTGAAAAATTGCTGACTAGAAAGCTTGGGAAATATCGCACAGGACTCAATGGGATTTGCTTTACTTCCGGTACACCTTGATAAGCAGGCGAGTTGCGCATACTACACTGGTTTCCATCTCTATCAAAATGGTTCCCATCTTACCGGTTCAGAATCAGAATAAAACTAGTATCTTATTCTATTATCTGTTTCTGAAAAGTTTCGACAGCAGTTTTGAGCCAAAAAAAAAGAGAGTCAAACTGAACATAATTCAGAATTCAATTTTACGGCGCACCAACACATGAAAGGTTATATGGCACCTTACAGGAATTAACATGCCAGGCTCATCCTCCATTTACATCAATATAAAATATGGAGAATGGGCGAGGAACCTTCTTACCTGCAGAACTGCAGAGTTGCTGCAAATGCTTTAGTAGACACTTTACGATGAAGCCACGTTTTTACGCTGGCATATATACGCGGTGTCATGATAAAGACCTTGAATGAGCATGATAAAAATGACACAAAATGAATATGAACGGGACGGAGGAGGGGGATTGCAACCACACGGGACATAATTCAGAATAGTTGTTCTATGATAGCTAGAGGTGTCTCAGATATTATAAACAAGCTGAAGGATGTCATCGTCATAATCGTCACCTTCGTTTTGTCGTCAGTTGTCATTATTACCATTACTGGAATCATCGTTTATTTATATTTGATTTTAATTTACTCACTTTCATCTGATATTATATTATATGGTGGTCATTTTTGACTCCGTAACTTAAAATGCTTTCAAGTAGAATTTCTTTTGAAGTACTTCATTTAAAAAACAGACGCCCGTGGGTAGCTGTGTGTAGCTGAGAGGGTATTTAATTCTCATTTATTCCACTTCATCTGTTGCACGTTTAATTGGTTGTATCAGCTAGTGGGCGTGGCCTTTGTTCAAATGATTCCGAACCATCCAAATGCTTTTCAAAGCAACCGTGTAATTTTCAATTTTACACTCGAAGTGGTCACTTTTACTTGCTACAAGCGGCCCATGCAATCGATGCCCATACCGAACGCTCCGTCAAACGTTTGATGTAGTCAAGACAAATTTCTTTTGAGTATTTTAACTCCCTTCAAGACATTTTGATGAGCTGAGATTGGCTATTTACCACTTTCATGCACACAAGAATACTTCATACACAATGATGACTTTTTCGGTACGATATGCCATTGAAGGCACCTGTTATATGATGCCCGGATAGTAAAGACGCCGCGTCGTAAACGTTCTCGTCTCTCAACCCGGCGGGTTCGAATCGGTAAGCGGGAAATGGACACATTTAGAAGGACCTACTTAAAGACACATTTTCCAACTGAATGTAGTCGTTGAAAAATCATGGATAGCATGCTTTTTAACTGCTTACTTCTCGCTGACTGATTACCACAGAGACATTATATTGAGGCCCCATCACAGTTTTTTTCTTTTCATTTACTATTACCTTAGTTTTTGATATAAAATATATTGTAACTAAAAACACTAGATTGTTTATTATGGGGGAGCATATAGTCGCCGCTTTTTCCGTTCGTCCGTGTGTGCGTTCGTGCGTCACACTTTTTGTCCGGAGCATAACTCAAAAGGTATGCTTGATTAAAGTTCGTGTGTGAATGATTAGGACAATGAGACGGAGTGCAGTTCATAGGAACCATAACTCTAGCTGCACTACTTTTTTAAGTATCTTCCTTTTTTTCCCGGGTTTGCACCATAACTCTAGCTGCACTACTTTTTTAAGTATCTTCCTTTTTTTCCCGGGTTTGCACCTGGGGTCTTCCTCCACCAATAAAAAGCTGGAATGTCGCCAAATGATCTTAGCTGTTGGTGCAACTATAAAATCCAGTTTAATGAATTCATATAAGATTTGGTTGAATTCCGACAAGAGGTTTTTGAGAAAAAGTCGTCAGAAGCAAAAGATAACGACGACGACGGACGACGGACAGACAACGGATGGACGACGGACGAAGAGTGATTCCAAAACATCACACTGAGCCTTCGGCTCAGGTGATCAAAAACACTGACAGATGACAACGATTTTGAATTTTGAAGTCCCGATGAGTTTCTTGCATTTGAGATTTACTAAAACATGGCAGAGAAGTAACTGATAATAGAGTATATTGTGCTAAAAATACAAAAACTATTAATTGTTAACACGGGTTTTTTAAGAAAATCCATCTATACATAGTTGTTTTAACATATATACAAGTGCACATAAAATGCAAAACGGTTATCATTTTTACTACATTATTATACACTCTTTATGGGACGGGCCTCATCCTTTGACAAAAAACTGATAATCTCAATTTCCTTGTGCAAATGTATCCCCCCCCCCCCCCCCACACCCCCACACCCAAATACAATAGGCTCGAAATGTGTCTTTAATATTCATGATAATGAGCTCCGCCTACTGTATATTTGGAACGCTTCGGTTAGTTATGTAATAACGATGACGACGTTCATTGTTTACTGTTTACTTGAGTGTTTAGTTAGGCCTATTAGTAAAGTATTTTCTAAATAAAGGTTAGGAAATGTCGTGTTATGTTCGCCTGTTTGTCCATCTGTTTTAACACGCCGGTTCCGACCGCGTTTACTACACAACCGCCGCATTTCACGAGATAAAAACAACAACAAATATTTTCCTCTCGAAAACCTCACAGACATAATAACAAACACACATAATAACAAATAGATTGGACACTACAAAAATTATCTAAATTTCACGTGGCACAGCGCGAAAATTTCACAAAATATTTTCCCAACTTTAAACACACATATCATGAAGAGTTTTATAGATACAAGTTTCATTCATGCCAAATCCCATCACAAATTTAATTTTCTTTCCAATGACAATATTTTGCTTTCTCTTACATTTAGAGCAAAAAAGGAGTTTGACGGAAACTTTGACTATGTCAAAACCTTGATTTTTAAGAGAAAATCGAAAAATGATGACATTTTTAACTTAAACATCTTTTCATACAATTTCTTATTTTGAAAATAAACATAAATTATTATAATCCCATTTTGCTGTTCATTATGAATCTTTTGAATGTATTCAAGTCAAAATCAGTGAATAATTGACAGAAAAGATAGAAGGAAAAATTAAGGTGCCACGTGATATTTTGGTTACTTCATTTTGGTTTCCTATCTGTTTATTAATATACTGAAAGGAAAAAGAAACGCGACACGGGAATTTCCGCTATATATTGTATGTACAATATGCTGCTGTTAATTGAATGGTACGTAAGATCTTTCTTTTCGGGAAAAAGACTGAAACAACACGTAACACAGCAAATAGTATTCCTGCAAAGTTTTATTATTGACAGAGTACGCGTTTGGCGCAAACTTAGGATGCACAATTTTGCAAACTCATTACGTTAATACAGTACTGAACTGGCTCAATTTTTCAAAGAGGAACTTAAACATTTATGAATTTCTTGTTACAACGTGTACTGTGATTAAAACGTCTGCAACATCACAGTTGTGTCCTTTCTCTAACTAACTGCAAATTATTGTTTTACAAAACATCTTCGGATTTTCTTGGAACATATATGGAATTAAGTGTGCAGTATATACAATATATAGCGGAAATTCCCGTGTCGCGTTTCTTTTTCCTTTCAGTATATGTCTGTGAAAACCTGTAAACATATAATAGTCCATTTTCACATATTTCACCCACCTAAACTCTAGCACTCAGGTGAGCGCTCAAGGACACCTGGGCCTCTTTTTTCTTTAACACAATTCCCATACCTCGTTTTCAATTTCGTCAAATCAAAAAAAATACCAGTAACCATGGTGAGGCAGAAAAAAACAAAACTACCATGATTAGTTTCTTTTTTCAAATTGAATCAAATTGAATCAATTACATATCCTCGAAACACCGTTAGTTTACGGTTCCCTTTCCTCGAGTGATCTTGATTAAACGCTCTTTCACGTCACCGGCGTCATATTGCACCGCAAATAAGTCAATTATTGGTGGTAAACCACCTTTGGCTATCTGTACCACTTGTACGGGGGAAATAACGACTTACTTCTAGAGTACACATTATTACTCGAAAACCACCATCTGCCTGTTGAAGTGTCATACATAATCAATGAGAGTTTAAAAAAAGAAGCATTGTCAATTCAAAGTTCTCCTATTACAAAACTGTTAAAATAAAATAAAATAATAAAATAAAATAAAATAAAATAAAATAAAATAAAATAAAATAAAATAATAAAATAAAATAAAATAAAATAAAATAAAATAAAATAAAATAAAATAAAATAAAATAAAATAAAATAAAATAAAATAAAATAAAATAAAATAAAATAAATAGAATAAAATAAAATAAAATAAAATAAAATGAAATAAAACAAACTAAAAATAAATAAATTATAAAATAAAATAATATAAAACAACCATTTTATAATTATAAGTTTCCATTATTAAAAGTAACCACTGTCGCATTCCCTACAACGTATGTATTGAGTTTAACATCGTTTTTAACAATTTTCCAGTCATATCACGACGGTGCCTACTTGTAGCAGTGAGCTCAATGTACAACTTTATAGTGCTGCCACGCTGGAATACACGCCGTAGAGATATGGCATAGTACCCCACCCAGTCACATTGTACTGACACCGGGCCGACCTAACGTCAAGCAAGGGAGCTACTAGTACCATTTTCATGAAGTCTTTGGGATGACCCTGCTGGAGGATTGAACCCACGACCTCCAGCATGCGAGGCAGACGCTGTACCACGACGCCACCGCCGCGGTCACTTACAAAGCAAAGTACTCTTACGGCCCATTATGAGGTACCGCTTCATTGCAGTTATACCAGTTAGTATAATGTATAATAGTCAAACCACCACCTAGAAAAAACAGGTCATGGAAGCCCGAAATGTCCGGGAACACTCACTATCACACCGCTGTTTAAGGTAAGTTTATACTTTTATTGAGGGTTATAATAGCGTAAATGTGTCTCCATGCCCCGTAAAGCGAAAATGTCGATAACATGGGGTGGTGGTGGGGGTGGGAGGGGTGTGGGGTGTTAAAATATCAAACCTTGTTAGAATTCTGGGAAACTTACTTTACAGTACAAATAAACATGTCTGCTATGTTTCCTGGTGGTGGGGGTGAATATCTTCTAAGAAAGAATTATGTATGCTACCGCCGGGTCAAATGTCAACGTTAGTTGTAGCTGTATGCCTTCCAATGGCATACCCTGTCTACTTTCACTTCTAAAAATGTATACCAAAAACTATTATTACTGTTATATTGTGGCTTCTGAAGAAAGACAAAAGACCTTGCCATACTGCAAAGAAAATTCTCAGGATTTCACTGGTCAATGCGCCGTAGACATGAGCCCAAGTCTACGTCTCGAGACGTGAACATAGGACGAATTCCCCGTAGGTACTCCTTTACTCAAATAAACAAAAATAAAATGGCGACGATAACGTTGCCGATTCGTTTTTGAAACCGCCGATTGTTTCCTTCCGATCGCTTTTCTGTGCTTTCCACTGTGTGTAAAAGTCTGAAATAATCGTAAGTGTATTTTTTTGGCAATTTTACAGATAATAAAACATTAACATAGTGACAAAATACGTTTTATTTTATTAAAATATCCGCCAAATTTAACGACGTTAGAGCGACGACGTCACGAAAGTAAACAACGTCTAGTTAGAGGCACGTTACTGAGAAATTGGCGCAATAAAAATGAAATCGTGTTTTTGGCTGATTTTTTCTTAAATAAATGGTTACAACTTTGAAGTATGACAAATTCGTTATTAGGATTCTTGACAGGGAACATGGGCTCACATTCCCTGCCTGGAAATATATATTCCCCCTCGCCTAACGGCTCGGGTGAATATAATTTCCAGGCAGGGAATGTGAGCCCATGTCCCCTGTCAAGAATCCTAATAACTAATATTGTCATACTGCGAAGAAAATTCTCGGGATTTCATTGGTCAATGAGCCGTAGACATGAGCCCATGTCTAGAGTATCCCATACCCGCAATACACAAAAACAAAATGGCGACGATAACGTTGCCGATTCGTTTTGGAAACCGCCGATTGTTTCCTTTCCATCGTTTTTCTGCGCTTTCCATTGTGTGTAAATGTCTGAAATAATCGTAAGTGTATGTTTTTTTTTGCAATTTTACAGATAATAAAACATTAATATAGTATAAGATACGTTTATTTTACGAAAAAATCCGCCAAATATAACGACGTTAGAACGATGACGTCACGAAAAAACAACGTCTAGTTAGAGGCACGTTACGGGGAAATTGGCGCAATAAATATGAAAACGTGTTTTTGGCTGTGTTTTTTTCTTAAATAAATGGTAACAACTTTGAAGAATGACAAATTCGTTATTAGGATTCATGACAGGGAACATGGGCTCACATTCCCTGCCTGGAAAGTATATTCCCCCTCGCCTAACGGCTCGGGTGAATATAGTTCCAGGCAGGGAATGTGAGCCCATGTCCACTGTCAAGAATCCTAATAACTAATAATATTATATGACGTATGCACAGAATTTGGTATATATAGTGTTAGGCTATTAAAGTACACAACATTACCGTGTGATTATTGCACCGAAAAGCTCATTCTAGTTTTAAAAAATATCACAAAGGAAACGCCATTGTTGAAAAAGAGTTCTCTTTGGTTATGTAAATATTTCCCTTTTTGATACTTCGATTTTTTGCACCGAGATACCTCGGAAGTAGAATAAGTGCGAGGTATGACTTCCAAAATGGCGCCCTTGAGCAACAATGGTGAAAAACGAAATTATCGTTGAGTATTCTTCTTCTGGAAATGCATACCAAAGAAGAATAACTTGGGCGTTAAGTACCCTGCTAAATATCCTTAATCCGTTGAGAAGATAAAGGTTATTAAAGTTTATACAATCGACTTTAACACATTAACAAATCTATTTTGATTGCAACTATTCACTGCCATTGATCGACGGAAATTTCGAAAGAGAGTAGTGTTTATATTTTCAAACACTCCAAAATTAAAATATCAATTTTTAAAAGCAGTTTACAAATTTAACACTTTCAATACAGACTTTGTTTGGGTAAAAACATCAATAAGAGTAAATGATTTTGTTTTATTTATATAATGTTGATGTCACCGAGTACAAATTGGCGGGATCAATATTAAGTATACCGTGTGCTTCACCACCTTATATGGTATACAGTGGGGTGGACTTTAAATATCGTAAAACAGTTGTTTTGTTAGACATAATTAAGACAAGCTTTTCTATGATGTTAATTGCTTGTTTTTTTTATATTTCCGAAACATTCGTTGCCAAGTCACTAAGAGTTTGTATATGTATATATAAGTGCCGTGTGCAAAACACTATAATAGAACAGTTGAAATAATGTTAAAAAGTGCGTTATATCAGACATACAAGGGACTGTGCATGCGGCAATTATGGCGGGGAACTGAATTGGGTTTTACGGCGCACCAACACATGAAAGGTTATATATATTTGGCGCCTAACAGGAATGAACATGCCAGGCTCATCCTCCACTTACATCAATATAAAACAATGGGCCTAGAACCTTTTTATCCCTTAGAACCCTGTAGTAGACACTCCAATTACGATGTAGTCACGTTTCCAAGTGTGCATACACCTTAAATGAGCATGATAAAAAATGAAGTTGGGTCCTACCCCTCTGCCGTTAGCGCGGGATTTGCAGTGGTTGTATTTTACCCCGGCAACCATACGTGCAGGAAACATGATAAAACAGTAATAGAACTCAGCACAAACTAAATTGGCGAAAGCCTTAAAATATGACGGTAGAATTGATACCGGACGACCCGGCACTGAGTTTCGTCGACGTGTTCTTGTTCATTCAAGACACTTTCCCTTAGCCTCGTCCTTCGGATTGCGACGTAAACTGGGCGGCCCATGTATCAGAGACTATTCCTCCAATCTTCTTTCCTTCAATGATTTTACATGAGGCAAAAAAAGAAAAATAGGTGTGTTTCCTATTGCATGCTCTAAAAAAAAAGTGTAGGTCGGTAGGCTTTTTTTTTTTTTTTTTTTTTTTTTTTGAGCAAGATATTGTGCGATTCTACATGTATTTATCTCATAAACCCCATACAAGTTGATGATACAACTTAAAGTTTCTCTTTGATGTCAGTTTACCTCGATATATTGTGATAAATCATTGTTCAGAACAAATTTAAAAAAAAAAAAAGTTTTAGGGTCCGGCCCCTTAAAAATAGGGTCGGTCGGGCCACCGGAAACACAGGTATTTTTTTTTTTGGCCTAAGATAGCACATGGCATTTTGTAAGTTTCAAATAACGCGCCACTTAAATACAGCCTGCTACTTGAACGTTAACCAGTAATTACTTTTATGCAAATGAGCCTCTTGGTGATGTCAGACGTTGCCCCGGGAGACGATGACGTTTAACAATATGAAGAAGATGTCCCCAATTAGCCGTGTTACACACTGGACGATTTTTATTTCTGGTGAAAGAAGAGAACACAATCGGCTTATCAATTCCACTAATATTTTCCCATTTTCAGGCCAATGTTTTGTGGTAATTTTATTTATTATTCGCCTATGGACAAATGTTGAGAGAAATTGAACAACAATTAGTTTTGTGCTGGTGAGAAGGACATGGCGAGAAACTGGTGAAGGATGCAATATTAGATTAGACGAAACTAGCAGGAGGAGACATGGAGCCTAATACAGTTACTGGTCGGCATTTCAGTAATACAATTCTCAATACACTTCCAACCTTCTACCGTTACCGGACGGCGGCTCAGTGCATCAAACTTCATACAGTTTATTGGCCGGCATCTCATTAATACACAATTAAAGCCAGGCACCTTAATATCGTTTAAACAGTATACAGTTGCCTGCCGGTAACTGAATATATCTGCGCACAGGCCGGCACCTCAGTCTACTTCATACATTATACAGTTATTTTGGGCTTGGGCCGCTTGAAGCAAATATGCTGTGAACCTTCTACAGTTACAGGCCGGTAACTCAGTATAATGCGAATCTTCTACAGTTACAGGGCGGCAACTCAGTATACTGTGAACCTTCTACAGTTACAGACCGGCACCTCAATATACTGTGAACCTTCTACAGTAACAGACCGGCACCTCAAGATACTGTAAACCTGCTACAGTTACAGGCCGGTAACACAATATACTGTGAACCTTCTACAGTTACAGGCCGGTAACTCAATATACTGTGAACCTTCTACAGTTACAGGCCGGTATCTCACTACACTGTGAACCTTCTATAGTTACAGACCGGCACCTCAATATACTGTGAACCTTCTACATTACAGGCCGTCAACTAAGTTTACTGTGAACCGTCTACAGTTACAGGCCAATATCTCAATATACTGTAAACCTTCTACAGTTACAGTCCGGCACCTCAATATACTGTGAACCTTCTACAGTTACAGACCGGTAACTCAATATACTGTGAACCTTCTACAGCTACAGGCCTGCAACTCTGTATACTGTGAACCTCTACAGTTATAGGCCGGCCCCTCAGTAAACTGTGAACCTTCTACAGTTACAGGCCGGCACGTCAATATACGTTGAACCTTCTACAGTTACAAACCGGCAACTCAGTATACTGTGAACCTTCTACAGTTACAGGCCGTTAACTCAATATACTGTGAACCTTTTACAGTTACAGGCCGGTAACTCAGTATACTGTGAACCTTCTACAGTTACAGGCCGGTAACTCTATAAACTGTGAACCTTCTACAGTTACAGGCCGGTATCTCAATATACTGTGAACCTTCTACAGTTACAGACCGGTACCTCAATGTACTGTGAACCTTCTACAGTTATATACCGGCACCTCAATATACTGTGAACCTTCTACATTACAGACCGGCACCTCAATATACTGTGAACCTTCTACAGTTACAGACCGCCTTTGAACCTTCTACAGTTACAGACCGGCACCTCAATATACTGTGAACCTTCTACAGCTACAGACCGGCACCTCAGTATACAGTGAACCGCCGGCAACTCAATAAACTTAAATATATATACTGCTGCATGTAAGCATCTACTGACCGGCATTTCACTTATATAGTTACAGGCTGGCAACTAAATATGCATCATACATACCGGCACCTCAAAATACAGCTGCCACCTTAATATACATCAAACCTAATACATTTGCAACCGGCAACTCCATATACACCAAACCTAATACATTTGCAACCGGCAACTCAATATACATCAAACTAATACAGTTTCAACTGGCAACTCAATATACACCAAACCTAATACATTTGCAACCGGCAACTCAATATACATCAAACCTAATACAGTTGTAACCGGCAACTCAATATACACCAAGCCTAATACAGTTGCAACCGGCAACTCAGTATACACCAAACCTAATACATTTGCAACCAGCAACTCAATATACACCAAACCAAACATTTGCAACAAGCAACTCAATATACACCAAACCTAATACAGCTGCAACCGGCAACTCAGTATACACCAAACCTAATACAGCTGCCACCTGCAACTCAATATACACCAAGCCTAATACAGCTGCCACCTTAATATACACCAAACCTGATTTAGTTGCAGACGACACCTCAATATGCCCCATACAGACCGGTACCTCACTATACATCAGGCCGAGTACAGTTGCAACCGGCAACTCAGTATGTTTCTTTATGAATGATTTCGTAAGAAACCTCGCCGGATGAAATCGTACCCTACCTATACTGCAAAACCAATTTATGATAAAATGTAGTATCAATCGAAATATGGTACTGACACCGTGTTGTATCGTTCTAAAACGTGAATGCACCATATTTTTGGAATGGAACCTTGCGTAAAATGTCTAAATTAACCTTGGTGTGTAACCAGGGAGTACGTTATATTACCAAGGATTTTCCTTGCAAATAAGGTGTCAGTTGTAGGCTCATTCATTACGTATAGGACCTTTTACAACAGAAAATATATTTTGTGTCAGTTTTAAAGGGCCATACGGCAATCTTGCTTTTTAAAAAACTCTCGGCGTCCCGTTAGTTTATCTATATATGAATGTGTACAATCATTAATATTAACGATATGAATAGTATACATTATTTATTTAATGTTGCACCAATTATATTTTTTAACTTATGGTAGAATAATACGAAACAAGAGCTGTCGGAGAACAGCGCAGCTCGACTATTCGATTTTTCAGAGAATAATAAATTATATAGCTAGTATATACCATCAGAAAACAAGGCTAAAACAATGTGGGGTGGGGTTGGGAGCGCAACATAGGTATGTGTAAGAATTGACCAAAACTACACAGAAATATGTAAAAAAATAAATAATTAAAAATCGAGTTTTGAGTGGGGTGGGGGTGGGGGTGGGGGTGGGGGAGAGGCGGGGGTGGGTGGTGTGGGGAGTGGGGGTGATGAGGGCAACATATATGTGTAAGAAGCTATGTAAGACATAGCTATGTGTAAGAATTGACTAAAACAATACAGAAATATGTAAAAAAATAAAATAAAAATTCGAGTGTGGGTGTGGGTGATTGGGGCCGGGTGTAGAGGCAGGGGGTAGGGGTGGGAGTGAGTAACACATATGTGTAAGAAGCTATGTGTAAGAATTTACCAAAACAATACAGAAATATGTTTTAAAAAAAGTTTCAAGTGTGTGTGTGTGGTGGTGGTGCGGGGGGGGGGGGGGGGGGGGGGAGACGCAGGGTGTGTGGGGAGGGAGCAACGTATATGTGTAAGAAGCTATGTGTAAGAATTGATGAAAACAACACAGAAATATGTAAAAATAAATAAAAATATTCTAGTTTCGAGTGTGTGTGGGGTGGGGGGGGGGGGGGGGGGGTCAGGGGGAGGTGGGAGGGAGGGGGAGGGAGGGGGCAACATGTGTAAGAATTGACAAAAGCAACACAGACATATGTTAAAAAAAATAGAGTTTCAAGTGGGGGGGAAGGGGGGTGAGAGGCGGGGGGGCGTGGGGAGAGGCGGGGGGGGGGGGGGGCGGTGCAACATATATGTGTAAGAATTGACTAAAACAACACAGAAATATGTAAAAAAAAAAAAAGTGAATGTTGGGGGATGGGATTGGGGGCGGGGGTGGGAGGAGGGAGCCCGTGCCCCAATATGGGTAAAGTATGAATAAGCAAATGCTATAAGAAATCCCAAACCAAAATTATAGATATATACATGCTTACATGCAAACCTAGATCTGCCTTTATTGCACATTTCATGGGCCATCACAATTTGGGTTCCATGGGAGCCCAGAATTTGCAGAAGACAAAATAACTTACCCAGCCCTTTACGACATACTATAAGGAAACCAATTCCAAAATTTAGTTCAGCTAGGACAAGAAATGTAAGAGATATAGACCTGTAAACACAGCTTACACGCAAAATTTGATGTGAAACAGGCACATTTTAAGGGCTATCAGAATTTGGGTTCCATGGGATCCCAGGGGTTACAGGAACCAACATTACTTAGGCAGCCCTTAAGATAATGCTATAAGGAAGCTAATGGCCAAATTTGGTTGTACTAGGGTAAAAATTGTAAGAGATATAGACTTGTAAACACAGCTTACACGCAAAATTTGATGTGGGACGCCGACGCCGATTTGATCATAATTTGGGTTCCATGGGAGCCCATGGGAGCCCATGGGTTACAGGAACCAAAATTGCTTATGCAGCCCTAAGAGAATGTTATAAGGAAGCCCATGGCAAAATTTGGTTGTGGTAGGATAAGAAATGTAAGAGATATAGACTTGTAAACACAGCTTACACGCAAACCTTGATGTGGGACGCCGACGCCAACGCCGACGCCGACGCCGGGGTGATTACATAAGCTCTCTTATTCTTCGAATAGTCGAGCTCAAAATGAAAACTTAACATTTACTTTGATTATATGCAAGCATGTTTATAGTCAAAATGATACTGGATAAATAAATCGAGACGCTGTTTTCAGTGCTTGATACAAATGTCAAGATTGACAGGTGTCCCTTTAAGTCGGATCCCTAGAATCCCTAAAAAGGCTGATATACCCCTTTTAATAAAATAATATTTTGAATAGTGTATTAAATACTTTTTCTATGCCATATTGATCGGTAATATACAATAGAAATAGTGTTGTCTTAATATACGTTAATATGTTAATCTAGTCCTCTTATAATCGCTTAATCTGATTCAAATCCATTATTTTTATATCAGGGTGACATTTAATTCGTCTTTGACATGCGCAATTTACTTTTATTCGTCAAATCGCCTTACTATGAAATCGTTTATACAAATAACATGTCTTAATACATTAATAACAAATCCTATGTAGGACATTTCTCACCACGATTCCTTTGTTCAAAGCGGACATTTGTATTATAATTTACAAATCACCGCGTTTCTTTAACATCAGATTAACTAATTACTTGTGGTTTGATTGGTAGATATATGAATTAGTCTACAGTTGACAACTTCATATACCTTTCAAGCAAAATTGCCAACGACATATACGTCTACAATCGCCAATTTAATACGTGTCTACAATTGCCAACTTAATAAATTATGTATCTACAGTTGCCAACTTCATAATTATGAGTTTACAGTTACCTACTACGTTTTAGTTTACATTTGCCAAATAGATATGAGTTTACAATTACCAACTTTATATGAGCTTACAGTTACCAACTACATATGAGTTTACAGTTACCAACTACATATGAGTTTACAGTTACCAACTTTATATGAGTTTACAGTTACCAACTTTATTTGCGTTTAGAGTAACCTACTACATATTAGTTTACATTTGCCAACTTTATACGAGTTTACAATTCCCAACTACATATGAGTTTACAGTTACCACTTTATATGAGTTTACAGTAACATACTACATATTAGTTTACATTTGCCAACTTTATATGAGTTTACAATTACCAACTACATATGAGTTTACAGTTACCACTTTATATGAGTTTACAGTTACCAACTACATATGAGTTTACAGTAACATACTACATATTAGTTTACATTTGCCAACTTTATACGAGTTTACAATTCCCAACTACATATGAGTTTACAGTTACCACTTTATATGAGTTTGCAGTAACATACTACATATTAGTTTACATTTGCCAACTTTATATGAGTTTACAATTACCAACTACATATGAGTTTACAGTTACCACTTTATATGAGTTTACAGTTACCAACTACATATGAGTTTACAGTAACATACTACATATTAGTTTACATTTGCCAACTTGATATGAGTTTACAATTACCAACTACATATGAGTTTACAGTTACCACTTTATATGAGTTTACAGTTACCAACTACATATGAGTTTACAGTAACATACTACATATTAGTTTACATTTGCCAACTTTATACGAGTTTACAATTCCCAACTACATATGACTTTACAGTTACCACTTTATATGAGTTTACAGTTACCAACTACATATGAGTTTACAGTTACCACTTTATATGAGTTTACAGTTACCAACTACATATGAGTTTACAGTTACCAACTACATATGAGTTTACAGTTACCACTTTATATGAGTTAACAGTTACCAACTACATATGAGTTTACAGTTACCACTTTATATGAGTTTACAGTTACCAACTACATATGAGTTTACAGTTACCACTTTATATGAGTTTACAGTTACCAACTACATATGAGTTTACAGTTACCAACTTTATATGAGTTTACAGTTACCAACTTCATATGAGTTTACAGTTACCAACTTTATATGAGTTTATAATTACCAACTACATATGAGTTTACAGTTACCTACTACATATTAGTTTACATTTGCCAACTTTATATGAGTTTACAGTAACCTGCTACATATGTGTTTACAGTTACCACTTTATATGAGTTTACAGTTACCAACTACATAAGAGTTTACAGTTACCACTTTATATGAGTTTACAGTTACCAACTACATACGAGTTTACAGTTACCACTTTATATGAGTTTACAGTTACCAACTACATATGAGTTTACAGTTACCAACTTTATATGAGTTTACAGTTACCAACTACATATGAGTTTACAGTTACCAACTTTATATGAGTTACCAACTACATATGAGTTTACAGTTACCAACTTTATATGAGTTTATAATTACCAACTACATATGAGTTTACAGTTACCAACTACATATGAGTTTACAGTTACCAACTTTATATGAGTTTACAGTAACCTGCTACATTTCAGTCTACAGTTGCCAACTTTATATGAGTTTACAGTTACCAACTACATGTGAGTTTACAGTTACCACTTTATATGAGTTTACAGTAACCTACTACATATTAGTTTACATTTGCCAACTTTATATGAGTTTACAATTCCCAACTACATATGAGTTTACAGTTACCACTTTATATGAGTTTACAGTTACCAACTACATGCGAGTTTACAGTTACCACTTTATATGAGTTTACAGTAACCTACTACATATTAGTTAACATTTGCCAAATACATATGAGTTTACAGTTACCAACTGTATATGCGTTTACAGTTACCAACTACATATGAGTTTACAGTTACCAACTTCATATGAGTTTACAGTTACCAACTTTATATGAGTTTACAGTTACCAACTACATGTGAGATTACAGTTACCACTTTATATAAGTTTACAGTAACCTACTACATATTAGTTTACATTTGCCAAATACATATGAGTTTACAGTTACCAACTGTATATGCGCTTACAGTTACCAACTACATATGAGTTTACAGTTACCAACTGTATATGCGTTTACAGTTACCAACTTCATATGAGTTTACAGTTACCAACTGTATATGCGTTTACAGTTACCAACTACATATGAGTTTACAGTTACCAACTGTATATGCGTTTACAGTTACCAACTACATATGAGTTTACAGTTACCAACTGTATATGAGTTTACAGTTACCAACTTCATATGAGTTTACAGTTACCAACTTTATATGAGTTTACAGTTACCAACTGCATATTAGTTTACAGTTACCAACTGTATATGAGTTTACAGTTACCAACTTCATATGAGTTTACAGTTACCAACTTCATATGAGTTTACAGTTACCAACTGTATATGAGTTTACAGTTACCAACTACATATGAGTTTACAGTTACCAACTGTATATGAGTTTACAGTTACCAACTTCATATGAGTTTACAGTTACCAACTTCATATGAGTTTACAGTTACCAACTACATATGAGTTTACAGTTACCAACTGTATATGAGTTTACAGTTACCAACTTCATATGAGTTTACAGTTACCAACTTCATATGAGTTTACAGTTACCAACTTCATATGAGTTTACAGTTACCAACTTCATATGAGTTTACAGTTACCAACTGTATATGAGTTTACAGTTACCAACTTCATATGAGTTTACAGTTACCAACTACATATGAGTTTACAGTTACCAACTGTATATGAGTTTACAGTTACCAACTTCATATGAGTTTACAGTTACCAACTTCATATGAGTTTACAGTTACCAACTTCATATGAGTTTACAGTTACCAACTTCATATGAGTTTACAGTTACCAACTTCATATGAGTTTACAGTTACCAACTTCATATGAGTTTACACCAACTACATATGAGTTTACAGTTACCAACTTCATATGAGTTTACAGTTACCAACATTATATGAATTTTCAGTAACCTACTACATATTAGTTTACATTTGCCAACTTTATATGAGTTTACAGTTACCAACTACATATGAGTTTATAATTCCCAACTACATATGATTTTACAGTTAACAACTTCATATGAGTTTGCAGTTACCAACTTCATATCAGTCTACAATTGCCAACTACATATTAGTTTACAGTTGCCAACTTCATATGAGTTTGCAGTTACCAACTTCATATGAGTCTACAAGGGCGGCTCTAAATAATCTATACTGTGTTGATGAGCCGTTAAACAACATTCAGTTCAGTTCAACTTAATATCAGTTTACGTTTTTTTTTAACAAAAGCAAATAGCAACTGGCAAATGACTAATGGCAATATGCTACCGGCTATTGGCAAATAGCAAATGTCAATTGGCAAATAGCAAATGGCGAATAACAATTGGCGAATAGCAACTGGCAAATTGCAAATGGCAATATACTACCGGCAATTGGCAAATAGCAAATGGCGAATAACAATTGGCGAATAGCAACTGGCAAATTGCAAATGGCAATATGCTACCGGCAATTGACAAATAGCAAATGGCAATTGGCAAATAGCAAATGGCGAATAACAATTGGCGAATAGCAACTGGCAAATGGCAATATGCTACGGGCAATTGGCAAATAGCAAATGGCAATTGGCAAATAGCAAATGGCGAATAACAATTGGCGAATAGCAACTGGCAAATTGCAAATGGCAATATGCTACCGGCAATTGGCAAATGGCAATTGGCAAATAGCAAATGGCGAATAACAATTGGCGAATAGCAACTGGCAAATTGCAAATGGCAATATGCTACCGGCAATTGGCAAATAGCAAATGGCAATTGGCAAATAGCAATTGGCGAATGACAATTGGCGAATAGCAACTGGCAAATTGCAAATGGCAATATGCTAACGGCAATTGGCAAATAGCAAATGGCAATTGGCGATAATTGCAGCAAATATTGCCATTTGCCAATTGCCGGTATACTATCTATTACGTATTAAGACTTTCGAGAATGAAGGTAAATCAAATACTTGCGTGAAAAACAGAAAAAGCAATGACAATCGGCAAATAGCAAATGGCATTCCATATTCATACGGAGTTGGTATTAGTTACTGATAATTTCTACAAAGCAACATAAAATGTGTGCACTTTCTAAAAAATATCGTGAACAATAATTTAAAATGATGTTTACCCGCCCTGTAAGTAGTTTTTCAGTTTGAAAATAATATTCACAAAACATGCATAAACGGTACTGAGAGAATTTGTTACAGTAAACAGTTCTTAAGATAAGCTTTTATTTCATTTTATTTTATTCAAGTGTGGAACAGGCCCTTGTATAAAACAATTGATTTTCAATTGAAATTCTGTGTACTGTTTTGACACATTTATAATCACTTGAGCATATCATTTTATTACCAGGTGACCCGGGAAAAACGAGCTTATTCCTGCATTTGATCTTCCGGAGTATGATTTGCATACTATTTATGTGTGTTTGTTTTTCAAGTATAAATACAATAGATACAAGTCATCAACCTCGAAGTGCTGTACCAAGAGGTCGTATAAGAGCCCGCAAATCATGTGCCTATCTCAAACTTCGAGGCCCATCTCATATGAAAGCGTAAATACAATGTGATATAGAGTCCTACTTTGTCCTTAAGTGGCTGTAAATAACGAAAATGTTAGCAAAGACGGTCAACACTGAGAAACATGAAACAATAAATAACGCGACATTTTTAATAAGAGTGTTAGAGAGATTTGTGTGAAGTTTGTAGATAAACTGGACTAATAAACTCAAATAGAGCGAGAAGTGACCGAACTTAGGCCCAATATAAGTATATGTTATGATTTATAAACCATCAACTGTAATAAGGGTCGTTCTTGAGGACAAAGATGAATCCTCATTTTTGCGAACACACGTGAAAATGGCATCCCATTACGTGGTCCCGCCTTAATTCCATTAAGCGATGGGAAAGCCTATATTAGCAGGATTTTATAAGGGATATTTCGGCAATAAAACACGTTTAAAACATGTTTTACTGAAAAAATACGATAACCTGTTTAAAACTACCCATTAAATGTTTTAATTTTACAATACGCAAACTGTTTAAGCCAAAATTTAGGTTTTATTTCATAACTCAGCCAACCCAGTTTTCGGTTTTTGGAGAAGGCGTTGGATGGGGTATGAAAGTTAATACTCTGACCACGTAATGAAGAGGTATTTCCGTATATAATAAACAAGACAATGTCTTATAAGTTATCTCCCCTTACGAAAGATAAAAAATAACACATTAAGTCTTTAAACTAAAACAACAGAACTAACAATGTAAGGTAATATGCTTAAGATATGGTGTACAACTATCAAATGATATTTTAACAGTCACAATATTTTTGTAATTAAAGTTCTCAAACACAAATCACCCACTCATAATCTCAAAAATAGATAGAAAGAAAAGATCCCCAGTTAATAACTTTCCTACAAATTACATTTAAATCTGTTTCACTGTTATATTGCCTATACTTGCATGCATGGTATATTGTAAGGTGCATAGAGGGATGGTCCTCCCCGACTTTCTTGCACCTATGACGGAGAGAATAAACGGACGAACTTCGGCAGGGCGCCTAGCTATGACGAGAGACACAGAAATCAAACGTATGCATTCACTTCCTAAAAACTATAGCTGCAACACTCTCCATCATAACACACTCGTCCGGAGGCACCGTAGTTCGTCCGAAGGTTGTCTGTCCTTGGTAGTTCGCAAATAGTGTCTCCCTATATATAATTCTGCTTTGTGAACGTGAATCTCTTACGAGATCCCATATTTCGAAAGTTGCCATAGTGAGTATATATATATGTGGAGAAAAGTGTACCAACGGATTCGAACCCGCAGCACTAGACACAAACATCGACACAGCACCTCGCCCCGTTAGCAGACGCGTTAGCCCGCTCGGCCACATAGTAAACCTAAAAATATTGATTTCGGAAACCGCGTGATACTAAGGCTTTACTCTTGAACGTGCCAGATATCTCCGGGCTTTTCCGTCAAATAACGACAACAATACGATAGAGGATTCACATAACATGGTTATAATCTCAGGTATCTATACAAACATTCACCATAGAAAGACGCCAGATCAATACTGACACAATGAATTTATTAGAATATAATTAGTTATTATTTGAGAGAATTAAATTCATAATAACGAACTTTCTTTAACGTAGGATCTATAAGATACAAGTACAAACATTAAATATTATATGTGGAGAACATTTTGTACCAACCACTTACCATCGGATTCGAACCCGCAGCCCTATACACCAACATCGACACAGAGCCTCGCCCAGTAGCAGACGTGTTAGCCCACTCGGCCACCTAGTCAACCTAAAAAAGATTGATTTTGGAAACCGGATGATATGAAGGCTTTATTCTTGAACGTGTCGGAGTATATATATATATAACCGTAAACATATATCGGGTAGGTGTGGGATAGGGAGAGAGATGGGTGTGTATGTGTGTAGGGCGGTGGTGCCGGTGGTGGTGAAGGTAGGGTGTGTGTGTGGATGGGGTGGGGTTGGGTGGTTAGAGAAAGAAAAGCAACATTTTAAGTACTAGAATTGCAAACAAAACAGCTTTAATATTTTACCAAATCTTCTTTTTTTTGTTCGTCTTGAAGTGCTGTCAAATTCTTCGTCATACAGAAATATTCAAATCAACACTATCTACTGAATGCGGTATTGAATTGGATGTTATAGTCACACCAACAACTAATGTTCCAGCTTTCATCGGTAGAGGAAGAACCCATCTGTCTCTCTGAGCAATTTCGTGCACGGGCACCTGGGGTAGAACCACCGACGTTCCGCAAGTCAGCTGGATAACTTCCTCACATAAAGAGTTCTGGTCCTACGAAGGCTCGAAACCACAGCGGTGAGGGGCAAGTGATTTCAAGTTAAGAGGCTCTAACCACTCAGCCACGGACGACCTTAATGAATGTGGAACACGTGAACTAGATATACATCAATGTAAAAATATGTATAATAACCAACATACTCTATAATAACCAACATACACAACACAACATAGTCTGTACCATAGATATTTAATGTATGTAGATTAATTAGGCTATTTAACATAAGGGACATAAGTCCAAGTTGAATATATCAATACCTTAAGCAGGATAACTACCCGCTTTATATACTGAAGCGAAAAAGAAAGGCAACTCGGCAATTTCCACTATAATTATATTGTATATACCACATAATATTTCACAGAAAACCCAAGATGTTTTGTAAAAAAACTAAAGCTGCAGTTAGTTAGAGAAAGGACACACCTGTGATATTATAGACGTTTCAATCACAGTACACTTTGTAACAAGAAATTCATAAATGTTGAAGTTCCTCTTTGAAAAATTGAGCCATTTCAGTACGGTATTTAACTTAAGGGGAGTTTGTAAAATGTTGCATCCTAAGTTTGCTCAAACGCGTACTCTGTCAATAATGAAACTTTGAAGGAATACTATTTGCTGTGTTTTGTGTTGTTTTAGTCTTTTTGTTCGGAAAGGAAAGGTCTTACGTAGTCATGTACCATTCGATTAACAGCAGCATATTGTACATACAATATATGCGTTTCTTTTTCGTTTCAGTATATATACTGTAAGGAAAAAGAAACGCGACACGGGAATTTCCGCTATATATTGTATGTACAACGTGTACTGTGATTAAAACGTCTACAACATCACAGTTGTGTCCTTTTTTTTAAACTAAACTGCAACTTTTTTTTTTAGAAAACATCATGGGATTTCCTTGGAATATATATGTAATTAAGTGTGCAGTATATAAAATATACAGCGGAAATTCCCGTGTCGCGTTTCTTTTTCTTTTCAGTATATATTGCATTACAATGGTTCGGCTTCCATAAATAATGCATATTGTGAGACGGTCATTTTAAATTGCGAAGTTGTAAGAGACCATCTAATGTAACTCTATGGAATATAAAAAAGTAATAGATGCCGCAATTTAGCTATTTATACGCTCCTCTTGTTGCAGTTGATATTGTTGTTGTTGCTGTGCTGCCGTTCTTGCAGATTAGAAGCGCCTGCATGGTCGAGGGGTTAACGACGCTTCTTTGTAAACCTTCTCGCCTCTCACCGCTTCGGGTTCAAATCCCACTGGGAGCTCAACTTGTAAGTGAGAACGTGCCGATTCTTACGGATGGCGGAAAGTATACAGTACTGGTTCTACCAGAATAATTGGGGTGGTCTGCCTCTATCACAAACAAAAACCGACCGTCATGTATAGCCTACAATGTGCTAAAAACAAACAAAAAAACAAACAAAATCTTGGAGCTCCCCGTTTGGTTACGGGGCAAAGAATAGGGCCACTGCAGATCCCGTTGGAGGGGAAGGCAGAGGGGTAGAACCCCCCCCCCCCCCCCATATCATTTTTTTTGTTCATGCTCATTAAAAGTCTTCATCATGATCCCTGCATTGTTTCAGGTGCCATCTCGGTCATACCACTAGTGCAGTGGCAGAAAAACTATAACGTGGCTCCACCGTAAATGGAGAGTCTACAATAGAATTTGCAGCAACTCTGCAGTTCAGGGTGAGAAGGTTCTAGGCCCGTTCTCCATATTTTATCTCGATGTACATGGCGGTTGAGCCTGGCATTCTCATTCCTGCTAGGCGCCATATAACCTTTCATGTGTTGGTGCTCCTTAAACCCCCAATTCGATTCAATTCAACATCTTGGAGATGAGATGTATTCCGCATGAAGCGAGCGACCTATTTTGTTCTGGTGTGTATATTGGAAGTAATGATTCGTCATGTTATATAATCATTTACCATTTTGTAATGCAGTTGGGATAGCCGACAACACATTTCGTCATCTTTGACTGTTTTATTTAAAATAAAAAAAACTAGATTGATACATGTAAGAAATCCATAAGCGTTACATGGGATTAAAATTGAAATACCGACCCTGGCGTTAGCGTCCCACATCTCTACCAGGGTCATCATGTCTCAAAAAATAGTCTGCGATCACATGATAATTTGTCACATGACCATAGCTAAAATATCAAAATGGCGAACAGAAACACCGTGACCAAACACCGCTGATATATTAACGATATATTTTGAGCTTGTGTCGTATATATTCTATAAAACAAGTTAACATTGGGGGAAATATTCTATAAAACAAGTTAACATTGGGGGAAATAAATACATACATTGGACCCCCCCCCCCTCCCCCACCCACCCACCCACCCACCCACCCCACACCCACCCTTTTTTCGGAATCCATGCGCATGATGTAATACGTTTAAATCCACACATTTCTAGACGTCGTCGAGCTGTTTAATTAGGTGTTTTTTGACTCTGGAACAGAACAAAACTTTCAAATAGTGCCATTTATTGTCTTCGTTACAGCCATTTTAATTGCTTATCAAGTACTTTTTCAGAACGAATTCGAAAGTCTTGAAATATGCTTTAAAACCACTGGCAGGCATTAATAACACCAACATCTGGCTTAAAATGCATGTCAAATGCATGTTTTATGTCCAAAATAAACTACAATATGTGTCCTTTACTCCCTGCTTGTTCAAGAAAATTGTTTTACTTGGGTTGACGTGACCACATTAGTATATAATTAAAACCTCAAAATGAAGCACTTTTCTCAGGAAAAGTTTTAGCAGAGAAATGATAAGCTCGATTATTTTCGCCTGGTAAAACAATCATATCTGTGACTGTTTCGTCTTCATTTTGTTATCACTTGAAGTAAATATTTATACTAATCAAAGAGGTCATGTGATATATAAGAACAGACTGTGTTACAATTATGTTATGATCTGAAGCCGTGACGGGTTCTTTGTTGTTCTTTGCTTAGGAACCGTGTTCGCCTAAACGTTTCTCAATTTATCGCTATTTCTTGTGGTATGTTCGGAAATAAATGCAATAACATTTGAAGTTGGACAACTGCCTTAACATGTTCATCAACGAACAGTTGTCATTCGTGAAGATGTACAGGGGTATTCGTACACTCGTTTTGACCAGACGGCTTTTTTCATTTTTAGGTCATACACCATTATGAAGAGAAATTGACAGTCAAATCTATAGCATAACCACGGGCTAAACGCCAGTGCATGTCTGCATCTAGAAATATTTTTAAGTGCATTAACTCGATCGTGACTTTTTGCATGCCTCGTCAATTCCCGTTACCTGTAACGGAAACTGACGAAACCGTTCGGATTGTGGTTGTTCGAGCTCGGCATGTACAGAATAAATACGTTAACTCTAGTTAAAACGTTAAATACAGTTGTTTTACAGTCCATTGACAACACAAATACCGTGTGACGTATATGTTAAACGTGACACAACCTCGTTGAATTTGTAGAATTGAGAAAATATCCTTCTATCTCTATCAAGTTTTACTTTTACTGTTACACAGCATGCAATATTATTTTCTTACAAAATAAAGTTTGGAGAAAATAAAGCAAGATTGTCGTATATCCCATCTAAGTCCCTTTTGAATCGTAGCAGTCGAACAGAATGATCACACGAATTGTTTTTATTCTGATTGCAAAACAAATAATTATCAAATGTAGAACAATAATGTATTTGTGTTGCAGATTAATTACATTCATAATGACCTACTTTCTTACTGTTGAATTCATAAAAGTCACGTTCAGTGGGTACGAACTTCTAGGTTAAGGTTTTTCGGTGCGCTTGATTTAAAATTCGCATTATTTCTAAGGAGTTACACTTGATTTTGACTGCTTGATCATGAACTCTTTTCACTTTAAAGGGATGCATGGCAATCTTGAAGTCTTTATCAAGCATTCAAATTAGCCTCTCAATTTATAGGTTTGAATATATTATTGGTGAAATATAGTCAACAGTTAAACTAAATTGCTTTATACATTTTTTAAAATTAATATTAATGACTGAACAAATGCAATGTATGTAGAGAAACTAACGGGACGCCTCAAGATTTTAAAAAATCAAGATTGCCGTTTGTCCCTTTAAATAATAAATGTATTGTGTTTTACAACCCTTTAACAGCTCATCGGGTTGGAATGGTGATGGGCAAAACCTATCGATAATGAAGATGATGAAAATGATTACTGGAAATGAATATCATCTTCGCGATCCTCATTGAAATTCAAACAAATGGTATTCTGTTTCCAGTTCCCTTTGTCGGAGAGTTTTACCTCATATTGGGAACGACAGTTGTCAACTTGACTATTTCTACACGCGGAATGATACCCCACCCTGCTACATTATGCTGACACCGGACCAACCAGTCCAATAACTATACCCTTTATATGTAAAACGTCAAGACATACTTGTACCAGCGTTATGACCCGAGCGGGGATTGAACCCACGACCTCACTCATGCGAGGCGCACGCTTTACCGCTAGGTCAGGCTGCGGTGAAGGTAGTTTTGGAAAAAACGCTTTTGGAAAAGATTTCTTCGCACGAATGAATGAATGAATGAACGAACGAACGAACGAACGAACGAACGCGTGCGTGCGTGCGTGCGTGCGAGAGTGAGTGAGTGTGAGTGAGTGAGTGAGTGAGTGAGTGAGTGAGTGAGTGAGTGAGTGAGTGAGTGAGTGAGTGAGTGAGTGAGTGAGTGCGAGCGAGAGCGCGTGCGCACGCACTCACGCACGCACGCACACACGCACGCACACATGAACGCAAGAACGAACGAACGAACGAACGAACGAACGAACGCGTGCGTGAGTGAGAGAGAGTGAGTGAGTGAGTGAGTGAGTGAGTGAGTGAGCGAGCGAGCGAGCGAGCGATCGATCGAGCGAGCCCGCCTGCGCGCGCGTGCGTGCGAGACACATGCACGCACGAACGAACGAACGAACGAACGGTGTTTTACGGTACGTCGACACAAAAATAGGTCACACTGTGCGCAAGAACAAATGAAACGGTAAGTTATTACAATTAATATAAACATATATTGCTAAAACTCACAAAACATTGATGACAAAAACCCCGTGACTTCTTAATAATGCATATTTACGATACTGTTACGTTTAAGCAATACTTAAGCACCATCGCCAATCTTATTAAAGCAAATTATTGTATTTGTTTATTAACCCAGAAACTCAAAACAGGGTGTGAATTCGAATGGGATTGGTGAGGCACCCCTATGAATACATATATAACGTTCTCGTTTTCTCACAGCTGGTATTTTGTTCTAGCAATTTCAAATCGTTCCAAAACAAATGTAAATATATTCCTACTTTCAGAAGGCAATCATCAATCATTGAGGGACAACGAACGATGTTTAGAAGGCTTTGAAATGCCGCTTGCAATCGAGCGGAAAGCATTTTACACAGACATTTACAAACGTATGTTCTATTGTAAATAACTAATGAAGTTGTGTACGTAAATAATGAGATTTTTTTAAATGCTTGTAAGCAGTTTGGTATTTTATATTATTCTAATTGCAGGTTATTTTATGTTTGTTGCCACTGCGATGTAACACCGTCATGTATGGATAGAAGTGTTTACTACGGCCGTCTACGGCATAGTTATTACGGCCGATATAGGGATTCAACTACTGCATGGTTAATACGGCTGATATATATAGGCATTCAACTACTGCATAGTTACTACGCCCGATATAGGGATTAAACTACTGCATGGTTACTACGGCCGATACATATAGGGATTCAACTACGGCATGGTTACTACGGCTGAAATAGGGATTAAACTACGGCATAGTTATGACGGCCGATATAGGGGTTCAACTACGGCATAGTTATTACGGCCGATATAGGGATTAAACTACGGCATAGTTATTACGGCCGATATAAGGATCAAACTACTGCATGGTTACTACGGCCGATATAGGGATTCAACTACGGCATAGTTATTACGGCCGATATAGGGATTAAACTACGGCATGGTTACTACGGCCGATATAGGGATTAAACTACTGCATGGATACTACGGCCGATATTAAACTACTGCATGGTTACTACGGCCGATATAGGGATTAAACTACGGCATGGTTACTACGGCCGATATAGGGATTAAACTACTGCATGGATACTACGGCCGATATTAAACTACTGCATGGTTACTACGGCCGATATAGGGATTAAACTACTGCATGGTTACTACATCCGATATAGGGATTTAACTACGGCATGGTTACTACGGCTGATATAGGGATTGAACTACTACATCCGATATAGGGATTCAATTACGCATGGCAACTATGGCAAGAATTCAAAGGTTATTTTGATATATAAAAAATGAAATCCTTTTATCGAATTCTTGATATCAAGATAATTATGATTATTATTTTTTTATATTCTTGATATGAAGACATCAAATACTCGATGTCTTTATATCTATATTATGAAATAGATGGTATCTTTTCAATGAAATACATCAAAATTCGAAATTCATGATGAAATATAGTATTTTTTTATAAACGGAAATCGATTTCTATATTTCGACCTCGCTAGCTCAGTGGATAAAGCCTTGACTTCAGAGCTACATACTCTGATCTGCGTGGGTTCGCTCCCATGTGGAGACATGTCTGAATGTCAAAGGACCTCTCTCCTCCTTTACCCGCACCCCCTCCCCCCACCCCACCCCTCACCAACCACCACAATACTATTATAAGGAATAGGTCATTGGGAGTTATGTAATGTAAATTGTTTTTAAAAGTATAAATATCATGTATCTCATACAATACTGCGATGTGAAAATATAACCATTTAATTAACCAATATCCGAATATAACACATATCCGAATTAGAGCCATTTCTATTGTAGTGGTATTATAAGTTCAATCGTTCAATGGTATTGGCATACGTAAGATAACGTGTATTTGATTTATGAATTAAACAATTTTCTAAACCTAAATCCATTCTACTCTGTATTGCATTTGGATAGTTTAATTGATCTTTTATACAAACATAGACCATTTTATTATTCATTACACCAATGTTTGCCTTAGAGTCGTTTTAAATCGAAGAAATGTATTGTACTTGCGTGAACAAGCGATATTGATCGGAACTACTTTTTATAACCGATAGAACACATAAGTTAACAAAATGAAAACATTTACTCACTCAAAATCCTACCACTACTCATTGTTAATATGTTTGTCTTTGTTAAATTAACCGGGTCGTAGTTTCTATTTTTGATGAAAATAATTATAAAATGGCTCTTTCGTGAACATTTATTTTTCATTTGTTTGTTTAAACTTAGAACTCTCACAACTGTATACTGACCACTTATGAAATTGCGTGTAATTATCGTGCAATAACTATGCCTTTTTGTTATTTAAAGCGGGTGAAGAGGACAATGAAACATGTTAAAATGATATATTTAATAATTTTTATAACAAAATTTGCGGTGTGGGAAAGCCATGATATATTTATCATATTACACTAGTGAAATAAATATGAAAATGTAGGCCGAATTATCGTTCGGTATTTTCCGTTGTTCGGCGTCGTACGGAGAAGACCGACTCAACGTACGACGTCATTATAAATCACGGGAAGGGCCGTAACTAATGTTGCTAGAACTTGTGGCCCAACCCGTTTGCATATTATACGGCAACAAAATATGTTTAAATCAGATGCGGTACGTCCTTTCCGGAACACGATACATCCATTCAAGATGGCGGACAGTTAAACTGTACCTCGCGCATTTAACGCTATATCACGTGTTCTACGACAGTTACACGCCTATCTTTTGTTGCTCCTTCAAGAAAATAGCCCAGTCTGTTCATAGTGTATACTTGCCCCTTTGGTTTTATTGCAACAAGGGACGTCCGTGGCCGAGTGGTTAACGTCTCTGACTTGAAATCACTTGCCCCTCACCGCTGTAGGTTCGATCCCCTAGGGGCCTAGGAATCTTTATGCGAGGAAGCTATCCAGCTGGCTTGCGGAACGTCGGTGGTTCTACCCAGGTACCCGCCCGTGCACGAAAATTGCCCGGAGGGGCACCTGGGGTCTTCCTCCACCAATGGAAGCTGGAAAGTCGACGTACGACCTTAGCTGTTGGTGCGACTATAAAATCCAATTCAATTAAATTCAATTCATTGCAACAATGAAGATTTGGAGCCTTACTTTGACTGTATGGCTGCAATGTGTTTTGAATCGAGAGTTGTTTCCACAGAGTAACTGTAAGTCGCCCCGACTACAAATCAGTTGTGATATTATTTACTGGTCCTTTGGGATCATCAGGCCCATTCTGTGTTGCCTTAAAGTAGAATATCGCTGAAGCCGGTGCTAGGAGGCGTGAGAGGTGTTCCATCTTATAATTACCTCTCATGAACAGACTCAATAAAACCGAGTCTGCTACTTTTCCCTCTTGTTTGTGTTTGTTGCTTCCAAGGGATCACCTTTTCAGTATTTATTGACATTCACACTAGCGTTTGTTTAGTGCTGTGTGGCGGCCGTAAAAAGTCGCCCCGACTACAAATCAGTAGTGTTATTATTTACTGGTACTTTGGGATCATCAGGCCCATTCTGTGTTTTTTTAAAGTAGAATACCGCCTACACCGGTGCTAGGAGGCGTGCGAGGTGTTGAACGTTACATTACCTGTCATGAATAGACTCAGTATAACCGAGTCTGCTACTTTTCTCTCTTGTTTGTGTTGCTTCCAAGGGACCACCTTTCCAGTATTTATTAACGAGGCAAAATTTAGCATATTTAAAAGAATCAAGGGCCATAACTGCGGTGTTACTGGTTCTATCTGGCTGGTTTTCTAGCATGAGCTTTTATTTATATCAACAATCTGGCAAAGTTTGTTAAATATAGGATGCAAAATGGAGGCGGTAGAGTGATAATCAGACAATATATAGCACTTTTCGTTAATTCAAGGGCCATACATCCGGTGTTCGCTGGGTTTGGAACTTGTTTGAGCTGCAAAATGGAGGTGCTAGAATGATGACAGCACGTTAACGGACGGACGACGGACGGAAGACGGATGGACGGTCGAACGGACGGACGACAAACAACAGATCATGGCATAAGCCCTACTGGTCCCTTTTCAGTAGAGCTAAAAAGCAGACAACATATAAGGGCGATATGGCTGGTTTTAGAACTTATTTGAGCTTTTATTTATATCAGCAATCTGCCAAAGTTTTGTAAAGATAGGATGCAAAATGGAGGCGCTAGAATGATGACAACAACAAGTTAACCGGCGGACGGACGGACAACACAGATCATGACATAAGCCCTACTGGTCCTTGTCCAGTAGAGCTAAAAGCATGCATGATTAAACAATATTCAGTGGAGTAGTGGAACCATTCGAAATTAAAGTAAGAAAACTAAGTATTTGAGATTGTAGCATGGTCGGTGACATTTCCTTTGATTAATGCAGAGCATTAAATGGTTTAATTTAGGGTAACTAAAGGGGCGTGGCTATACCGTACTACAACTACCAGATATTGGAATTTAGAGTATGGTCACTATGACGTCACAGTGTTACTAATACACCATGCTGCAAAACAGATAGTCTGTCTTAGCTCGTTGGTTATTTAAACACCTCAATGGGCTACGCCCATCTCGGTGTTTAAATAAGCCAACTCGTTGAGACCTGACTCTGTCTATTACTTGTATGTACCACCGGTATCTGTATATAAAGATCTCCAAGGATCGGAATGAATAACAGATAACTTATTGCAACTATTTACCTTCAAAGTGTAATTCTCATTCAAAGAAAGACCCAGGGCTGATATACTGGAACTGAAACAAAAACAAAGTTGAGAAGAACGTGATATTAATATTTATTGAAATGGGTTGATTATAAAACAAATCACAAAAGTTTTGAGAAAATACAATCAATATTTATTTGGGAATAAAGTTTCATACGATTGAGTATATACCGTATCCACTGCATGGTCAGAGGATATACCGTTTCTTGTTTTCTGGGATGTACCGTTAAATACTTTCAGCGTTTCGACGGAAAATCTATAATGATCTCTGGTGGATACACCGTCGCTCATACAAAACAGAAAATGCATTTTTCGTATAGAATTCCTTAAATACAAGAGCAGGCGCCGATTTCACCAACATACTTAAGTATATACTTAGCTACTTAAAAACTTAAATTTAAGTTTACCTCCTAATTTTTTCTAAGTAAGGAAAACATGTTTCACCAAACCAATTTACTTAAATAAAAACTTAAATTTAGCTTAGTTATCAAGTGGACACTTAATTTATGTTGGTGAAACACATTTCTGCTAAGTTTTACTTAGTGACTTAGTTAAGTATTGTCTTAAGTATTTAAGTAAAAGTTAAGGAATTGTTGGTGAAATCGGCGCCAGGACTTTCAGCATTTGACTTGTACCAAAACTGCTTTATTTTTTTGGTAAAATCAACAGCCATGGTGCATTATGTGCTGATAAAACAGCCTGAACAGAACATGTGTCCTCTCTCGATTCAAAGCACATTGCCAGGGCCGTCGTTGACCGATTTTGGGGCCGAACTTCGGCCCCATTCCCCTCCTCTAAATGTATACATTTCCCCCCCTTTTCCTGTGAAAAATTCCCTCTTAAAAACAAACAAAAAAGAACAGGAAAACAGCATACAATTTGCAATTTGGAATGGTAAATTCTTGGTACCACTCAAATAATAAAAAAACACACACTAATTTGTGTTTCTTAGAAATTCCCCTTTGATATGAAAACAACGCAAAATTCCCATTCCCCCAAAGTGAAGGGAGGGTCCTGATTGCGGTCAGACAATCACAGTAACGCTCCAAATCTTCATTGTTGAAATAAAACCAAAGGGGCAAGTATACGCTATGGACAGACTGGGATATTTTGCTCAAGGGCCAACCATAGATAGGTTTGTAACTATCGTAAAATACGTGATATAGCGTTAAATGCGCGACGTACCAGTTGACAGGTTCACTGTCCGCTATCTTGAATGGATGTACCGTGTTCCGGAAAGGACGTACCGCATCTCGATATGGACAGCGTAAATGTTGCTTATATGAAACTTTTTTTTTAGTTATTCGTGCTTATTTAATAGTGAATGTATTAAACTCGTTGGATAACACTGATATGATGCCCGGCGCAGCCTGAAATCACATACTTATATCCAACTGCTTTAATAGATTCAATATTAAACAGGCAAACGTTTATGCAAGATCCTCTGTATAGAAGTCTTGAGCATAGGTTGTTAGATTTGTATTGGGATATATGCACTCGTTCTTCTGCGTAACAATATTGCGCGACTTTAGGAGCGCAATATGTATATGCAGAAGAACGAGTGCATATATCCCAATACAAATCTAATAACCTTTTTAACGCATACGTATTTTTAATATATAACAGAATAAAACAATTTTTACAGGTTTTAACATTTAATTTTCATCAAAAACATTTATGTGAACATATTGTCGTTACATCGTAGGAATTTTCATAATGAAATCAACATCGTTTACATCACGTGACATGTTTTCTTTTACATGAACAGAAAATTGCACCAATCACGAACGAGTATACATTACACACCCAATATGACGTTACTACACGTCACTATGAGCGAATATTGACATTTCCTGTTACATCGAAAGTAAACGGAGATTGTAAATGCGTATGCAATGACGAGTGTTTATTGTTTGTTACCGTTAGTAACTCTTACCGATAGTAACAGTTTTAAGTTACATCTGATATAACGGACTTTCGATAATATGTCGTGACCAATCTGCATTTAATATGTTACTTTCCAATCAATTAACTCCCGCAATAATATAGTACATTTCAGTGATTCAGATGCGCAAAACGACTTCGACGTGTTTCGAGAGATTCAACAAACAAAAAAAAAATCACGACTTTGGCATGACATTTCGTTTCATTATTCAATAGTTTTATATTCTGCGATTTTTTTTTATTTTTATTATTATTATTTTTATTTTTTATTTAATTATACATAGATGTGTTGACTGGAGCGTAAACTTAATCACAGCATTGTCCATGTCTTGCAAGCATTGCAAATCATTAGTTTATAGAAATAATAATAAGTAATAAAAACAAGAGGCCCAAGAGGGCCTGTGGACGCTCTACTGGCTCACCTGGCTCTTATAACATCAATGAAGTGAGTGACTGCCATATACGTTTTTTGAAAGTTTCGGGCTAAAAACAGCTTTTTAACTAAATAAAGGGCCATAATTAAAGAATCTGGTAAAGTTTGGTAAAGGTAGGATGAAAAATGAAGGCCCTATCGTCTTAACGAGGCAAAATATAGCAATATAGCATTTTTAACTAAATCAAGGGCCATAACTCTGCTGTTACTGGTCCGATCTGGCTGGGTTTCGAAATTGTCCGAGCTTTCATTGATATTACAACCTGCTAATGTGAAATATTTAAAAAAAAAAAGAAGAAACAATTAAAAAAAAATCAATCAAAATGAACAAAAAAAAAAAAGAAAAAAAAAATAAAAAAATAAAAAAATATTGAACATCTGGCTCTTGTAGTTTCGGAGAAGAAGATTTTTTAAGTTTTTCCCTATACAAGTCTATGTAAAACATGTGACCCTTGGGGCGGGGTCAAATGTGACCCGAGGGTCACCATTTGAACAAACTTGGTAAAGCACCATAAGCTTATAGTAAATGCAAAATATTAAACCTCTGGCTCTTGCAGTTCCAGAGAAGAAGATTTTTTTTCAGTTTTTCCCTATACAAGCATTTATGTAAAACTGTGAACCCCGGGGTGGGGCCAGATGTGACCCGAGGGTCCCCATTTGAACAAAATTGGTAAAGGACAATAAGCTTATAGCAACGGAAAAATATTAAACCTCTGGCTCTTGCAGTTTCAGAGAAGAAGATTTTTTAAGTTTTTCCCTATACATGTCTATGTAAAACATGTGACCCTTGGGGCGGGGCCAAATGTGACCCCAGGGTCACCATTTGAACAAACTTGGTAAAGGACCATAAGCTTATAATAAATGCAACATATCAAACCTCTGACTCTTGTAGTTTGCGATCCTAATTAAAAAAAAAAAAAAAAAAAAATCCCTATACATGTCTATGTAAAACATGTGACCCTTGGGGCGGGGTCAAATGTGACCCGAGGGTCACCATTTGAACAAACTTGGTAAAGGACTATAAGCTTATAGCAAATGCAAAAAATTAAACCTCTGGCTCTTGCAGTTCCAGAGAAGCAGATTTTTTTCAGTTAGTCCCTATACAAGCATTTATGTAAAACTGTGACCCCCGGGGCGGGGCCAGATGTGACCCCAGGGTCCCCATTTGAACAAAATTGGTAAAGGACCATAAGCTTATAGCAACAGCAAAGTATTAAACCTCTGGCTCTTGCAGTTTCAGAGAAGAAGATTTTTTAAGTTTTTCCCTGTATAAGTCTATGCAAAACTGTGAACCTCTGGGCGGGGTCAAATGTGACCCCGGGGTCAAATGTGACCCCAGGGTCACCATTTGAACAAACTTTGTAGAGGACCATAAGCTGATGCTACATGTAATACATCAGAGCTCTGTGGCATGTGGTTCCAGAGAAGAAGATTTTTTTCAGTTTTTCCCTATACAAGCCTATGTAAAACTGCGACCCCCGGGATGGGGCCAAATGTGACCCCTGGGTCACCATTTGAACAAACTTGGTAGAGGACCACAAGCTTATAGCAAATGCAAAATATTAAACCTCTGGCTCTTGCAGTTTCAGAGAAGAAGATTTTTTAAGTTTTTCCCTATACATGTCTATGTAAAACATGTGACCCTTGGGGCGGGGCCAAAAGTGACCCGAGGGTCACCATTTGTACAAACTTGGTAAAGAACCATAAGCTTATAGTAAATGCAAAATATCAAACCTCTGGCTGTTGTAGTTTCCGAGAAGAAGATTTAAAAAAAAAAATCCTATATAAGTCTATGTAAAACTGTAACCCCCGGGGCGGGGACAAATTTGACCCCAGGGTCACCATTTGAACAAACTTAGTAGACGACCATAAGCTGAGGCTACATGTAATACATGAAAGCTCTGTGCCTTGTGGTTTCAGAGAAGAAGATTTTTTAAAGTTTTTTCCTATAATGTCTATATGAAAAACATGCAAAACCTCAATATACAAACTTTGGACCCCCGGGGCACGGCCATTTTTGACCCCGGGGGGTTTATTTGAACAAACTTGATAGTCTAGGCGTTGGCGATCATTTTAAAAGAAAAACTGTTGAAATCTGTCCAGCGGTTCTGGAGAAGAAGATTTTTTAAGGTTTCGACCATATATGGTAATGGCAGCCATCTTGGATGTAGCGCTGACCCAATTTTAACAAATCTAAAAAGCATTCATCTCAGGATCATCCATGTGAAGTTTGGTCAAAATTAGCCAAGCGGTTTCTGAGGAGAATTCGTTTGAAGAAAAGTTAACAGACGACGGACGACAGACGACAGACGACGGACGACAGACAACACACCATCCCATAAGCTCTGCTGGCCCTTGGCCAGTAGAGCTAACAAGTGCACAAACATATGAGCTTCCTTAATTAGAATTGATACAAGCCTAATTACTATCATAATTATTACAAATTTACAATTTCAATTCATTTATTATTATTATTGGATCTATGTATTGATATGGGCTAGAACTGGATCTCCGATATCAGTAAAATTGTATTTTCAGTTAGGGAGCAGACTGGGTTTGTTCCGTGGTCTTTGCACCGTAATTGAACAGTAGCGGGTTCGAGACCCCGCCTATGCTTATTGTGTTTAACTTTCCCTATGACATCATGGATACATTTTGCTTTCGAAATAGTTAAGTGAAAATTAAGCGGGATTCCCTTGTGTTCCTTTTAAGAAGCAGATGAATCAATTCGATTGTATGGGTATCCCGGATTAATCTTTATATGAGTGGTTATACCTTTAATGTGTTGTAAGCTTTACGTTTATAACCTTGATGGGCTGTTAAACTCAGGTTAATGTAATAACTGTGGGTTTACCCGTTGCAGCACAGGTCTTAGTCAACAAATGAAAAAAATATTGTTGAAATAAATGGCTCTTAATAATAGGGGGTGGGGGGGGGGGGGGGGGGGGGGGGCTATTTGAATGTTTTTTTAGTAAGAAAAATTTAAAGTTTTACAATTGATACACGAATGGAGCCATATTTCAGTAAAATATGACTATGTTTTTTTGTCGCACAATAATTTCTCTACACAATAAGTTGCCAAAGAGTTTCATATTTTGAAGAATATACGTTATGGTTTAATCTTTGCCACGGGCCCCTGTGATGTGAGCCACGGTATTAAACAAGTGCTAGTGCGTCCGTCGTCGTCTAAATTTGAATAGTAATTCGAATAGGAAACGGCGCTAACTAGTGCTATAACGGGATTCATCTCAATATCAGTAGTGCAGAGTTTACCTACAGTGGTAACAAAAAGTATGAATGATTAGGCGAGAGTTTGTTGATTTTTCGTTTCTCAGACCCGCCGCCGTAATTTTCGGCAATATTTTTTTTTTCCTTTTTTCTTTTTTTTTAGTCTGTGTGGATGAAATAGACATGTACATTTAGGTTAATAGGCATTTATGTATCTGTCAGTATACACGGAAGTATGTACACCCAGGTGTTTTCAACCAGTTCAGACACAAATCAGCATTAATTTTCAGTGATGCACGTATATATTCTGTTTGCCAGACTCATAGGTTGTTAGCCCCGTGTGGTTCCGTGGGCCCCCGTTTGGTCACGGGGAAAAGAATAGGGCAACTGCAGATCCCCTTGGAGGGGTAGGCAGAGGGGTAGAATTCCCCAAAGTCATGTTCATTTTATCATTTTTTGTCATGTTCATTTAAGGTCTTCATCATGATCCTGCCATCTCGCTCGCATCAAAAGAGCAGTGGCAGAAAAACAATAAACGTGGCTCCAGCGTAAATGGAGTTTCTACGATAGAATTTGCAGCAACTCTGCAGTTCAGGGTGAGAAGGTTCTAGGCCCATTTTCCATATTTTATCTCGATGTACATGGAAGATGAGCCTGGCATGTTCATGTCTGTTAGGCGCCATATAACCTTTGCATGTGTTGGTGCGCCTTAAAACCCAATTCAGTTCAATTCATAGGTTGTTACTGGCTATTAATATTAAATAGTCTTTCTGGAAAATAGCGTAGAACCTGATCAGTCAGCATGGATGGGAACACTGATCTGGGTCAGTTCTGGTTGAAAACACCGAATTGTAGGTTTTCTCGTTCATAGTTTTCAAGTGTTTTTTTTGTATGTGTTTTTTTCCCTTCTTTGTCGGCAAAATCTGAGAAACAAAAAAATAAAAAACTCCGGCCTTAATGTTTCTACCCCGCAGTTTAAGTATAAACCGAACCACTTGCGAAGATTAATGTAGCTTATAAATCGCCATTGTATCGCGACGATACCCGAGTGTGTATTAGATTATATACTTTTTTTTTTTATTTAATGTAAATATATATTTTGAGATAATATTACATATCTAAAAGCCGTTTCACATTTCATAACAATGCGTATATTTATTAACATTTTCATTGATAGTGACTGTTTTACCGTTACCTATGTGGGGTAATAATAGCCAACGTGAAATGTAGACCCTTATCAATTTCGTCCTTTCTTAAGTTCTATAAAGTATAGTGTTTATATATTAAGGCTTTATTTCTTAGTTACTTTCAGACACGTACAGATTTAATCACTTCAATATGACGATATCATAAGTCAGAAATATGGATTTTAAGATTATAGTTTTAGATTTTAATTAAGCTGGAGTGACATTTTAATCCGTATTTTGCAGATTTGTAACTTACATGGGCGGATTTTAATGTTTGTGTTCGGATTAATGACGAGAATCTGGCATTCTTCATTATTTACTGTTTGACGTAGATTGGTCATATTATGTCGGAATGAGATTTTGAGATAGAAAACAATACATCAATTAACTGCTTGAATGGTTGATAGGATAAACAGAGGAATTCCTCGTGAAATGCTAGGTTCTTATACATATGTAGTATTATATTCATTGTCCAAATCACATTTAAATCATGTTCAGGCACTCATTGTCATATATATGTGTTCTATACGTTTGTGCCATCGTGGCCTTAAAAACATATATCTCGATCAATCTGGTATCAGTATAAACCTCTTTTTATATATATGTGTTCTATACGGTATTGTCATCGTGGTCAAAAACACATATATCTCGATCATTCTGGCACCATATACTCATCCTCATATATATGTGTTCCGTACGGTGTTTGCCATCGTGGTCCAAAACACATTATGGCATCATATATGTGTGTTCTATACGGTATTGCCATCGTGGTCCATAACACATATATCTCGATCATTCTGGCGTCATATACTCATCTATCATATATATGTGTTCTAAACACTACTGCCATCGTGGTCAAAACCCATATATCTTCAACATTCAGGCATCATATACTCATCCTCATATGGTGTTGCCACCGTGTTGCCATCGTGTTCCGCAACACAGACACACATATGGTCAATATAACCCCATTTGTTTTATAAATAAATTGCTTTCTCAAATTGAAGAGCTAGCCGTACGTCATGAGCGCACGTCATGAGGTACGGTAGACAGGTAGGTATGAGGTTTATCACATGCAGAATGGTAGGAACCAATCGGATGTTGTTAAATACACTTTTTTTTTTAGTATTTTTTGTTTTAATATATATGCTTTGTGTGTGGATAGAACGCAACCAGCCAACTAACGACCTAACAAACGGGCTCTAAAGGCAACTATGTGTGTGAGTGTCCTTGTGCTTTTTTTATTGGTTGTGTTTTTTTCCGAACGGCGTGAAAATACTTTATATACTGCTATACCACGGCATGTTAAACATTTAAACATGTAAAACAAAAACAATATCAATACAAAATATAATGTTTTATTTATTTTTGTGCTGTGGAAAAAAAAATCAAGTCGAGGCCAAAATACGCAGGTCGGTCGGGTTTACAGAAACACGTCATTGTTTTTGTCTAATATATCATAGGTTTGATAGATCACGGAGTATCAGGTATTTTGTATTTAACGTTTTAATGATCAAGATGAACATTCCATACATGCACGGATCCATTTTCTGCAGTATTAAAGGTACACACGACAATCTTGAGGTTAAAGGTACACATGGCAATCTTGATTTTTTAAAAACTCATAGCGTCCCGTTAGTTTTTCTACATAACATGCATTTGTTCAATCATTGATATTATTTAAAAGAATAGCATAAAGGAAATTGCTTTTGTGTATTATTAACTGATAATATTGCACCAATAATATATTTAAACCTATGGTAGAGGGCCACAGACAACTATTGATTTTCCCATAGGCCTGCATGATAGCCTTTAGGGCTACCCCGATTTCCCTATATCTCGTAGCCATATATGACGCCTTGCCTGAAACTTACATCCAAGTGACATTTAATGAAGAACTTTTTTTCATAGCAAATCCAATTGAGAAGTTAGTCGTTTCTTACTCCGAAGTGAAGCCCACCACCCCCACCCCCACCCCCACAACCCCCATCCCAGTTTTGCAGTTTTTTTCGCCAAGTGTCAACATGTACCTACCTCCATTTTCAGTCATAATTTTAAAAATAACTACAAAAATATGTTTTAAATGTTCCAATTTGAAGAAATCATAGCTATGTTTGAATTCTCAAGTTGTTTTATATCAGTCGTTATTTTTATCCAATTCAAGACTTTAAACTGGTAAACATTAGTTTCGGATTCCCTAGATTTTTTTTACCAATCACAGTCTGTTTTTATTTAGTAGACACGGACCTAGAAAAAGACGGGGGGAAAACAACATGTTTTTATTTTATTATTTGCAGCAGGTTTAAAAGTCAAAATGAAATTGGATAAATAAATCAAGACGATAATGTCATTGTTGATAAACACTTCAAGATAGCCGTATGTCCCTTAACATTTTAATGCTTCATGTGACCATTAAATGCATGCACGTAGTCATTTCTGCACTATGAACCCGATATTTACTGCAATTGTTCCTTTGTCACCTAGATTGAATTTTCAATAGCTTTTTATTTTCAACAGTTTAACAATATACAGTGTATCTGAATATATCGGGGCAAAATTAATTGTTTAAACCTCAATCGATATCTGTCGTATTGAATAGGGCATATTGAAATAGTTTATAGATTTTTAATTGACGGTTCGATACACGAACAGTGTGGGGGTATTTCAACAAACATTCGACTCTAAGTACAATATCTGACGATACGTTGGTACGTTGATATGTGGAAGTTGTGGTTCACAGGACTTAATTAACAATGGCTGAAGGATTCGTAAAAACGATAAAAATTTCGACATGCCTTGATGACTTGGAAGTTAAAACGCCATCATCTCCTAACATTGAACGACCAGTAAGTGTCATTGTGTTCTCACGCTTATATACCCGTTTACTTCAAATATGTCTGTAGCTTAGTCGATTAAACAACCAGTAAGTGTTCTTTCCTCTTACGTTTATATACTGGTTTAATTCAAACCATTCTTTAATTCAAACCATTCTGTAGCAGTCGATTGAACGACCACTAAGCGATATTGTATCTAACGTCTATAAACACGCTAACTTCAAATCGATCTGTAGCTGTCGATTGAACGACCAGTAAGTGTTTTTGAGTTCTAACGCTTATACACTCGTTTACTTCAAATCTATCTGTAGTTTAGTCGATTGAACGACCAGTAAGTTTTCTTTCCACTCGTGTAATTCAAACCATACTTTAGCAGTCGATTAAACGACCACAAAGCGATATTGTCTCTAACGTCTATAAACTCGCTAACTTCAATGTCTCTAACGTCTATAAACTCGCTAACTTCAATGTCTCTAACGTCTATAAACTCGCTAACTTCAAATCCATCTGTACCTTAGTCGATTGAACGACCAGTAAGTGTTCTCGTCTCTAACTTTTACAAACTCGTTTACTTCAAATCCATGGCCGAGTGGTTAGTCTCTGACTTGAAATCACTTGCCCCTCACCGCTGTGGGTTCGATCCCTCAAGGGCCTAGGAATCTTTATGCGAGGAACCTATCCAGCTGGCTTGTGGAACGTCGGTGGTTCTATCCAGGTGCCCGCCCGTACACGAAAATTGCCCGGAAGGGCACCTAGGGTCTTCCTACACCACTGGAAGCTTGACGGTCGCAATATGACCTTAGCTGTTGGTGCGACTATAAAATCCAATTTTAAAAAACACAAAACAAAAAGTAACTTCAAACCCATCTGTAGCTCAGTCGAATTGAACGACCAGTTAGTGTGTTTGTCTTTGACGTTTCTAATCTCGTTTATTTCAAATCCATCTTAGCTCATTCGACTGAACGATCAGTGTTCTTGTCTCTAACTTTTATAAAATCGTTTACTTCAAATCAATTTGTAGCTCAGTCGATGTATTACTCGCATCGTTCGTCTCTTTTTGTTCGTTCTCTCAATCCTCGCATAGTGTGCTGTTTTCTCGCTTTCTAGTACTCTGTCCATCATTCGTCCACGCTTCCCGTGTTCTCTCTGACAGTCCACACTTCTTCGGTAGTTTTTTCAGCTGACTCTTCCTCTGTTGCTCTCTCATCCGACGCTCCTTCGGATGTTCTTTCAGGCCCCATCCTCACTCCCCACCCCATACACTTATTCATTTGCATACATTTTTAATATACATGTACTGTATATACATGTACTGTATCAAAGAAAACACATATCAACAAATAATGCATAGTGAGTATAAATGAAACACTTATCAAAAATCATCAGGACTTTGTGAGAACTTAGCGCCGAGATCGACGTTCTGTGTTAGACGTTAAGGGTTAGATGTTAACCCTAAATGTCGAACACCTTAAAATCGCTTCACCATGTTGAAATATACACTGCCCGCATTTACTTTAAAGGGAATAACTTTAAATACCCGTTGTATATATTTCCTAGATTAAATGACATGCGATATCAAATTGTACACTATCATTCTATTGTTTTAATACCTGTGTAACCAATAAGACAGGTAATTAACTTTATCAGTAACATTCAGGCAGATCAAGTGCGATACAGGCCAACGCATAGAATGGCAATTGACTGTGTGTACGTCCTCTATTCAATTTAATTGAATTCAGTGTTTTAAGAGTAATTTGGGGCCGAAATTCGATCCCATTCCCCTCCTCAAAAAATATGTTTTTCTCCCCTTTTTAGAGAAAAATTCACCTAAAAAAAAATAAAAATATATATATATATATATATATATAATAATAATTTACTTTTAAATGCTGTTTCTTAGTTGACCATCCATAACATGTCCATGAAACATGTTCTTGAAGTGAATTTAATATTAAATGAAAGACTGAGACTTAATACAAATAAAAAATACTATCTTTCTTCTTTATTTTAACATTCACGTCAAAATTCCCCCTTTTTCCAATTCACGTCGAATTCCCCCCCCCCCCCCCCCCCCCCCCCCCCCCCCCGCCCCACTTTCCCCAAAAGTAAAAAAAACACACTGGAATTGAATTGAATAGTTGTTCAAATACGCATCAACATTATTTTGAGTCGCCCCAGAGAGTGGGGAAGGATACACACGATTCCGGGAACCCTGTCCTTCTCGTTACTATCGATGTTCCTTTTAAAAACATGTTGTGAGGATGTACTCCGCCGATACACCGGGCCACCCGGTTTACGTCCCCATTCGACAAACGACCCTAAACGTCTCACAACACAATCAATTTTCCATAGGGTCCCATTGTAATGTTTTTGTTCGTGGCATAGAGATAAACAAAATTTACAACATGTATTTATGCTTAACTTCTTCATTGATCCAATATCTGCAATTTAAGACACAAATAACAAACATTTACCAGGTTAAAATGTTTTTAATTTCATGTTTGCGTGACACCTATCAACATTTAGCGTAATCATATGACAAAAGTACAACCCCGTGGTGATTAGACCCATGACGTGTAAAATTAGGCAGAATTAGCTAGACATCTTATACCAACATGATTTTTTCTGAGATATTTTCCTAAAATGCAGTATATTTAGAACCTGGTAAGGATAAATCAATGTATGCAATGGAAAGTCCTGTGAAATGTGGAAAAGCGGACTTTTTATCTACCTCCTTCATCTGCAGTTCAGGGTGAGAAGGTTCTAGGCCCATTTTCCATATTTTATCTCGATGTACATGGAGGATGAGCCTGGCATGTTCATGCCGTTTAGGCGCCATATAACCTTTCATGTGCGCCTTAAAACCCAATTCAATTTAATTCATCTGTAGGTTACGAGTATTCAAGGGAGATAATAGTGTTGTGAGACCTGAAGGAGAGCGAACAGACCGACGGAATGCAGTAGTGCTGGTGAGGTTTGAGCCCGGGTCCTCTGGATTTCAAGTCCATCATGCTGTAGACTGGGCCGCGTCAGCCCCTTGGGTTGGCGGGCCAACATTATATATTAGCAGAAGCGTTTTAAGCAATTGCTGCATCTAATGATGTAGCTATCTGATTCCAAATTGAAAGTGAACACACAGGAGTCACAGTGGTGGGAGTGAGGGGGGAGGGACTGAGAATGCGAATATACTGGACTGGTCTAAAACCACCTTTTCTTACGCCGGATTCGGACCAGTTTAGGAACCCTTTATTTACGACGGAGGCTCGGCCAATTAAAAGTTCATTGAGTACGCCACAACTTTAAATAAAAACAAATAAATAAATCGAAGTTTTTTTTATATTATTATCTCAGGTATGTGTGTTGGAGGGGTGTGGATGTGGGGGTGGAGGGGTGGGGGTAGGGGTGGGGGTGGGGGGAGTATATAAATCGAAGTTTTTTATTATTATCTCAGGTATGTGTGTTGGAGGGGTGTGGATGGGGGGGGGGGGGGGGGGGGGGGGAGTATATAAATCGAAGTTTTTTTATGATTATCTCAGGTATGTGTGGTGGATGGGTGTGGATGGTGGTGGAGGGTGGGCGGGGGAGGGCGGTATGTGTGTTAAGGGTGTGGGGGTGGGTGCGGTAATTTTTTTCGCCGCTTTATTGAACGTTCATTGATATCGACTTTGTCAACTGTAACCGGTAATTGCAATCCAGATATAGGGATTACACAGAGATTACACAGATTATATATTAGCCGGTTCTATGGGTTTATATAAGTTGTTTTTAAAAGAAATTTAGTAAACAACACATAACAACGCAGATAACATGTTTATTGTGCAGCTCCGATTTGCAGCAGAAGAAGAAGAAGAAGAAGAAGAAGAAGAAGAAGAAGAAAAGAAGAAGAAGAAGAAGAAGAAGAAGAAGAAGAAGAAGAAGAAGAAGAAGAAGAAGACAAATTAAGAATTCAAAGTGTGCACCAATAATATAGAACTCTACATTTGATTTGTAATGAATGACAAAGAAATAATTCCAAGTTTAGCCTAACTCATAACGTTTGGTAAGCTTTGTTTAAATCAAGGATACATTTACACAAACTTTCTATTGATCAGCAAAAGAAACATTTTCGATAACCCATACATCTGACGTGTTAAACACATGTAATTGCATATACATAGAAAGTAATCTTTGCATTGCCTTGTTAGTAAGTGAAAACATTGCTTTTCTAGCGGATTTACTTTAAAAAAAAAGAGAAAAGTTTTAGCATAGTTACCTTGGAAATATAATTGAACACCTCAATAAGAAAAATTATCAATTTCAAAAATCATTTTCATAATCAAACTCCTGTCTATTTCATAACGTGGTCCGAGTATTAACGTTCATACTCCATCCAACCCCTTCTCCAAGAAGCGAAAACGGGGTTGGCTGGGGTATGAAATAAAACCTTAATTTCGGCTTAAAAAGTTTGCATATTGTAAAATTAAAATATTTAATAGGTAATGTTAAAAGGTTATCGCATTTTATTCAGTAAAAAATGCTTTTAAACGTGTTTTATTGTTGAAATATCCGTTATAAATTCCTGCTAATATAAGCTTTCCCATCGCTTAATGGAATTAAGGCGGGACCACCTAATGCTTAGACCTCTCTTACGTGTCCAAAATACAACAATTTTGGTTTTTGCAGCATTGAATTATAATCCCTATGTTATACGGTAATCAAACGTTGCATTTTAAGCTGATTGCAAATCCTCTGAGTTTTCAGCTAAGACAGCCTTATCATCAGCATAAACAAAAACAAAAAAGCAAAATTAATTTAAGGAAAACCTCAATATCATCATTAATAACTATCAAGACGACATTGACAGTATCTGATAACAAGCAAATCCAATACTTTAACTTTCTCGAACGTAAATTTATTGAGATCATCAAAAAAGATCGAAAACAGTACCGGCGATAAATTTTCGCCTTGACGGACTCCAGACTGACTTTCAAAGAAGCCTGTTAATTTACAGTCATTTTTAACACAGGAACTTAGCTTCATTATACATATTATAAATGATTTTCAAACATTTTTCATAGTAATATTCTGCCATAACAATACTATGTTAACTGATTCGAAAGCTGTACATGTACGATGATCTATACAAGTACAAAAACAACTTCTTATTCCTATCTAAATATAATCTACAAACGCTTTTCAAAGAGAAAATATAATCTACAGTACTGTATTTGTTTTTCTTGAAACAAGTTTCCTCATCACACTGGAGACATGAAGCTTCTCAGTGATTATTCAAGCGACTATTCAAAACACCAGTAAACAATTTGCCAACATAACGTATACTATTTTATTAGTGTTATGTCCATTTAATACATTTTCATCGGTGAATGATTAGGATTTCTCAGTGAAGGAATATTCATAATCGCTAAATATTACTAACTAACTCCGAACACAAAAATAACTGTGACGCTGAGTTATGACGTCAATACAGTGGTGCTGACGTCGACGTCATCCGCCGATAACGTTCAATAACGCGAATAATTTCGATTAAAATCATGCATAAACTGATTTAAAATGTAATAAATAAGATTATTTAACTGCTGTGTTCGATTATGGGGAAATCCTTCACTCGATGGTAGACGTGTTTTGTTTTTTCACTCACTTGCATACGCTCGTTCGTAAAAAGAACCATACGTCTACCATCTCGTGAAGGATTTCCCTATAATCGATCCCAGCAGTTAAATAATCTCTATGTAGTTATCAAGATTACTGACCTCTCATTTTTTGTTTGCTGATAAAATCTCTGCTCCAAGCTTCTGGGGTTGGGGTGGGGTGGGGAGTGTGGGGAGTGGGGAATACATGAATATATCGAATAATGTACAGTATACTGGTAACAAACTATCTTTAAACTTTCTAAAATATACTTTTAAAATATCACCAAACACTGAGGGTGATTTATTATTTTACAAACTATTCAACGATTTAAGTATTTCGGCCTCTGTAAACTCTTCATTATCATTGCAAGCATCATGAATATCAAAATTAACATTTCCATTTTCCTTTGCAAACTCAGTTTACGCACAGACCCAATAAAAATTATTAATATGTCTGTGGTTTACTGAAATGCTCAGACAATGTTTCAATTTTAATATTATTTACAATATTACTCTTCTCACCCATCATTTATTTAATAGGTTATTATAATAAGATTTAGTATCTGAATGCTTCAGTCTCTAAGTTTCTGGCTTAATTGATTATAAAAGATTTAAATTTCCTGTTCATTTACTGCATAACAGCGTGGTTCGTGTTAGGTTTATTTTTTCTAGAAACATCATTTTTGTTTATCTTTCTTTTCTTCAAACCATTTAAATTGTTTATTATGTTTCTTTTGTTCAATGAGATTACACTTTTTAGCGACATCTACAATGATATGTGTAACCTTTTCTGTTAACATGTTAACAAGATGGTTATTATATGACTAAGTCTTCTACAACCGATAATGTGATAATTCTTCAATTAATTATTGACAATTTACACCTCTCTCACCGCTGCGGGTTCGAATTCCACTGGGAGCTCGACTTGTAAGTGAGGAAGTATCGATTCTTACGGACAGCGGGAGGTGTGCAGTACTGGTCCTACCCAGAAAAGGTGGGTGGTCTGCCTCCACCACAAAAAATCGACCGTCATATATAACCTTAGATGTGTTGAAAATGATGTAAAACACCAAAACACCATACAAACGAACAAACAAACAATTTACACCGACATCCTTATCTCATACTGGAGGTTTAATTCCACTAAATCAGCCGGATGTGCTTGTCTGTTGCATCGAAAGTAGTTCTGTATTAAAGAGTGCTAATCTTTTTTTCTTTAAAACCTTTTTTTAGTGCAATTTCCTGTTATTGTTTGGCTGTAACTGTATTCTGGACATGTTGTTGATATTTGAAAAAGGAGCTCATCATGTTTTTGACAGTTTTTGATATACATTTCAGAAGTGAAAGTAGACAGGGTACGATTTGCAAGGGGTAAAAATAGCTTTGACCTTTGACCCGGTGTTAGTAAACAAATGAAGAAATGTTTCTTAAAAGGTATTAAACCCCCTATTTCCTTGTTGATGTTTAATAGCAGACATGTTTATTTGCATGATAAAGTAAGTTTCCTATAATTCTAACCTGGTTTGAGTTTTTAACAGGTTGTCAACTTTCTAACTTTACTATGGAAGGGCAATGGAGACTCATTTACGCTATTATAACCTTTATCCTTGCAAAATTAACATCTGATGAATAAACAATCTCACACCTAGTATATGACACTCCTATTCGTACAATCATGTACTATTCACAATATAAGCATCAGTTTACACCGACCATTAGCAGTATGTATTCCTGAAAACTTAGTAAGCGCTTGCAATCAGTACTGTTATTCATTCGATTTTTGGAGATCGCTGAGCCCGATACTTATATTTAGTGATCGGTGGTACATTTTCAATTTCTTTTGTTTTCTTACTTAATTTTCGAATCGGTGGTTCCACTACTCCGGCCGATAAAAGGCTCTGGGTATTGTTTAACCACTCATAGGATTTGTTGTCTGCTTTTTAATTTAGTCTTTTGGCTGTTACTTGTGAAACGCAGGCTTCATAACCGCTGCTCCCAACCGGTAAATTCCTTTTTCTTTATTTCGCTCTTCGGGGCATACAATTTTATTATATCATGGGACCATACCGTATTACGCCGCTGGATATAGGGGATGAAATAAAGACACAAATATTGCTATATCCACCGCCATATGCTTGACATGTTCGGGATGGTTAAACTTCTGTACTGTTGATTTTTACGAATACTGATTTCTGCTCAACCCGGTGCTGGAGGGCGTGAGCGGTAGCTAGCATATTTCACTACCGCTCATGAAAAGTCTCAATCAAACCGAGACTGCAATATTTCGTATGTGTCGTGCTCGGCCGTTTCCAAAGGTCCATTATCATACTCTTTTTTATAACTCTAGTTGTTTGTGTTATTGTCACGTGAGTGCTGATCAACAACCCTAGTTCAATTACATCCTTCTTACTAATAACATGTCCAGTGATATGATCAAAATTATCATCAGTTAAATACTCATTCTTTTCTGTAAAATTTTATAAATTTCTAAAAGTTCAAGAGTTCGTTCTGGGGTTAACAGGATACACGGCACTATTTATTCCATATATGGTAATATGGAACTATGACGTCATAGTTCTAAAAATGGCGGCTCCCATATTCGTTTTAGAACAACCTTTAACTGGTCAAATCTTTTATGTTTATCATCCGATTTTGATAATTTTATCACCTTTTTCCAAGTTTTCAGAACTCTCAATAACATAGATTGTTTGGCTGTGTCGCTACATTCCCTTTAAAACATTGTGGCGTTGTTTTGCTACTTGCATAATAATCGAAGTAAATTGTTTTGGCATGTTACTATGTATTGATTATATTGCACCAATAATACCTATTGTTGAATAACGAAGGACGATTGAACACTCCCAATTGTAAGTAATAGATAGATTATGGTCTCATCGAGTTGGTTGATTTAAACATCGAGATGGGAGTGGCTATACCGTACTACAACTACCAGACATTGGAATTTAACGGTCACTATGACGTCACAGTGTTACGAAGTACACCATGCTACAAAAAAGATAGAGTCTGTCTCAGTGTTTAAATCATGAAAGTAACAACCTCCGCTAAAGGTAACAACCTCCGCTAAAGGTAACAACCTCCGCTAAAGGTAACACTCACCTCTTCCGCTAAAGGTAACAAGGCTAAAGCTAAAGGTAACAACTTTTTTCAACATCTACAGTTTCATTGAAAATTTAGTAAACTGGTTATTTTTAGTTACTGTGGCACCTGTGGCGTAAGCGCTCTTACTTTTAGCGGTAAATGCAATTGTTACCTTTGTTACCTTCAGCGGAGGTTGTTACCTTTAGCGTTGAAAGTGTTACATTAGCGGCTGTTGTTACCTTTAGCGCAAGTGTTACCTTTAGCTTTAGCGTTGTTACACACTGAAAAAACAAGTGTTAAAACAAGTCTGATTGTAATTTAAAAGTGAACATTAAGCTTAGTACATGTATTGGGCGGACTTGTATTGGGTCGGATAAGCTACCGTGCGAGCAAGGGCTGCGTTGTAGAAAATCAGCTAAGCGACTTCAACAATCTCGTACACTTCTTCGAAGCGTGATCCCGAAGAATGACGGGACTACCCGAGTTTTCACGATTGGAACAATCTTCCATGTCATGTATTATACCTGACAGTTCTGAATATTGTAATTATATTGACAGTTTTGATATAATATACACTTAGGGTTAAATTCAGTGTACAGTTACATCAAGTCGTATATATGGTTTCGAGACACTTGTAATTAAATATGTTTTCAATACAATGAATAAGGTAAGTCACAGACCTGATAACAAATATTGATATGTCTGTGATATGTCTGTGATATGTCTGTGATATGTCTATGATATGTCTGTGATATGTCTGTGATATGTCTGTGATATGTCGTCTGTGATATGTCGTCTGTGATATGTCTGTGATATGTCTGTGGGTAAGTATAAAGCCAAAATAATGAAAAAGAAAAAAACAGCATAATTCAGTTAAATCAAAAGTTATAATGAAGAACGCGCGCGCGCACACGCACGCACGCACGTACGCACACACGCACATCAATGGAGTTTCCATATCCGTTTCAACAGAACTTCCAAGTGATCGTATCTTCTTTGTTTATCATCCGAGTTTGATAATTCTTTCAACCTTATTCAACTTTTTCAGAACTCTCAATAATAAAGATGGTTTTGTTGTGTGGTTACATTCCCTTTAATTTAACAATGAAAACAAAAATTAACATGTTTGCACTTTAGTATAGATAAACTTTACAGACGAGTATAGAAGTACCAATCAATTAGCAACCAATGTTTGACTGACAGGTATATCTAACAAGAAACTTAATCGATTGTTTCTGTATTATGTTGTCTGGTATCTGTATAAACAGTTAGGAGTGCAATTTTGAAAACCTACCAACACGGATAGTAAATGAGTATGAAATGTACGGCATAATATTGAACGTATATCAGTATATTATTAAGGGGTTTCATTTTTCATTTAAGTGAAATGTATGTGGATCGAGACGGACATTATATTTTATAAATACAATAATAAAGTATGTCTGGCTTCCTTTAAATTTCTAAAACTAAAAGGTAAGCATGAAAAAGAGTCCGTTCGTAAGCGGATACAATAATGTTTTTAACTTATTATAGATCATATACTTAAGTATTTCTAAGCGTTCTTTATAATTTTACTTAAGGAGGTTGGCTGGGAAAGGACATAGTGATGAGATTTTTTTAAATTCATATTTAAAGCTTCTTTGGTTTAATTTAGATTCAAAATTATCAAAAAAAGGCTAGGTCACCACACTTTTTTCCCCACTAGACGTCATTGAAGAAGGCACATATTCCTAACTTCAAAAATTCACTAAAAAGAGGAAAAATATAGTCATTGAACATTTTCACAATTGTTTTCATAACATTATGTTTATTGAAAAACAACAATTAATTTTCGATTGCATATATACACATCTTTCAAATCATACAAAAACAGTTGTAATCCTCATTCGTCTTTTTACTTTAAAAATCAAACATATATGGACCGTACCCCACCCACTTTTGTTTTTACCGAAAAATTAATTCAAGATAAAAAAGTACGTTCTAATGATCAACTTTTTTTAAAAATTGTGTATGTCAAGGTCCTATGACATTTCTTTCAAAACAAGTAAAAAAATATATAGGTCACCAGGCTTCTAATGATTTTTTATTAAAAATTCTTTAAATTACACCCATTTTGGAGTTATTTTGACATTTTCAATGTAAAATACTGTACACACAATATTGACATGAAGATCGAAAATAAAATTAGTTAGTATCTATTTTTAAATATGTATTCCACTACTGAAAACCAAAAATCTGCTTTATTCTATAGCAAAAGGATAAATTCTACTCAGAGCTACCCATACCCCCTATTTTGTTGACAACAAAAAATGATCACAAATGACGGAAAAAACATGAAAAAAAAAATATTGCTTAACATTTGGTATGTTACCATCTTAAATCCTGCATTATATCCATATCTACTAGAATGGAAAAAATGAAACAATTCTGTTGTCAAATAAAACTATGATTTAAAAAATAAAATGTTTAGACTTGAAGATGTCAAAACTTGCCCAGCCAACATCCTTAATTCATATTCCATTAACTGTCTTTATCTAGCATGGCTTCATATTTGTATACTTACCATTGGTGCTGATAGGTTCTAAATGTTACAAAGTGCTAAATTGTTAAACGACCATCCCGTTTTAATACAAGTTAAAATAGGGTTTTAAAAGCTTTTCGGTTTATCAGATTGTTTTAATATACTAAAATCGTATAACTGTTAACGAATTTAAGTCCACAGAGTTGCGGCAACAAGAATTTAACAAGCTTTGCATGTCTAGAACGTATACAAAAAGGTTTTTGTTGCTGTTGTTTTAAATAATAACAATATATGTATCGGTGTTGACACTGTAGTTTTTGGAAGTCATTAGCAATGCATATTATCCATTTAAGATTTATGGTAAATTTGCCATTGACTACCGGTGTTCAAAACCGCATAAACGCCTAAAATTTACGAATCCATTCTTATAGTTAAAATTGTCCGTTGTTATAGTAACAACACTACCGTGCCTTGTGAGTAGAGTTGGGTACCGTAACAAAATAAGTACTACGGTATACCGCGTTGTTTTTTATACCGTGTAAGCTTTGTAGCTTTGGTTCAATCTCTACCCAGAGTACACTCTTTCCTCATTTGACTCTGTCAAGGGCGAACGGTTAGGTCACGTGATTATTCAAAAAAGTTATGACGATGTTTATAATAAATCCTTTTGCGTGATCTGTAAGGATAAAATATCGACCTATATTAAATAATTTCAATTTTTATTTCTATGAGTTAATTTCTTTTTAGTAATTTTCTGCTATCCGCCGAGCTTCGGTTTGAAATGTTTACATATGCGTTTCGATTGAGGAGACCTAAGTACGGATTATTTTTGTAGTAAAATAATCCCTATTAAAACTAAATTGTTTTCATGCATTATTTCAAATCTTACAACGCCTAATTTGCAGATATTCTGAAAATTATATTTACACAAGAAATAAATAAGTTTCAGGCAAGCATATTCCAATTTAACAGGTTTTACCAAAATCTTGTAATTTAGTAGTTAGCAGAGATATATGTGAGAGCAAGGAACGATAACTCTGCGTGGAGATTGTCTTTGGTTATCGCCATCGCTCTCTCTGAGTTTGACTTATACTGTGATTGTGAACTTGACTTAAAAATACTACTTCTAGTAACTACGTTGGGAGTCGAAATAGCGGGCGATGAAACTTCTACTTTCACTTTCGCCGTCGTCGCAACAACAGGCGGCTGCACTTTCTCTTTCAACAATAACGGATGATGTCGGCGGAGGTGTGTTATAAATGTGTTAAATTGACGATGAAGCAGCAAACAAACGTGAATTAGAGAAATAAAACATATATTTTCTTCGGTAATTTCCGTATATTTCTTGGTCACGGAAAGAGCCGAAGTACCAGTACGGTCCCAAACGTACTGCGGTTCGTACCGCCTAAGCTAAATACCGGTGTTAACCGGTATACCGGTAATACCGTGCACCTCTACTTCTGAGTATATAGTAATGATAAACTAGCGCGAGAAAATAAATATCGTCGGTGTTTTTTCAAAACGCGGAATATCCATTTTTTGCTATGTATGTTCACGAGTTGGAAGCGTGCGCAGGTAGCCCCGCCTTTTTAAAACGAGAAGTTAATTCGAAATAAGATGTTTTTAGAAAGAAAGTATCAAGTGAATGTATATATTTGTTAATAAAATACATCAACTCACATAATTAGTATATATACATGTACTTTCAGATGTCACACACAATGCCGCCTGCATCTCCACCTCCGATCCCCAAACGCTTGGTAAAGACAGCTCTGCATCAAGCGGTACTTGACGGTCGTCTGCACCAAGTTCGTCTGCTCGTCGCCAAGCATGGCGTCAGTGTGGATTGTAAAGATGTGTTCGGACGTACGCCGCTTATGCTTACGTCGATGGTAGAAGAAATTGCTGGCGCGAAAATGGCGAATATATTGATTGCAGCAGGTACGAGTATGAGTCTCAGAGACAACATGGGTCGGACTGCTCTCAGCCTGGCTTGTATGAACGGAAGGGAGAAAATCGTTGACGAAATCTTACGTAAGGATATTTTAAATATCAACGAATCGGACAATGATGGGAACACTCCTCTTCATCACGCCGCGTCAAGCGGAAACCCAAGGATTGTCAAGCTCCTCGGGGAGCTCTTTGTAAAATTTGGCATTGATGTTGATACAAGAAACAAGCTGGGTTACACGGCGTTGCTTCTTGCGTGTAGGAACGGGCATTTTGTATCAGCGTATTTCTTATTAACGCATGGGAGTGCGTCACCTTCACTGCGTGACACAGAAACATTCCTGAATGCCATGGAATGGACACTGAAATGCAGTCGTCATGCAGCGTTACCTATACGTCGTCTTGTGGCGCCGCCTAGCGCACCAGCGTTTTCAAGGGAGACGACTATGTATCAAAAACCGATTACCCCGGTTTGTCAGCATTCGCGACCCACAATTGTAATTCCGTCGTGGAGTCGAGGGGAGGATATTGACTTACAAAGGAGTGAAACGTTCGTCAACGGAAAAGATGCCAGACAGTTAGTTTTGAATGAAATCAGTCGTGCCGAATCGCACCACTGGCCATCGAAGAATAAGAAATCGCAGAGACCATCCCACGGTCCACCAACTGCAAAACTGCTAGCGTTGTCAAAAAGACGAACACGGTCGGCGGTTGGACCGGATATGACGGCAATATTTAGGATGTATTCGGAGCAGTACCAGCCAGACTGGAGAAAAGAAAGGTCTTCGATGGCCTTACTTCATTCAAGGGGTGATAAGAGAAGCATGCATACAGCTTCAAAAACTCATTACCCGGAGATTGAAGTAGGTAGTTAGATCACGTGATGTACTCATCAGATCACGTGATGTACTGGTTAAAAAAGTTTCATTATCTGTATGCATGATTTGACGGTGTTGCATGGTTTCCAGTGATAGCGATAACTTTCGAAGTTTATAAAGTAATATATATATATAAATATAAGTGTATAATACATGTATATATAATTCAGGGTAATATAATGTGCATGTACGAATTTTCTTCTCTCTGTCAGGTATGATTGGGTATGTGCGGAAGGATACGTAATCAAAGGGAACAGACCAATACTATTTCTGCACCCAATACCCCTCAAATGTTGATGTTTTTGTTGTTTTTTCTTTTCAAAAATGAATTTGTTAACTCATTGCAAAGTATCCGATATGCATAGAAAACGGTGTTTAGGTTGTAATTTCATACTTATAGGTGTTTAGGTTGTAACTTCATACTTATAGTAAAAATACGAGTACTAAAATAGGTGCTATTAGACACGTGCAACACAACACGGCTTGGGTTTAGATGAAGTTTCATGAACATAGGTCAAATACTTTTCAAGTTTTTGCCAAGGTTAGGTTGAAGGTTAAAAAAGTGTGACGGACGACGACGGAGGACGACGGACGGACGACGGACAATGTGTATGCCATGCTACGCAGGCGACACAAAAATGAATTGGCAAGTGGCAAATTTAGAGAAAAAGAAAAACTATTAATTACAATCTATACAATGTAAATGCGTGTACACGTATAAGATCAAAGGCCCTTTTAACGTGGTTATTAATGGCACTCTTTACACATTACACATTCAGTATGTTATTTATTTATATTTTACATATATTCTTTGATATTTTCTGTATATAAATCCACGTGTTATAATTAAAGTTTATCAATAAATACTGACAAAGTTAAATACAAATAAGATATGTATGAGTCATTGTCTAAACGTCTCGTGTTATCATTGTTATATGCACATCGCTACATTAAACCAGCGGTAACCAGCTGAACTTGTGATAGCACACCTAGCTAGTTAGAAAGTAGTCTGTGCAAAAGAATCAGGTTTTACGTTATTTTCAGCATATTTTGGCTACATATGACGGTGGATCTGTTCATGGTGGAAACACACCTCCCATATTTTCCTGGGTAGAACCGGTGCTGTATACCTCCCGCCATCTGTAAGAACTGTCTCCTTCTAACTAAACAAGTCGAGCTCCCATTGAGATTCGAGCCCGCATTGGTGAAAGGCGAGAATAAATCTTAAAATTTATTTATTTAACGGATTCTGTATAATATCACGAGATTTAGCAAAAAAGGCGAAATAATCTGAAAGTTTTTATTCCCAACGTTCTATAAATAAAAGTTGTCGGAGTAAATGTATTTGGCCGTTTGTGATACTTTGATTCACAGTTTTTTGCTATCTTTCAATAGCTGACCTCTCAACAAAAATTGAGCCTTTTTTTCCGCACGTGTGGATAAAATGCGCCAATTTGTGAGGACAAAAAGTCCCGTGCGGTCAAAAAGCATCAATTTTTGCAGACAAAAAGCATCTATTTTAGAGAGAAACAAGAGGCCCAAGAGGGCCTGTGGACGCTCTACTGGCTAATATGGCTCTTATGACATCAATGAAGCGAGTGACTATCGTCTTAAAGAGGCAAAATATAGCATTTTTAACTATATCAAGAGCAATAACTCCGTCATTACTGGTCCGATCTGGCTGTTTGTCCAAGTTGGCCATTCGAGATAATAAAAATTTCAAAAAAAAAATTCAAAGAAATTTCAAAAAAAAAAAAAATCAAAAAAAGATTCAAAATATATATATATAAAAAAAAAAATCAAAAAAAAAAAAAATATTCAAAATAAAATTCAAAAAAAAAATTCAAAAAAAAAATATGAAAAAAAAATAATAATAAAAAAAAAAAAAAATAAAAAAATAAAGAAATTAAAAATTTAAAACAAGCATTGATGTAAAACTGTGACCCCCGGGGCGGGGCCAGATGTGACCCCAGGGTCAGCATTTGAACAAAATTGGTAAAGGACCATAAGCTTATAGCAACAGCAAAATATTAAACCTCTGGCTCTTGCAGTTTCAGAGAAGAAGATTTTTTAAGTTTTTCCCTATACATGTCTATGTAAAACATGTGACCCTTCGGGCGGGACCAAATGTGACCCCAGGGTCACCATATGAACAAACTTGGTAAAGGACCATAAGCTTATAATAATTGTAAAATATCAAACCTCTGGCTCTTGTAGTTTCCGAGAAGAAGATTTTTAAAAAAAAATCCTATATAAGTCTATGTAAAACTGTGACCATCGGGGCGGGGACAAATTTGACCCCAGGGTCACCATTTGAACAAACTTAGTAGAGGACCATAAGCTGATGCTACATGTAATACATGAGAGCTCTGTGCCTTGTGGTTTCAGAGAAGATTTTTTAAACTTTTTTCCTATATGTCTATATGAAAAATATGCAAAAAACCTCAATATACAAACTTTGGACCCCCGAGGCACAACCATTTTTGACCCAGGGGGACTTTATTTGAACAAACTTGATAGTCTAGGTGTTGGTGATCATTTTAAAAGAAAAACTGTTGAAATCTGTCAAGCGGTTCTGGAGAAGAAGATTTTTTAAGGTTTCGACCATATATGGTAATGGCAGCCATCTTGGATGTAGCGCTGACCTAATTTTAACAAATCTAAAAAGCATTCATCTAAGGATCATCCATTTGAAGTTTGGTCAAAATTGGCCAAGCGGTTTCTGACGAGAAGTCGTTTGAAGAATTCCCTATACATGTCTATGTAAAACATGTGACCCTTGGGGCGGGGCCAAATGTGACCCTAAGGTCACCATTTGAACAAACTTGGTAAAGGACCATAAGCTTATAGTAAATGCAAAATATCAAACCTCTGGCTGTTGTAGTTTCTGAGAATAAGATTTTTTAAAAAAAAATCCTATATAAGTCTATGTAAAACTGTGACCCCCGGGGCGGGGACAAATTTGACCCCAGGGTCACCATTTGAATAAACTTAGTAGAGGACCATAAGCTGATGCTACATGTAATACATGAGAGCTCTGTGCCTTGTGGTTTCAGAGAAGAAGATTTTTTAAAGTTGTTTCCTACATGTCTATATGAAAAACATGCAAAACCTCAATATACAAATTTTTGACCCCCGGGGCACGGCCATTTTTGACCCCGGGGACTTTATTTGAACAATCTTGATAGTCTAGGCGTTGGCGATCATTTTAAAAGAAAAACTGTTGAAATCTGTCCAGCGGTTCTGGAGAAGAAGATTTTTTAAGGTTTCGACTATATATGGTAATGGCAGCCATCTTGGATGTAGTGCTGACCTAATTTTAACAAATCTAAAAAGCATTCATCTAAGGATCATCCATGTGAAGTCTGGTCAAAATTAGCCAAGCGGTTTCTGAGGAGAAGTCGTTTGAAGAAAAGTTAACGGACGACGGACGACGGAAGACGGACAACACACCATCCCATAAGCTCTGCTGGCCCTTGGCCAGTAGAGCTAAAAATGAACAAAAAGCGCGAAACATAATGTGGACAAAATACGCCGTCACACACGTGCGACAGCAACAATCTAACTGCTGCAGTCAATATCTACCCGGAGTTGTCGTTCCTTGCATCCATATATAATCTAGGTCAAATTCTCAGCAAACCCGTATCAATATTGGCGTCAGGCCACGGTGTTGCTGTTTTGTTCGCCATTTTGATATTTAGCCATGGTCATGTGACACATTATCAGCGATCGCGGACTACTTTTCTATACGTTTACAGAGGTCTAAAATACCCTGGTAGACCCAGCAGTCGGGTCATTCAAATGTCTACTTTCGACTGCAACCGAACACAACTGCTGTAGTAAACCGACGTACCGACCATTTGAGTTCAATGCAAAAACGCAGAGTGTATCACTTGCTATGGTAGTGTGTAGGACCTTGCAGATTCCATTAAATATTGCATTCTCTTAGACAATACAAACCACTCAAGCTTCTTCAAGTGTTTTCCACTGTCAACAAGAAGTGTACCCTCCGGTGTAGTGTTTTAATAATTCAGAATGGAAACGTTTTCACGAAACAGAGTAAATGTTTATACAAAGTAGACACGAATGCGACAAGAAATTAATTTCCTGTGTGCATCACGTTGATTTTCGGATATATCCCGCAGCAAATCGTCGCCATTTTTTTTATCTGGATCAATTAGATTGTGTCAGTTGAACGATCCAAGGTTCGACATGCAATCTTAGATGATCAATGGCCTCCTTTTTAAAGCAGAGCTTTCAAGAGGGTACATCAGACTTTTCGTGGAGTTCTAGGGAGTTCTAGGGATCCGACTTAAAACTGAGAAGAACTGATATTTTCTATTCTAAAGGGCATCAAGATATCAACGACTGAGACTAAAAATGAGTACACATTTACAAGAAAGCTCATTCTGCAGAGTAATATTAGACTGGCTGTCGTCTTAGTGGTTATAGTTTATTATTTTTTTGCGATCATAATCAAATTAAAAATCTTAAAATCCTAAAAATGTTTATCAGTCTTTCTCTGAATAGCTCTGAACCACTTATATTTGAAGTCTATAAGTCAAAGGGGACTTAATGCAGACTATTTTATTTGATGATAGCTTGAGTTGTCTCAAATATTATTAACATGAACAAACATACGGACATTACGCTGGATTTCATTCAAAATCTAAGGCGATTTCAAATGTTAGACTCGAAGAACAAAGTGCTAAAATGACGTTTTGCTTGATATGATATGTTTATCATAGATGTTTGAATATTTTTTAAAGTTCTGATGTACGTCATTTAAGAAGCAGCTTTTACGTCTCTGTTTAAAGGGAGTTTGGGTAAAAAAAAAACACGCACCAAGCAATCGTTCAGTGTAAATGACGTATGTCATTATCCCGCCATTATAAGGGTAGACTGGTATAAAAAAAATCAAGTTCTGTTTTTCTTCATGGCCGAATTCATAGACTGGTATCAGTCTATAAATTGTAATAGTTAAAAGAGTAATTGGTAAAAATATTAAGGACTGATGCCAGTCTATTACAAGAGGTACTTTCAGTGAACTTATTGGATTTTGATCTGGTATCGTCTAGAGGCAGATTGTTGCAATATTAGAAACAACTAGAGGGTTTTTAGCGAAAAACAGATGTCTTCCCCCCACAGCACAACCTAGTTAAAATAAGTTTGATAGTGGATAGTGCGCAACCTTGTTAAGATATGGTTGGAAGTAGATAGGAAACATTTTTGGATAACATTACGGATTTGTGGAAAATTGTTTAATGTAACAAGAAAAGATAAAAGCAATAGTAAAACTAGAAAATATGTCCATGGGACACGGATGCACCACTTTAGCGCTGTCATTCACATAAAATAAAACGTCAGTGTTAATTACTTAGTCCAAAAATAAGGTCAATGTCATTCATGTTGACCTGGTTGTGGTGGGAACATATTAATTTAAATCTAACTTTGAGAAGAGTAGCGGCGACTGCAAATGTAAAGTTAAAATGCCAAAGGGCCATAACGCCGACATAAATTATTGAACTGAAACGCAAAAGGGATATGCAGAACTAGATATTATACCGATGCTTCCTAACAAGTTTCAACAAAATTCAACAGGCGGTTTAGGAGGAGTAGCAGCGACAACACATTTAAACTTGAAATGTCAAAGGAACATAACTCCATCAAAAATCATCGAACTGAAACACAAACGCAATATGCACAACAAGGCATCATACCTGCCGATGCATCCTACCAAGCCTCGTGGAAATCCAACATGCAGTTCAGGAGGGGTAGCGGCGACAACAAATTAAAATTTTCAAAGGGCCATAACTCCATTAAAATCATCGAACTCGAACACAAACGTGATATGCACAGCTATCGATGCTTCCTGTAAATTTTCGGCGAAATCCAACAAGCGGTTTAGGAGAAGTAGCGGCGACAACCAATTTAAAGTGAAAACGTCAAAGTGCCATAACTCCGTCAAAAATCATCGAACCGGGGAACACAAACGCGACAAGCGGTTTAAGAGTAGACGGACGGACAGACAGCAAAAACAATATGTCTCCCCCAGGGGTTGGTGGGGGGTGGGGGGGGACATAATTATTTAACGATAGGCCTACATAAGAGGTACATGGTTAGTAGCCTAACTTAGAATGTCAGCTGTATTTTTGGATGGTGTAAGAACATTGATAAATGCAAGCCTTTGCCGAGTAGATCTATCTATCACTTTTCTACACGAGCCAAAATACAACAGCAATTCTAAGTTATTAATCACGTAATTTGCTTATCATGCAAACAGTTTTAAATAACATAATTTACCTGAAAAACAAGAAAACAACAGCTCACGTGACGTCTCCTGTGGTCAAAATACAAATGGAGAAGTGTTGTCAAGGGAAGTAACTTTGGCAAAAAACGTTTTCTTCTTGGTACATTTATTTTGATAGCAAATGCGAAACACTTTCTTTTGATAATGCATTCCTAAATTGATACGTTTAAAACATAATGTGTAAATAAATGTAGTTTAAATGGTTGATTCGTGTACGATTCATGACTCTTCATCGAAATATAGCACGTACGTGTACCCAACTTGCATAATACAGCAGTTGGTTGGAAAATATTATGATAGGAGGAAGTAGCTTTATATAGTAAAAAAATTAGTTTGTTTGTTTGTTTGTTTGTTTATTTGATTGTTTGTATGGTGTTTTACGTCATTTTCAACACATGTAAGGTTAACATTAGTTATCGAAAATATGTTTGCATATACATATGTTTTATGTTTTTTGAATCTGCGATATATCTTTAAAGTAACTGAGTGTCCCAATATTCAAGTGCAGGCGGTGTCATTTTAATCCATATATGTATAGATAATGTTATTAAAGCTTATCGTATGTCTGGAATAGTGTACCGACTGATCTCAACTGTTCAAACACTGAAACTTATTTTAGTTTTATTTAATTTTAGTTTAAACACACTTTTTTTTACATCGATTGTGAAACGAGTTCTTGCAACTTATATGAATCACTTTCGATGGCTTCCTGTGTAGAACCAGTACTAAGCAATGTGGATTAATTATCTTGCTTAAAGATAAATAACATAATCAAGGCGAGGATCGAACCCATGCCCTTTCGATCTGGAGTCCAAAGCTCTACCACTGGACCACGCACTTCACATTTTTTTAAAACCATACATGATACGAACGTTTTAAACATGACCTGCTAGCATGTGAAGTTTTAAATTGTCTTAAATTGTAAGTTGCTAGGTACCAATTTAAGACAATTTGAAACTTCAAATGTTTACGGGTCTAATTAAAAAAGTTCACATCATGTATGGTTTTGTACCATATTAAAACTTACTAAGTAATCATATAGTTTCTATGTTTTATTTCTTTCTCGTCTTCTTTTGTTTGAAAGTTATCTCTTATTTTTAAGAATATATATGTGGTCAGTGTATATAATTCTTAATATATACTATAGCATGTTTCTTCGTTTGTATATATTGAACAAAAAAAGAAACGTCCGACTTTTTTGCTGGTCTTTGCATTTTTTGAGGGCGTATAAAAGCTTAAACAGCGTTTTAATAAAACAATGTTTGATATTTGTAAGCACACTTAAGTGAGTACTAAATATCCCATTAAACAGTTTCAAATTTGCCAAGCAATAATCTTTTATGGATATGGAAATGTTAAAGGAAGGTAATTTGATAAGTGTTGATATCAAAAGCTGCCATGTTGTCACAATCTGTGTTATGTTGTTTTTTTGTGAATTTTTTTTGGGCAAATTTGGGTAATTTTCGTAGATTTAATTTGTTTTTATGGCCAAAATGCATGTTTTAAGAAAAAGGGGGCTAACTGCCTTGTGTACTGAACTTTTCAAAAACATCTTTGTTTGGACTAATATTGGCGCTCTATCTAATTATTCTTAAAACATCATTAATTTGTTCCTGTTTTGCTGTCTAGGCAATCAGCATGAACGTCAGCGGAAGTTTCTTTTTTTGTTCAGTATACATACTGATTTCTTGTTCGTCTTCTTCTTTTTTGTTGACAATGATGTACTTTGAAATTTGGATGATATGATAACATGACTTATTGTATTTAGAAATGATGTCTAGTGTGCTCTAGATGGATAAATGGACTGTGCTATGGACCGATTTATTTCACGTAAAAAACAAAACCATTTTGAATAAAATTGTATCGAACTTTCGGATATATAAAGGCACACTTTCTGCCATATAAGTATTTTTTTCTGATATTATGTTCACATCAGTAGTGTTGAATTACTGTCATGTACTATATGTTTGTCATTGAAATGCGTAAAATATGCATTTGGTTGAAAATTTCACTTGACCATACAACATTCATTTTTCTTAAATTACTGACCAATAGTCCTTAAAGGGACACATGGCAATCTTGAGTTTTATTCAAAGATTAAAATTTGCTCCTCAGTTTACTTATCCTACGTCATTTTGACTTTAAAACTGCTTGCATATAATTAAATAAAAAAATGAGATTTCAATTTTCTTTACTATTTCACCAAATTTTTAAATATATTATTGATGCACTATTATAAAAAGTCAGTAATTTGTAAAAATAATTTGCTTTGAACTATTCTAACAGTTACTATCAATGATTGAACAAATGCAAGTGAAGAGAAAAACTAACGGGACGCCATGAGTTTTTAAAAAATCAAGATTGCCGTGTGTCCCTTTAAAACATTAAAAAAAAAAAAAAACATGTTTTACAAACTATGTCGTAATAAGATCCTAATTGCGCACAAGTACCATGTAAGGCTCCATATATTAGAGAGGGTTTCAGAAATATATTTAATTTACTCCAGCTCGGCATTAAAAACTTCAAAATGAGACCAAAAAAAAAGCAGCAAAACAACACCCCCTTAACGAATGTCTTCGGCGAAAAATAATCCAAACTTTCTTATTGCCTATTGTATTGTAAAACTGACTTGAGGTCCACTTTCTGTGCACAGTTGCCTAGGGGTCGCTCACAACACCAAGGATCAAAACATACGCCAATTAATTTGCTCTATTCGGATCATCAGGTCGTCAAATGCCTTGTGCACAACTATTCACCTTTAATCACAAGGTATCATATTTTCACGAAGCGCAATTAGAAACGATGACATGCATAGGAATGCATGCACCTTGACATAAAGACGACTTCTGTCAGCTTACATTACACGGACATGAGTGGTCATTTATGGATGGACAGTGATCGCAGGCGTTTAATTGTCTCGAATAATACAAGTATTTTCCTCTCTTTTCTTTTTAAATAGTGGAGTTAATGTAACGCTACACCTGACCCCCATCCCCACACACACCGCACATACTCCCCATCAACGCCACCAACACCGGCGCACAATAACATCATATCTTCTTAATATAAGTATGTAACCAGATATTTGATAAGTATTTGAACTGATCAATCCGTTGAGCTCTACGTTGTCCGTCCGTCGTCCGTTAACTGTTTGATGTCAACACTCTAGCATCTTCATTTTACCAAACTTGTTCAGAATGTTACTATCAATAAAAGCTCGGAGCCCCCAAATATAACAGGTGGTGAAAAAATCGTTCCTCAACCGGGACTCGAACCCAGGGTCTCTGGTTTACCATACCAGGGCTCTAACCACTGAGCTATCGAGGACACACGGCTAGAATCGATATTTCACCATATACCTGTACCCGGTTACATACACCTCCACCAGATTGAAATTCGTCCCTGAATTTCTAGTGGAGTTAACTCCAGGCCGTCTGTCAGACTTATTTTCATACTGTTTCATGCTAACAGACACGGTCCTGGATCCCGGACGAGCCTCCAAATATAACAGGTGGTGAAAAAGTCGTTCCTCAACCGGGACTCGAACCCAGGGTCTCTGGTTTACAGTACCAGGGCTCTAACCACTGAGCTATCGAGGACACACGGTTAGGAATCGATTATTCACCATTTACCTGTACCCGGTTACACAAGTTTAAAGACCAGCCATATATGAATCACCCCATTCCTACCATCGCCACCACCTCCACATCCACCCCACCCCACCCCACCACCTCTTTAATCCCAATTGATGTTTTAATGCTTTATTTTATGAATTTATCTAGGTCATAGAAGAACTCGTCGACAAAATACACGAAACTAGCTATGTCGGACTAGAAACATCCCCTCCCCAAACGCACACACTCTTGGCAATTCGAATAATTTCAACTTCAGCATTTTGTTCATGTTTTACAAGCCTTCCTTGTTTATTTATTTATTTCATATTTGTAACCTTGGGTTGTGCACATACATATAAATGAACAGATAGGAAACTTCCTATCTTAACCAATGAAGTAACCAAAGTATCACGTGGCACCTTAACTTTTTCTTCTATCTTCTCTCTCAAATATTCTCTGATGTTGATGAGAATACATTCAAAAGATTCATAATAAATAGCAAAATGGGATTATAATAATATGTTTATTTTCAAAATAAGAAATTGTATAAAAAGAAGTTTCAATTAAAAATGTCATTATATTTCGCTTTTCTCTTAAAAATCAAGGTTTTGACATGGTCAAAGTTTCCGTCAATTTTTTTATCTAAATGTAAGAGAAAACAAAATACCATCATTGGAAAGAAAATTAAATTTGTGATGGGATTTGGCATGAATGAAACTTGTATCTATAAAACTCTTCCTGATATGTGTGTTTACAGTTGGAAAATATTTTGTGAAATTTTCCCACTGAGCGACGTGAAATTTAGATAATTTTCGTAGAGTCCAATCTATTTGGTATTAGGTCTGTGGGTTGTGTGCCTGAATCATACAAACTGTATTACATTTAACATTAACTGCTCATACTGACATGGCTTCTTTAGCTAGGAGAGCAATACAGGCCATTACGGACCTCTTGTTTTAGTGTAACGTTGAAACGTCGTGCCATCTGGATTGTGTCATACTGTATTCAAGCCGGTTCATTTATTTTTCTATTTAAAGTACATAATCGACATATAACATGTGATGCCGATTGGCACCTGGGGGCAAAACGAAATAGAAGCTATTTTGTAACCACCTTGTCAAATCTGTAATTTGCTCTTAATTTCTCATAAGACATTAATCATCCGCCTAACAAATTGTGCTAATCAAATCCGTCTTTTCCTTTTCAACTTAGTCAATCCTTTTCCGTGTCGGTGATTAGGAAATCAGCGCCTTAGAATAGTCTCAAAGCTACCGTATAAGCACTGGACCGCAAGACAATTCAAAGACAATCTACTTGCTTGATTTATTACAATATAGCCGACCTTTATAACTGAAATATTTGATCAGCATTGGGTCCGTTGAATGTGTTCGAAGGATTAAGTGTTAAAGATTTAATATACCACAAAAGAAGATTTCCCTGGCGGGATTCGCCGCATGCGCCATAGGGAATTCATCAAATCGACAAAACAGCGTAAACAGTCGTCCATATAATAAAACGCCCCCGTCATCAAAACGGGTTATTTTGCTTAACCAAAATGCTTTAAATAGTCATATAAACCGCCTCCTGGCAAATCAAATTGACGACAATATTTATCAAATTTGAATTTCCAGCACAATTGGAGTGATACAAGGCGGCGTGCTGAGTCTATTCATTTTGCGACCCGAGCGACCCCTTCTGATTGGGAGACAGCGGCGATAGAAGAACACAAATGAATACAAATGAACACAAATGAAATATTGGGAGCGTGTTAATTAAATGAGCCGATACAGATGCTGTTTGCAGCAAAACATGGTAATGAAACCTAATGATCACCGAGAGATGTATTCTGACAACTGGAGAAAAATTGACAGGGACCCGTCATAACCTGAGACATCTTCAAGTTTCATCGGAATATCTTAAGTAGAAAGGAATACATTTGAGAATTGTTAAGAAATACGCACAGTGCGAAATGGCGCGTACTTAATTCGGTACTTAATTAACGGTGCGGCTTATTACATACATTTTGGTTCTTCTGAAAGGGCGTTTGCGGGATAATTTGTAACATTTTCAGACATGGTTCCCAAGGGAGTCGTGGAAAAGGAACCCAAATTACCGAACCGAAGCTTTAAATGTATTGGGGGGAAATAAACAAGAATGAGACATTGGTACATATAACATTTTATGAGAAATGATTAATTCATCTTTGAATGGGAGAATCAGGGTTTCACCTCCGAGCAATACATATGGTGTTAACTGTAAAAATTGAGATTGGCAACATATTATATTTGTTAAATGTTAGTTACTTCAAGAGACTTCATGAATATTTATGAGTTTTGCTTGATTAATTCAAACATCAAATGTGGAGAAATTCGTCTATCACGAATTAATGAAGCGTTGTTTGAAAAAGCTACGTTTTGTTCGTTCACGTCATACAAATTAAAGTTTGTACGAGTCCAAAATAATCATAAAAAAATGTCATATAGTGATTTAAAAAACTATCACATCTTCTGTACATTCTGTCAGACTACGATTGTGTCATGTTTCAGTGGAGACAAGTTCTAGTTGATAAAGCTGCTGCAGCCGATTGTTGATTTCTTTAAGCTGAGGCCCGAGGACCTGAGTTGGTATATTTCAACCGAGGCGTGCGACCCTGGTTGGTATATTTCGCCTGAGGCTTGAGGTCTCACTCTGGGTAGGTATCTTTCAAGTCGGAGCTTTGTCACATCACATGTTTCGTATATAGCCCCAAGAAACACCCATTTTGTGCCGGCTAAAGTAAAGTCCCAGACCGAACCGGAAGTGAAGGAGTAAAATCTTCGTTTGGACATTTTATAAAATGTCGTTTGGAAATATTTCCTTACTAGAAGTTGTCTGTATTAACATACATTTCAAATGTTTTGTTTTGTTTGGATTATTCAAGCAAAGTGATATGATCTTTCCGGTCAACCGTGGTCACTATTTAACGTGTTTTGACAATCCAGACGACTCCCTTGCTATATTTATTAAACTATTCAATTTAAAAAAGGCATGCCACCAAAAGACAGAAATCAACCAAATTGGCCAGACAAGACAACTCTTGACGCAATTAAGGAATTTAGTATTTCACTAAGGAAACATCATGAGGCAGAAGGGTAAAAATCTTGCACACTACAATGAAATAATCAATTCAAAGTAAGCGAAATCCGAAGCAAGTATTTCTTCTTATTCTTCCTTCTTCTCTTCTTCTTCTTCTTCTTCTTCTTCTTGTTCTTCTGCTCCTCCAAATCTTCTTCTTCTTCTTCTTCTTCTTCTTCTTCTTCTTCTTCTTCTTCTTCTCACTAGTGTGCGTGTGCGTGCGTGCGTGCGGGGGGAGGGGGGGGGAAGGGGTTTTTCTGTTCCTCATAGGCGAAACAAGTTTGGAAATGATACAATGTTGTTTTTAAAGCCCTTCAGTATATAAGCATAGCCCTTAAATGAATAGATCAACCGTATATTCAACGAGAGATAATCAGCGATTCTGGCCTCCAATCTAATTATTGTTCGACATGCAGGAACAATACCGCTGTACCCATATCTGGCAGTCGGTAAACACTCGTTAGTATTGTGTGATATGTATTATTTTCTTAGACAAAATAAACTGCGCGGGATATGTTTCCAATCGCAAAGACTTGATCACTTGTGTTCGTAGAAACAACAAACATCGGTAGGTGCACGTGTAGGTATCATGCACGGCAAGCTTGTGGAACAACATCCAGACGCAAAGTAAATATATTGGTTGGCATCATTTATTTGAGAGTTTAGCACATGTTTATTTCATATACTCGGTGGATTAGCAATATAATACGTACGTCAGTGTTCTAGTTGAATACTTCCCATTTAAATGTCATGGCTACATTTATTCATTTTCAAAAAAATGAAATGTGGTTTTGCGTTAACACATCATATTCGAACATATTGTTACAGTGACAGGAACCTCAGAGGGAAATGAAATGAAGCGAAGTTTCGCATTGATGATCAGACATGCTTTCTCCAGGAAGCGGGCCCACACCGGGAAGAGGTCTGTCGATCTAAAGTGCAAAACCAAATATTCACTGAGCTACCGACACCATCGTACACTGCCACCTTTAGATCAAAGCCAATTCAGTTCGCGTAAAAACTAAAATCATTAAGTAAATGTGTTTCTAATGTGTATATTTGTAAAAGGACGCGGATTGTTCTTTCCTTCAAGTTTTGTTTCAAAATATACATTAAATAATAACCGTGGCGTTATTGTGGAGTGTCCGCCTGGCATGAGGGACGTCGTGGGTTCAATCCCCGACCAGGTGTATAAAATACTTTATACAAATGGTACATACTATTAGTTATTGGGTTTGTTACTGACCCCCTACAGACATATGTAGGGTCAGTAATATTTATAGGGGGCGAGGCAACAGCCGAGTCCCCCTATATAAATGACTGACCCCACATATTTCTGTAGGGATTCATCAACAAACCCAGTAACTGATTTATTGCATCGAGCACCTTTTTTTAAGGCAAACGTCGATATTTAAACCATTTTAATGGAGCGTGAAACTTCATTGAGATGTTCGCGCAATTTGACGTCATGACGTTGACGTCACGATCGGTACAGTTTAAAAACATTATTACTTTACTTATTATGTTTGTTACTAACGCCTTAAAGAACTATTTGCAAATGATTTAAACTTTGAATCGGAATTGTAGTCCATATTGTTCTAGTGACCCTCTATGAAATCTACTGACCCACTATAGAATAATAGAGGGTCACCATGTGACCGCTCTAATCCAATGGAATTCCAAGGATTTTGTGCGAGATGCAATAAAATACTTTATAAAAATGTTACTAGTAGCTCCCTTGCTTGACGCTCAGCATATAAAGGGTAGGGCTAGGACTGCTCGGCCCGGCGTCAGTATAATGTGACTGGGTGGGGTATCATGTCATGTGTCCACGGCGTGGTATTCCAGCATGACAGCATTATAAAACTGAGCATAGAGCTCACTGCTATAAATAGACAACGTCGTGATATGACTGAAAGATTTTTGCTAAAAGCGACGTTAAGATCCCATACAAACATATAAATACATTAAATAAATAGATAATAAACACGAAGAAATTATACATTTGAGGCTGCGCATCGACTCATTAGCATTTTTATCGCCCTACACTTTCGTCTATGATTCTGCCATTTCTGAAAACAAACCAACAACCCAATACACGTAAATAAACAGTCGTGGGATGAAGTGGCTAATTAGATAGCTAATGATAAATGGATGGCAGGTTACGGCAGTTTCACGCGCTGTCCGGTATTAATTATCAGCTGCGGTAACGTACGTTACGTAACGTAAATAACTATTGCAAATGAGGCTTTCAAGATAAACATATCGGCTCTGTTTACCAACAACGATCACGTCTGTAACAACCTTATATTTATTTTGTGTATAATTGTTTTTCTATGGGAAGATAATCACGGTGAACGACGTTTCATATTTGATCATTGGATTCATTAAGGAAACTAACCCACCAAATAACCGCAAAATTACCAATTACAAAACTGTTTATCAAAACTATCCAGATGTTCAGGTCATCTAATAATGTATATGTGCCGATTTAATGTATTTTTTTTCAAGTGTTCTTAAAATACCCGTGAATGAATAAAAGTGAGTAAAATGAATTATGAGTTGGTAATTCTTAATTCGACCCTCAGGTTTTGGGGTTTAGTCCGGCTGGTTAACACCGTTTATATTGTGTCTATATAATTTGGATTCTCAAGATATATACATACCTAGTCGTCAGTACGTTTAGAAACAGTGTACATTATTTTGCAAAATGTGGCTGTTGTTGGCTGGATAGCTACTTCAATGAAAAATAATTATTGTATATTTCCAGTCATGCTTTTTGCAATCTACTTCTTATCAGGTCTACACAGATATATTTGGCGAAACAAATGTTCGCGACACCAAACATATTCTCAGACATTGAATATTAAATATGAAGAAGAAACTTGATTTGCCTTGTTATAGGTCTATGGAGGTTCGAGGCCATCCTTCACAAACCTTACACATTTGCATATTACAATATTGCAATAAGTCTAAGAAGACCCTTGAGCAAATATCAATATATATTATATGTTTTTTAATATCGTGTGTTATATTTCACAGACTGCTCCATATATTATGTTTGTACAGTCTTTTTATATTTTTTAAAGGGACACATGGCAATCTTGAGTTTTATTCAACATTAAAATTTGCTCCTCAGTTTACTTATCCTGCGTCATTTTGACTTTTAAACTGCTTGCATATAATAAATAAAAATTGAGATTTCAACTTTCTTCACTATTTTTCCAATTTTTTAAATATACATGTATTACTGGTGCAATATTATAAAAAGTTAGTAATATGCAAAAATAATTTGCTTTGAACTATTCTAACAATTAATATTAATGATTGAACAAATGCAAGTTAAGAGGAAAACTAACGGGACGCCGTGATTTTTAAAAAATCAAGATTGCCGTGTGTCCCTTTAAAGTGAAATATCTCAACCGTTTCTCCTTCCCGAGTCTCATATTGAGACATTACGCTGGTCAATGAATATTCACATTCAATTATAGGAATCAATTTGTTTGCAGATCAACACCTAATTAGCCGTATCACGTGCCAAGCATGCTTCTCGGGCTGCACGAACCGTTAACTAATTGCGAGGCAGATGCCACAACATACTCTGTAACGGGCGAAAGTAAAATTACGACAGCCTGCGTGCTTTGGAAATAAAAGGATAATTGAAACACTTTCCGCCATTTTAGTGTAATCCCATATCATGTTTTCGAGGGATGCAGTAAGCCTTTGATCCGAACGACAACTCGTATAGTTACACGTTAACTTTCTCGCCTCTCGCCGCTGCAGGTTCGAATCCCATTTGAAGTTCTACATGCAAGAAAGTGTCGATTCTTACGGATGGCGTGAGATTATAAGAATCTTTCATGGGTATCCGGTGAAGATAGGGAATTCCAACACGAGGTATGCGTGTTTTTATCGGAACCGAGGCTCTGCCGAGGTTCCGATTAAAACACTTATACCGAGGATTGGAATTCCCTATCTGAACAGAATACCCATGATAGATTCTTTTTCTTGCATATCAGAGACATGTTGCGCGTTGACGCCGCCAGCTACTAACGTTGCGCATGTTTTCCGGCATACCGGATGTTGGCGCGCGTGAATTTTACCTCGACCCTAGGGTGAGATGGAAATATCTAGCCCCGGTAAAATGACGGATATCCTTGTCCGGTATGCAAGAAATAAGTGGGTGGTTTGCCTCCAACACACAAAAAAATCGACCGTCATGCAAAGCCAAGAATGTGCTGAAGAAAGTATATTTATTACAATAATGTATTGTGTTTGTATGTTGTTTTACGTCATTTTCAACACATATAAGGTTATATGACGGTCGAATGTTTTGTGGTGGAGGCAGACCACCCACTTTTCCTGGGTAGAACCAGTAATGTACACCTCACGCCATCCGTAAGAATCGACACTTCCTCACTTACATGTCGAGCTCCCAGTGGGATTCGAACCCGCAGCGTTGGGAGGCGAAGGTTTACAAGCGACGTCGTTAACCATTCGGCCACGGAGACGCTTAATGTGTCATTTCTTTTTACCCCAACAACGCATTTTATTTGATACAAATACTTTAAAAAGTATAAATACACCAATGCGTAATTGCTGTTCGTTTTTAGATTGTAATAGGAGAATAGTTTTGAAGATCTAGGTATTTTTTAATACAATAATATACAGAGTACAGAAACTAACCCTCCAAATAACAACAAAATTATACTTCAAAATCCTTTATCAAAACTCATTCCAGGTGTTCAGTTGATGTACTAATGCATATGTGCCGATTAAAAGTAATGTTTTTTTCATAGGTTCTTAAAATACCCGTGATTGAATATGCGTAAAATGAATTATGAGTTGGTGACTCTTAATTCGGCGCTCCATTTTTGGCGTTTGGCCTGGCTGGTCGTTTATATTTTGACTACAAAGTTTGAATTCTCAAAATATGTAAATTATATATATACCTCGTCGTCAGTAGGTTTAGAAACAGTGTACATAATTATCTGGTAAAATTTGGTTGTTGTTGACAAAATAGCTGATTTAAAAAGATGTGGATTCAAGTTTAAAGTTCTCCGGCCATGTACATGTTTATGTTTATTTAAATCGAAATTAACACACACTAATATATATTTACAAGTCACACATTGCAATATCTGTGAAAAACGAGAAACAATTTTATTTGATGACGTTGAAAACTTTGAACAGGTAAATTAATCCAGGTAATTTATCAATTATCTGGCAATAGTTGTGCAGCTATACAATTCAGAATTACCTTATTTCCCCGTGCAGTCACACAGTGGTAAAAGTAGTATCTACGTCATGCAAATAATACTTATTTTTACATACAACTTAGTAGCGGATTTAAATATATGTTTCTCGCCGGGACTATGAAGAAATGTTCATATGATGTTTAAGGCCAAAAAAAAAAAAGGTGTGTTTCCTATTGCATGCTTCTAAAAAATTAGGGTCGGTATTGTGAGATTCTACATGTATTTATCTCATAGACCCCGTACAAGTTGATTATACTACTGAAAGTTTCTCTGTGATATCAGTTTACCTCAATATATTGTGATAAATCATTGTTCAGAACAATTTTTATTTTTTATTTTTTATAAAAGGTTTTATTTAGGGTCGGCCCCTTAAAAATAGGGTCGGTCGGGCCACCGGAAACACAGGTGTGTTTTTTTTTGGCCTAAGAGTTGAAACTTTTAAGAGATAATACTATAAAAAGGGTGGCTATTCATCTTTAAAGGGACATGCGGCAATCTTGAAGTATAATTATCGAACACCAACAATTTCGCCTCGATTTATTAATCCAGTGTCGTTGTGAGAACGCAAGTGCATGACACACCATATTGATACAATTTCTCAATCTCTACCCAGAGTTGTCGTTCCTTTCACACACATACATCTCTGTCAACGTCTCATCAAATACCAAAAATCTTGGCAAACGATGAAAAACGATGGAAATGCAAACTTTCTTGATGTCACTAATATTTTTTGGAATTAACTTTGTATGAAATGCTTAAATTACAAAAGAAAACAATTTTTCGGCTTGAATGTTTTAAATATACAGTAAATTATGCTCAGAATTATATTGCGGTAGAATAAAGGTTTGTACTTTGGCATATCACTCCGCCGTCAAAACGTTCAAAATACGCACCACTAAATCGTTCCAATCGGGTTACAGTACAGCATTTTGCTTATCAGCACTTTCCAGTATCATATAGCTCTTAACAACCTACCTTAAATTAAATGACTAACTTAACATATGTATCAAAATGGAGAAAACAAGTCGTGTTTCTTTCGACTGTTTACGTGTCAATCAACCGCCGATAGTTGGTGGAGTCACGGTGTTGAAGTTCTGTTCGCCATTTTGATATATTAGCTATGGTCTTGTGACAAATTATCATGTGATTTCTTAGACGTTGACAGAGGTCAATGTAAGGGCTTCTGGGAAAGATTGACAATTTCTACTGAATAAATTAATAAAAACACTGCAGCCGTCAGTATAGGGTGTTAATTAATAAGCTATTTAATGAATATATGCTTACTGTTTCTATATTGCAGAAATAATCTGATATCGAATGGAATCAGTTGGCGGGAAAGTATTTACTCAGCTTGGTTTATGTGTGAAATCGCCAGTGGCTGCCATCTTAAAGAAACATCATCAAAGCTGGATTGAGCAGGAAAATATTTACTTTTCGGCGCGCGTGTTTGTTATTAGACGGCGCTTCTTCATTATTCGGACGTTTGTATAAATATAAATTAAATTCCGAAATGTTTATCCGCTTTTCATGTGAAACAGTTATTGCTTTTTAGCATCTTGATCCTACGTGATTTGTTTGTTTTCGGGTGTGAGAGTGGAACAGCGAACATCATTTAAAATATCAACTGATGTACTGCATTTTAGAGACCAAAAGAAATTTACATGGTTTTAACGGACTTCTATTTAATCTGGCTGTATCAATACATGATTGTATTTTAGGAATTGGCTTAAAGGCAGCTTTTCCGCTCCACTTTGTACAACAGGCCAGAGTAGAGTATTAAAGGGACACACGGCAATCTTGATGTTTTTCTCAAGCATTAATATTAGCGTCTCTACTTATTTATTAAGAAACATTTTGACTTTAAAAAGGCTTGCATATCATTAAATAAAATTTTGCGTTTTCAATTTTCTATGTTATTTTACCAAATGTTGAAATATATTATTGGTGCAGTATTATCAAAAGTCAGTACTATACAAAAAACAATTTGGTTTATACTATTCTTATAATTATAATTAATGATTGAAATAATGCAGGTTATTTAGAAAAACTAACGGGACGCCGCGACTTGATTGCCATGTGTCCCTTTAATGGGAGACACGGCAATCTTGAAGTGTTTATCATGCATTGAAATTAGCATCTCGATTTATTTATACAGTATTATTTTGAGTTAAAACCTACTTGTATATAATATAAAATAAAATTGTGAGTTTTCATTATTTGGGCTTATTCAACCATGGGTTTAAATATATCATTGGTGCAATATAATCAACAGTTAATAATATGCAAAAACAATTTGCTTTAAACTATTTTTATAATTAATATTACTAATGAACAAATGAAAGTTATGTAGAAAAACTAAGACTGCCGTGTGTCCCCCCCACCACCACCACCACCACCACTAGCCTATTGATATTGATGTGCATATATTATCTATACAAGACTAACTGGTAACTGGTACACAAATGCACACCACACAAATATTAAACATAACAACATACCAAAGCTGTAGTCTAGTTTGATTGGAATAAAATATTGCGATGTGTATAATAGAATTAACCCCCCCCCCCCCACACACACCCCACCCCACCCAACCACCACCACCACCACCACCACCACCACCACCACCACCACCACCACATATATTGATATTGATTGCATATATTATCTATATAAGACTAACTGGTAACCGGTACACAAATGCACACCACACAAATATTAAACATAACATAACAAAGCTGTAGTCTAGTTTGATTGGAATGGTGTTACCCCTTTCACCACCTCGATGCAAAATGTTGTATTAATTTACTAACAGGAAAAAGAAACGCGACACGGGAATTTCCGCTATATATTGTATGCACAATATGCTGCTGTTAATCGAATGGTACATGGCTACGTAAGATCTTTCCTTTCGGAAAAATACTAAAACAACACGTAACACAGCAGGAACGTTTAATACACGTTCCTGAACACAGCAAATAGTACTCCTGCAAAGTTTCATTATTGACAGCGTACGCGTTTGGCTCAAGCATGTGAGCAAACTTAGGATGCAAAACTCTTTACGTTAAATACAGTACTGAACTGACTCAATTTTTCAAAGAGGAACTTCAACATTTATGAATTTCTTATTACAAGGTGTAGTGTGATTAAAACGTCTACAACTTCGTGTCCTTTAACTAACTGCTACTGTTTTTTTTTTACAAAACCTCTTGGGATTTCCTTGAAATATATATGGAAATAAATGTGCAGTATATACAATATATAGCGGAAATTCCCTTGTCGCGTTTCTTTTTCCTTTCAGTATATATTAAAACACTGGCGCAAAACATGACGTACCCAACTGGCCACGGTGCCGCTTTGATCGTGACCCACTGATGAAACGACATACGTTCCTCTCATTGCACACACAAATTACGTTAACCGTTAGAAACCGAAAGTCAATTAGTAATGGCATTTCCAACTGTTAGTTAATGAGTAATGTATCTACGGGATTTTATCGGTCCATTAATTAAAGCCGGGTGACAGCATGCATATGGGTAATTGAAAATCGGAATTGGTCTTGGAATATCTCGAAATTCCAGAACACGGTAACGGTTTGATGTTTGAATCGTGACGTCTATACAAGCAAGGTAGCTGCCGAGGGAAAATAGCATTATATCTTGATAGGAATTGGGAACAAAGTTTACATAATTAACAGAGAGGTCACCTGTGTCAAAACAATATTGATTTTTTTTTAAAATGTTGTCAAGAAGACATAAACATGCCATGACTGTTATTTCCTACCAGACACTTTCTTCCCAGTTATTACCATCAGTTCTTCCTACCAAACATTTTGAATCAAGGTGGACAAATCCGTGACATACGTTACATATTGATTACATATTCACCTATGTAGCACGACATGCTAGAAGTACACATCAGCACATACAATTGTTCACATGTAAGGGATGCATGCATTACAAGTTGTCAACGCAAATAAACTGTTCACTGCTACCATGTGTAATTGTAAGATTGCGTTATCAACGTGAAAAACTCAAAGAAACTGTTCATTGCTACCTTACCAGTCGCTGCCTGACTTTAAATCATCTTTATTAAATGAGAAGAGTTAACAGATGCTTATAATCGACTGACCATCTGACAATAACTTTATTATTATGGAATATTTAAAATATACTCATCTATTGTTTTGTTAAAGGGGATACACCGGATCAAATACTTGCAATCTATAAATGATTACACATTCATTATTTTAGTCTACAAACATCAGTTGGAGAAGTTCAAAGGGAGGGTGTATCAGACTTTATTATTATTTTTTATTATTTTTTTATCTTTATTAAATGAGACGAGTTAACAGATACTTATAACATACTGACCATCTGACAATGACTTCATTATTATAGAATATTTAAAATCAACTCGTCTATTGTTTTGTCAAACCTAAAAGGGTTATACCGGATGAAATACCTGCCATCTACCAATGATTAATTTTGCTCACGCTTTTTAAAGGGATGATGCATCAGGCCTTTTCTGTTTAAAAGAAGAATCTTTTAGTTAAAATTTATGATAAAAATGTCATATCAAAATATGGTGTCAGAACAGTGTTGTTCAGATCTTAAATTTGAATTATATATGTATAAATATTAATTTAAAACGGGGGTAAAATACTAAAATTAACCCTGGTGCGTAACCTAGGATATCACATATCATTGTGCAGAATGAACTATCTTGTAAATAAGGGGTCATGTATAGGCGCATTCGTTACGTGTTGGCCCTTTAGAACAGAAAATATCATTATTTTTCAATTTAAAATTGGACCTCATAGACCCCGCCCAAGAAGTCTGATGGACCCCTTTTAAAGTTATATATTATTTTAACCACATTCTTACTTGTATAGTATGGTATGACAGTGTATACTGTATAACTGTACTATTCAATTATTGCACGAGTGTTTAATATTCAATTATTGCACTAGTGTTTAATATTCAATTATTGCACGAGTTTCTAGAACTGTGCTTTTCAGTTATTGCACACGTGTTCATATAATTATAATTTTCAATAATAGCCTTTACCTATCATTGTATAATATGCACCTCTACATAACTGTATACTATTCATCAATTCATAATTTAAAAATGCCTTTCATTGCATAACTGTACATATTTAACCATTGTCTTGCATTGTATAATTGCTGTATATTATGGGTAGCTTATATGTAAAATAATATAAAATTAACCATGCCTAATCAGGCCCGTAGCTACGCTGAGGCTCACCGAGGCAGATTTTTGGGAAGGTACCAAACACTGAAGTAAGCATTCTAATGGAATATCAAATAAAATAACTGTAATAGACTGGAATATATTTGTCCAGGGACTAAGTATACTTACTGATTTGTCTTAACTTAAAACTGAAAATCTGGCCAGGGAATGAACTAAAGTGCAGGAAATCACATGTAGAAAACATTTTTTTCGCGGAACATGTCCTCAGACTCCGCTAGGTAGGGGTATGACTCGGTTAAATGTCAGGGTATATACATTTCCTCTATGCCAGGAAACAAAGTTTCACAAGTCCTCGCACTCGAATATTGTTACATTTGTGCTTTTCTCCGTTTTCGATAGAACACTTCTGGAATTCATTTTAAAAAAAAGAACATTCCACAAATCTTTTCATTTGATAAAATATTGGTTATAAAAGGTTTCACGCGGACTGTTTCAGCGAGCACAATTTCAACTCGCACTAATCCAAACAGACTAATTAAAGCTCATCAATGTCAGTACCGATGAACGCTCGTCCCTACTCCAGCTTTTAACATCGATCAATGGCAATGCTTTTTCTCATTTTTGCTGAACAAATATGTATTGAAATATTCAAACGATACTTTGGCATTGTTTAACCGTCAAAATGGCTTCAGCAGACGAAATATTGATGTAGTCACGTGGATACCAGCTGTCAATTAAAAATCAAGAAACCAGTCCGATACATTTCGCAACTGCAACCAATCAATGAACACGCTTGCTCCTAATGAAAATTCAAATTTCTCTCGCGCGTATCGTATTCATTTAATTTCCATAAATATGAAATGTATTTTATGTTTGTCAAGAGAAGCATCATCGAATTGACAAAAGAAAAGAATGCAAGTCTTAGAGATTAATGTCTTCTTGTAAACATGTTGGAAAAAGCATCAGCAGTCGGTCAGCGCATAGTTAATTGTGAACAAATACTCACAGATGTACAAACATTGGTCCGGAACATTATGGCCGTCAATAACGGTTTGTGAAATAAAATATGCACTCTTGAAAATGCCAGATTCGGAATAGATCTCCAAGAAAAAAATGATATGTTCAGTTGGCTGTCAATATCATTCAATTTAAGAAACCTCTTTGACATAACTCGTTAACATGTCTTTTAAAGGTTTGACTATGATCAGTCGTTTGGAAAGACGGCAGAATCATTCGGAAAAGAAATTAGTAAGTAAAACCCATCGGGTTTATTCATTTATTTCTTCAAACATTCATATTTAACCCTCTGGAACGTATTTCCGACCACTGACCACAAGAATATTTTCAAGATTGTATATAACCACCAAGGCGTGAAAATTGCCATAACATTGTCAAAGGTCGCACCCATCCAGTGTTTATTGTAGTTCACCTCCTCCCATTTGCCTTGCACTGTCATTTGTAATCTTACCCGTCACGCCGTGTGTAAGTTAATAGCCCTAAAATGACGCAAAATTCCAGTTAAAAGGCCATAATCCGGAAGTAATTTTCAACATGATCGGGATCACCAAACGCCTGTAATGTTTCTGGTAGGAGGGATCAGAGTGTCAATTGCGCGTAACGAATGTTCAAAGACGTCTGGTAGCGGTAATGTTTAGCACTATATGGTGAATGGAGATGAATACAAAAACAGCTATGTACACCACGGGAACAACATTTCCTCAGTACATTTATCAACATCATCCATACGGACATTTGTTTTTATAAAAGCAGTATTCACACATTCTCTGTTTTACTGCCAAATCTGCTACTTGTAGTGATTTGTACTTTCAGTCGGGCGACATCTTTATTTATTTTGTTTCAACAAGGCTTTTTTAAAAGAAATATCCTTGGTGCCTCATTTCATGGAGTTTTAACTTATTTTTGAAATTAAACATTAGGAAAGAAAGTTTTTATTTCATGGAATTATTTTCATGGAATTATTCATTTTTCTGTTCATGGACATTTCATATACATGTTTTTTTTTTAAATAATTTATTTCAACATAATTTTTTGTGTTTGTTATAAAACCTATGTACAAAATTGAATTTCATTATGATAATTTAAAATGTTAGGCTATATACGAAATGTTTGGGTGATATATTTTCTACTTTGTTTTAATATAATCAGTGCTCCCAAAATGAAAGAGAATTTGTTAACTTCAATTTATGAAGTTAACAAATTCTCTTTCATTTTGGGAGCACTGATTATGATACTAAGAATTTATATAAGGTTACAATTTATGTATGTTACACATCAGATGTATTTAATTTAAACAATATTTTAATCAAGTAATGAATGGGACTGGACAACAGGCATTGGCTGTGGAAGACCCTCCCGAGAGATGTATGAAAATATATCACCCAAACATTTATTGTTCTAACATTTTGAAGTACCAGTATGAAATTCAACTTTGTACACAGGCATATAGGCTCCTGGTTTAACAGAAACTGTATTGCATGTTGAAGGGAATGTTGCAATATTCTCCAAAAAGATTTATTGAAAACAGATGTATAAAAACCAAGAAAAAGTATTCTCAAAAATTTAAGAGAAACTGTATTGCATGTTAAAAGGAATGCTGCAATATTCTCAAAAAAGTTTTATTGAAAACTGATGTATAAAACCTAAAAAAAAGTATTATCAAAATACGATTTCAAATAAAGGAAATATGACCCATCCAAAAGAAAACAAAAAGAAACATAGAGGCAAGCATCTTGCAATAATAAAATCAACAAGCCCTTATACCATATAAGGCATTATTGATAAATATCATTTTAGGCAAAGACAATCACTGCAAATTAATGTAACCTCATAACATGAGCATATAGTGTATACATTTTATACTTTGTATACTATAATACAATTCTTTGTAAGCTTTCAATACATCTTGACCTTTATATTTTAGTATGGTCATGTCGATGTCATGATGAGTATATATTGAAAGTCTGATGAAAAAATGTCAAGAAATGAGAAAGTTAAAGCCAACATTAAGTTTTCGTGAAGAAAACAAGAGGTCAATGACCTTGAAGCTCTACTGATAGGTTTTTGATAGCTAGATCAGCATTCCTGTGAAGTTTCATGAAAATCCGTCAAGTAGTTTCAGAGTAGTCGCTACAAGTTTTCATTATATAACTCTATGTAAACAAAGATGGCCGCCAGCGGCCATGTTTAAAGTCAAATCAAAATAATTTTTGACAAGGATCAACATCATGTCATACTGATCATTTTAGAAAAAGTCCCATATCAATATCACTTATAGTTTTCAAGAAGTAGTTGCTACAAACTTGTATTTTGAAAATCTATTGTTAGCCATGGCGGCCAGCTTGAATTTTCGGCCGACCTGAAATTTTGCTAGGATCAGTTAGACATCAAGAGCAACATTCCTGTGAAGTTGCATGGAAATCCGTCAAGTAGTTTCAGAGGAGTAGTCGCTACAAGTTTTTACTAAATAACTCTTATGTAAAAAAAGCCATGTTTAACATCGAATTAAAACGATTTTCGACAGGGACCAACATCATGTCATGCTGATCATTTTAGAAAAAGTCCCATATCAATATCACTTAGAGTTTTCAAGAAGTAGTCGCTACAAACTTGTTTTTTAAAAACCTATTTTCAGATATTTTCAGTGGCCATCTTGGATTTCACATCAACATGAATTTTTGCTAGGATCAACTAGATTTCATGGGCAACATTTCTGTAAAGTTTCATGAAAATCAATTCAGTAGTTTCAGAGGTATAGTCGCTACAAAAAAAGTTTATGGACGGACAGACGGCCGACGGACACCGCACCACAGCATAAGCTCTGCTGATCTCTGATCAGTAGAGCTAAAAACGAGTATTTTACCCATATAATGACCTTCATGTGACCTTTACCTTTATATTTTAGTATGGTCATGTTGATGTTTTCATGATGAGTATATATATTGAAAGTTTGATGAAGAAATATGAAGAAATGAGAAAGTTATAGCCGAAGTTAAGTTTTCGTGATGGACGGACTGACAGACTGACTGATGACAAAGTGATCCCTATGTACCGCATTTTTCTTCGAAAAGACGACACAAAAAGATAAAGGAGGTATGTTCAGAAGAAGATTTAAAAATATTTTCTAATCTGGCTCTATTTATATTTTAATGATGATGATTTCTACGGTTTAAAGTCCCTTTACCATATTAGCCCCCGGGAAGAATCCCCTGTTGACTCGGCATTATATCTGGACTATTGTTTAAGTGACTGATTGTGTGTAGTGCTATGTATCTATCTACAGTCTACTTGAAGCAGATATAGTGCTGCCACACTGGAATACCACGCCGTAGTACATGATACCCCACCCAGACACATTATTCTGACACCGGGTTGACCAGACGTAGTACTACCCATTATTTGCTTGTCAGGCATGGGTTACAAGTAATACTCCATTTTTAAAGTCTTTGGTATGACGCGGTCAGGGGACTCGAACCCACGACCTCCCGAATGCAAGGCAGACGCTCTAACCACTACACCACAATGCTTCGGTATCAAGCATTGAAACTGACCTCTCGATTTATTAAACCAGTATCATTTTGGCTTTAAAAACACTATACAGAAACTAGCTATTTCTGAATATAACGTATGTAATATATGTGCTAAGGAAACTGTGATGAATTGTAATTTATTTAAACGCCTTCTCATTGTATCAGCTCAGTTAAGATAAACTGCATATTTGAACATGTATTGTTTGTAATAACTACACTGTTGTCATGCTTTGTAATTGAATTTTGTATCCTCATGGGCTTTTAAGCCTATTGGAAACTGGAAACAAAGATCTATCTATCTATGTAAATAAAACTTTGAGATTTCAACTTTTCTTCGTTATTCTACTATAGATTTGAATATATTATTGGTGAAAACAACCAACAGTTAGTAATATGCAAACACAGTCTGCTTTATACAATTCTTATAATTAATAATAATGATTGAACAAAGGCAATTTTGTAGAAAAACTAAGGGACTCCGCTAGTTTTTAAACAATCAAGGTTGCCGTATGTCCCTTTAAACATAACCCAACGATCACCATTTAAACAAACATGGAACAAGACCATGAGGCTTATGTGATATGCATAACAACAGACCTCTAACTCTTGCCGTGTCTGAGAAGCAGATATTTTTTAAAAGATTTTCCTATATAACTCTATGTTAAACTTGGACTCCGGGGCAGAGCCAGGTTTGACCCAGGGTCACCATTTGAATAAACTTGAAAGAGGGCCTAAAGTTTATGCTACAAGAAATATATGAGAGCTCTATGCCTTGTGGTTTCAGAAAAGAAGATTTTTATAAAGTTTTTCCCTCTTAAGTCTATGTAAAAATGTGCAGCCATCATTGACAACAGAGACTTCATTTGAACATTTGATCCTTAATATTGATCTGAAATTCATGCTTATTTATACTTAATGCCATTAAAAGTGCAAGTTTTTTATTTTGTGTTTATTTCCAAGATCGATTGTAGTGTTATGTACATGTTAGAAATTATCCACATTCCCTATAAATCTGGTGACCGATCAAATTCATGTATTGAAAGAAGTAAAATCGGAATTATGCAATCGATCTTGGAAACATTTTAATTAAAAATAAACACAAAATAAAAACAAGAGGTCAATGACCTTGAAGCTCTACTGATAGGTTTTTGATAGCTAGATCAACATTCCTGTGAAGTTTCATGAAAATCCGTCAAGTAGTTTCAGAGGAGTAGTCGCTATAAGTTTTCATTATAACTCTATGTAAACAAAGATGGCCACTGCCGGCCATGTTTAACGTCAAAATCAAAATAATTTTTGACAAGGATCAACATCACGTCATACTGACCATATTAGAAGAAGTCCCATATCAATATCACTTATAGTATTTTGAAAATCTATTTTTAGCCATGGCAGCCATCTTGAATTTCCGGACGACCTGAAATTTTGCTAGGATAAATTAGACATCAAGAGCAACATTCCTGTGAAGTTTCATGAAAATCCGTCGAGTAGTTACGGAGAAGTGTAGTCGCTACACGTTTTTACTAGATAACTCTATGTAAACAAAGATGGCCACTGACAGCCATGTTTAACATCGAATCAAAACGATTTTCGACAAGGACCAACATAATGTCATGCTGATCATTTTAGAAAAAGTCCCATATCAATATCACTTTTTTCAAGATGTAGTCACTACAAACTTTTTTTTGAAAATCTATTTTTAGCTGTGGTGGCCATCTTGAATTTCCGGCCGACCTGAAATTTTGCTAGGATCAATTAGACATCAAGAGCAACATTCCTGTGAAGTTTCATGAAAATCCGTCAAGTAGTTTCAGAGGAGAGTAGTCGCTACACGTTTTCATTATATAACTCTATGTAAACAAAGATAGCTGCTGGCGGTCATGTTTAACGTCGCATCAAAACAATTTTCGACAAGGATCAACATCATTCCATACAGATCATTTTAGAAAAAGTCCCATATCAATATCACTTACAGTTTTCAAAAAGTAGTCTCTACAAACTTTTTTAAAAAAATCTGTTTTTAGCCATGGCGGCCATCTTGAATAACCAGCCGACCTAAAAAAAATCTGGGATCAATTAGACATCAAGAGCAACATTCCTGTGAAGTTTCATAAACATTTGTCAAGTAATTTCAGAGGAGTAGTCGCTACAAGTTTTTACTATATAAATCTATGTAAACAAAGACGGCCGCTAGCGGCCATGTTTAAAGTCACATCGAATAAATTTCGACAAGGATCAACATCATGTCATGATGATCATTTTAGAAAACGTCCCATATCAATATCACTTACAATTTTCAAGAAGTAGTCGCTACAAATTTATTTATTTTAAATCTATTTTTAGCCGTGGCGGCCATCTTGAATTTCCGGCCAGCCTGAAATTTTTCTAGGATCAACTAGACATCAAGAGCAACATTCCTGTGAAGTTTTATGAACATCCGTCAAGTAGTTTCAGAGGAGTAGTCGCTACAAGTTTTTACTATATAACTCTATGTAAACAAAGATGGCCACTGGAAGCCATGTTTAACGTCGAATCAAAATAATGTTCGACTAGGATCAACATCATGTCATGCTGATCATTTTAGAAAAAGTCCCATATCAATATCACTTATAAGTATTCAAGAAGTAGTCGCTACAAACTTGTATTTTAAAAATCTATTTTTAGCTTTGGTGGCCATCTTGGATTTCACATCAAAATGCATTTTTGCTAGGATCAACTAGACTTCATGGGCAACATTTCTGTAAAGTTTCATGAATATCCATCCAGTAGTTTCAGAGGAGTAGTCGCTACAAATAAAAGTTTACGGACAGACGGATGGACGGACGCTGCACCATGGCATAAGCTCGCTGATCTCTGATCAGTCGAGCTAAAAATGCACTTTTAATTGAGTATATAATAGAATTTAATAAATTAGGTCAAAATGCGACGACCAACCGAGAATTATATCTTTTCTGCCAACTTGTTTAATAAATTCAGCCCGGTGCAGGATAGGGCATACACGTTATACTCATTCATATTTATTACAAGCTGAGCAATTACCAGAATGTATACCCTGCTTTGTACCTTTAACGGTCAAACACATCTTGTTGGAATGTGTAGACTTTGATCCTATGCGTCAAAGGTACTACAATGTTAATACTATGAAAGAGTTATTTGATACTATAGATGTTAGTCTTGTTTTAGATTTCCTGAAAGATATTTACTTGTTTATATATCTGTTGACAGGCATTTGTTGATTTGCATATATAGTTTATATTACTACCATATCATCCCTTATTTGTAAATAGTTTTATATTTACATTAATTTTTAATTACTACTTCATTTCTTCATCTTTCATCGATCTTTGCGCACAATATGACCTATTTATGTATCGACATGCCTTAAAACACCATTCATTCATTAATAATTTCAATAATAGTTTAGCATGGATGCGAGATCACTATGATCTGATTACAAACGTGAGCACAGACCTAATAACAAATAGATTGGACACTATGAAAATTATCTAAATTTCAAGTGGCACAGTGCGAAAAATTCACAAAATATTTCCAACTTTAAACACACATATCATGAAGAGTTTTATAGATAGACTTTTCATTTATGCCAAATACCATCACAAATTTTTCCAATGATAGTATTTTGATTTTCCTTACATTTAGAGCAAAAAAGAAGTTTGACGGAAACTTTGACTATGTCAAAACCTTTATTTTTATTAGAAAACCCAAAAATGACGACATTTTTAACTTTAAACATCTTTTTATACAATTTCTTACTTTTAAAATAAACATAAATTATTATAATGTATTCTCATCAAAATCAGTGAATAATTGAGAGAGGATAGAAGGAAAAGTTAAGGTGCCACGTGATATTTTGGTTACTTCATTGGTTAAGATAGGAAATTTCCTATCTGTTTGTTAATACGTCTGTGACCTGAGCAAAAGTAGAAAAGATAATTCTCGTTATAAAAATAATTTATTTTTCTATCAAAAGGGTAAAACATTTAGAAAACTCTCCTTGTAACACGGAATGTTCCAGATTTCTACCTGTAAAAAAGAACAGACAAAATTGTAATGTTCAGAAGGATACAGCTATTAAAACAAAAGTTAATTTCTGCATTTTCAGTTATTTGCTTTTATTATAAACAACACAAAGGTATGGCAGAACGAACCTGTAAAGTTGATGTAACTTTGGAGGAAAAGCAATGTTCACACATCAAACAAAATTTAAAAACATCTACATCTTCTTTTGTTCTTCCGGACTACCCTATTTTATAATCCTTTGTTTTAGTTGTATAAATTATTCCATATATGGTAATTTAGATCTATGATGTCATAGTTCTCAAAATGGCGGCTTTCATATCAGTTTCAGAACCTTTAAATGATCATATCTTCTTTGTTTATCATTCGATTTTGATAATTCATTCATGTTTTTCCAAGTTTTTCAGAACTCTCAATAATAAAGAGTTAGGACTGTATGCCTATACTGAAATGCAAAAGAAACGCAGCATGGTAATTTCCGCAATATATTGTATATACTGCACACTTAATTGCACATAATATCCCGAAGAAATCCGAAGATGTTTTGTAAAAAAAAGTTGCAGTTAATTAGAGAAAGGACACAACTGTGATGTTGTAGACGTTTTAATCACACTACACCTTGTAACAAGAACTTTATAAATGTTGAAGTTGCTCTTTGAAAAACTGAGCCAGTTCAGTACTGTATTTAACGTAAAGAGTTTGCAAAATTTTGCATCCTAAGTTTGCTCACATGCTTGAGCCAAACGCGTACTCTGTCAATAATGAAACTTTGAAGGAATACTATTTGCTGTATTATGTGTTGTTTTAGTATTTTTTTCCAAAAGGAAAAGTCTTACGTAGCCATGTACCATTCGATTAACAGCAGCATATTGTACATACAATATATAGCGGAAATTCCCATGTTTCGTTTCTTTTGCGTTTCAGTGTACATTCCCTTTAGTAAATTCAGTAAGTTCACAGATTTACTCACCGATGAAAACGAGTATATTTTTTCTCTTTTCTCCCGGCGTCCAGGATGTGGTTATATGCGAGTCGTACAACTCATGTACCGCTTGTACCACACAACGTCTGTCCTCGTCTTGAAGTGATAGCACACCCTGCAAAACATAAATATGTGTCATCCAAGGGATCATAATCTTTCCAATCGTAACATCATAATATAATCGTAATGTCGCATTAGAGGTCTACAATCTACAATGACCTTGACCTTTGAGCATGTGACCTCAAAATCAATAAGAAGAGTTTCATACATGATTAGTGCATAAATACAAGATTTAAAATTCAAAAATGAAAAAAAAGAAGAGTTTTTTCGCAACAGTGACCGTGACCTTGGGTCAATGTTTTGGAGTGAAGCAATATACCACCTGAACTATCACTGAAGGTGAATACTCCCACTTAAATTATAAGTCAAACAAAGGGCCAAAATTTTGTAATAAGTTAGGCAATCAACACTGGGTGATGTAGAGGGACATAAGGTCGCAAGTTATTACGTATATATGAAATTTGGGAACAACCCATTCAAATCTGTTTGAGGTATGCAAGTAATAAAAATTTTACGGGACAGGACGCGACCGGACAAGAATACGTTACGGACAGCGTGATTCCTATATAGCTCCCATTTCAGTTTGTGAAAGTGGGTATAGTAAGTACAAGGATGAGTAGGAGAGGTCAGCAAATCAGCACCATTGCAGTTAGGATCTGGAAACAACGCGAGAAGGACGGACAGACAAACTGATGAATGGATCTCATTGGTATATCCTGTAAACTTGATGGGTGTTCTGCAGAACACAGGTGTCGCCCGTCAGTATAACAAGGTTTTTTGGACCCAGATAAACCTTGACAAACTGACCTGAGTAAGTTTTCGTGAAGAAAAAAATGAGTATTTAACCTTCAGTGTGACCTTGACCTTTATATTTTAGTATGGTCATGTCGATGTTGTCATGATGAGTATATATTGAAAGTTTGATGAAGAAATATCAAGAAATGAGAAAGTTATAGCCAACGTTAAGTTTTCGTGATGGACTAACTGATGGACGGACGACAAAGCGATACCTATGTATTGCATTTTTCTTCGAAAAGGTGACACAAAAACCTTATTTTGATATTGCTGATTATATCTCGTTTTTTCTTTGAAAAGACAAAACAAAAAGGGTCTGTCGAAAATTGCCAAACACAGTTTGCAGACTCCGTTTCATAAGTGCAGAGAGTACTTCTTAGATCTCCGATAAATATTACTGGGATTTTCCGATCACAAAACCACTGACCTTCACCCTGAATAGTTCCATAGCATCCCCAGCTGTGTTACATACAGACTTCTCCCACAGCAAGGTCTGTAGGAACTTGTCGATCTTGTCCTTGTCTACATCTCCCTCCTCCTCTAGGGTTAATGTTGTCACAGACTGCAAATATACCCCACTATATATTATAGTTCATTTGATTTTTTCTGTTAAAAAAAAAGAAGTGTTTAATTTCGAATAAATTCCATTTTTCAAGAAGGGGAAGCTACTGGGAACACATCCAGTGTGTTTAATACTTAACACAAAATGCCTAGTCCCCTGTCTGAAAACTAACTGATGACAGTTGTCTATCTTGCTATTTTTTTTATAATTATCATTCTCCCACGGCACGTCATGTTGGTAATATAACGACGGGAAAATAATGTAAATATAGGAACTGATTCTTTTTTTCTGCATTTAAACGCCAGTAGTAAATGGCAATTTACCAAAATACGCTAAAGTCCTTCATGAAATTGTTAGCGCTTCATGGAATTTGCCATTTTCTACTGCTGTTTAAAACTGCATAAACACTGAAAAAATGCAAAAACAATTCTTAAATGTAGTAGATTTGGAGTTAAACTTACCCCACAATATTGTAATTATATAGGCGATATTAAGGTAAAATAAACAAGTTTATTTCAGTTGTGGAAATTAATTACAGACATGTATTGCAAATATTGAACAATTCTCTCCAGACCAAGATTAAAGGAACACAAGGCAATCTTGATTTTTTAAAGAAACTAACCCGCCAAATAACGGCAAAATTATACTACAAAACCGTTTATCCAAACTCTATCCAGGTGTTCAGGTCATGTATATGTGCCATTTAAAAGTTTAGTTTATCGACGGGTTCTTAAGATACCTGCAATTATATATGCATAAAATGAGTAACTCTTAATTTGACGCTCCAGTTTCGGGGTTTTGTGCTGATCGAGTTTGGATCATCAGAATATATGTTATATATATACATGTACCTCGTCATCAGTAGGTTTAGAAACAATGTACATATGTTGCTAAATTTGGCTGTTGTTGGCGGGATAGCTACTTTAAACTTAAAATTTAAATATATGAAAACAGGTTTTAAGTCAAAATGATACTGGGTTAATAAATTGAGGAGACAATTTTAATGCGTTCTAAAAACTTCAAGATTGCCGTGTGTCCCTTTAACATTGTCACTGATTTTAAGTATACTCCAATGTCTGAAGAACAGAATAGAACAATCTTTATTTCTCTAGGGCATGGCAGACAGAAGTTAGTTCAATTGCTGGTATATGGTGACAACAACAATTCTGGGAAAACACTATTTATGCCATTTTTTTTTAAACAAGGTTTGTTTTAAAGGAGTCTGAAAAACTTGAAAGAAGAGGGCCATGATGGCCCTATATCGCTCACCTGAGTAAACTTTGAACCAATAAAACACACTGAACACTTTTAAAGCAAAGAAAATCACTGCAAATGAAAAATAAGCATACAATTTATACATTTTACATCTGTATCATATGTATATTTATTTTTGATCAATTTGCAGTGATTTTCTTTGCTTTGTCAATATGCCATAATATATGGTAAAAAGGCCATCGTTCCAAGATGGCTGCCTCCATTTATGTTCTTTGCAAATTTTCAATAGGCCATATCTCCTTTATTTTTCATGGCATTTTTATGATTCTTTTAGCTTTTTTTTCAAGCCTTTTTAAATAAATCTGTTTAAAAATAGTGCATCAACCCCTTTAAAACAATTCTCATATATTCCACACTGCAATTTACATTAGTGCATCAACCACTTTAAAACAATTCTCATATATTCCACGCTGCAAGTTACGTTATACTTTCCCACAGTATGTAGTGTTAAAGGGGCAGACGGCAATCATGAAATTAGACTGGCTGTGGTTTAAATGGTTATAGTTTCTTTTAATATGCTGCAATCAGAATTGAAATAATTCTTAAAATCCTAAAAAAAAATATCAGTCTTTGTCTGAATAGCTCTGAACCATTTATGTTTGTAGGTAATAATTCAAAGGGGACTTAAAGGGACACACTGCAATCTTTATTTTTTAAAAACTCACGGCGTCCCGCTAGTTTTTCTGCATAACTTGCATTTGTTCAATCTTTAATATTAATTATAAGAATAATATTAAGCAATTTGTTTTTGCATATTATTACGTTTTGATATTACTGCACCAATAATATATTAAAACTTATAGTATAAAAAGACGAAATATTGAATACTAAAATTTTAATTTATTTAAATGTAACCAGGGTAAAAGTAAAAATGATACTGGATATATAAATCGAGACTCCCATTTGCTGAGTCCCTTTAATGCAGACTATTTGGTTGGATGATCGCTGATGTTGTCTCTAATATTATAAACATGAACAAACACAAGGACATGAAATATTTTTATTATACTTTACAGTGAAATAGTGGATTTTATGATTAAAATAAAACCTTATATTTTCATTGAATATATTTTTCACTCAAAATGATGTCAAGCAACTGTTGACGTTGTTGACGTGTTTTGGCGCCTTATATTTTTTCTGCATAAATATCCAGGTTGTGAGTATATAATAAATCGAATATTTGTTGATTGGTCGTGAATAAAGGATTATTTTCATATATATTCACTCAAAAGAAACAAATATCCTCTATAGCATTAAAATTATAACTTGTTATTGTTATTTAACTACAGGTTTTAGTATATTATTGGTGTAATATTGACAACAGTTAGTAAAATGCAAAAAACAATTTGCTATGAAAATTCCAATACTTAATATAAATGATTACAAAAAATGCAAGTTATGTAGATTTGTTTGTTTTGTTTGTATTGTGTTTTACGTCATTTTCAACACATGTAAGGTTATATATGACGGTCGATTTTTTTGTGGTGGAGGCAGACCACCCACTTTTCCTGGGTAGAACCAGTATTGTACACCTCGCACTATCCGTAAGAATCGACACTTCCTCACTTACAAGTCGAGCTCCCAGTGGGTTCGAACCCGCAGCAGTGATAGAAGTTATGCAGAAAATAACAGGACACCGCAGGTTTTAAACATGAGCACTGCCTAGTGTGGCATATAAGCTTGTGATGTCACTGGTTAAGATCTAATACATTGAAAGTTATTAGACCACAATCACTTTTTACAGGCAAGGTTGCAGGTTAAAGGCAGTACATCAGTATTTTCATGGGGGTCTAGGTGTCCGACTTAAAATTGACAAATATTGTTTTTTATTCTAAATGTCCTAAACATAATGAATGAGCGTAAAAATAATCCCTTATCGCAAAGGAATTGATTTCTGCACAGAAATACATGCTATCCTAGGTGACGCACCAAGGTTAATTTCAGCATTTTACGTCCGATTCCGTCCTACCTATATATGTTTCCAAAGTTTAGACTTTAACAAAATGATTCTAACATCATAGTTTGATTGATATAAGTGTTTAATCATGAACTGGAGCAATTTTATAATTTTAGATGTTTCTAGAAAAATCCTGATGTACCCACTAACCCCTTTTTACAAAGGGGAAGAATTAAAAAAAATATGAACCAGAGAGTTATGGGCCTTTATCAGATGTATTCATTGGATCATGCAGAAAATGTGTACAAAGTTCAGTGTTGTAGACCGTATATTTAAAATGTTATTAGCCACCATCAATTGTCTGGATAAAGTTAACAGACAGACAGACGGACTGACGGACGGAACTCTACAACATAATACGGGCATATAAAAGTTCAAGATTACCATGTGTCCCTTTAAACACATTCTGTGATAACCGTTTTTCCTTTCAATCAAGATCCATAGAAATGAAATAAAAACAAGTATGCCTAGGTCTGTCAACTCTAGCCTCTCTACAAAAACAACTTTTTCTTAGCAGCACATTAAACCGTAGGCAATTCTCACCTACCAGTGGCATATTAATGATCGCTAGCAGTAAAACTGACGGCTTGTGCATGTTTTGTATATGTTTATGATTGTTATGAAAACTGTTATTCCACTTTTCTGTTTGCCAGGGCAATTAGACCAGCCCTTATGAGCCATAAATCAGTTAGGAAATGGTGGGTGAAAAATGAATAGAATTTATATGTTTTGAAAATATGAGAAAGTTGAACAAATTGGGTAATTATGTTGTCAGTTTTGGTGCTGTTCAGTCAACAGTAGTCAATTCTCACCAACATAAAAATCACCTAAAACAGTTTTCTGCAAGTCATTCTACTAATAGACTGGAACTAATTCTCTATCTTCAGAGGGTGAGTTTAAATATGAAAGTCGCAGACACAGTCTGGAAAAGTCATTATGGGTAATGGCTTTTTTTTGGTATGGAGGTTGGATTTCAGGTAGTATCAAGAACCATGGACACAAAAAGAAACTTGTGAGAAAAGTAAATTAAGAGACAGGCAACACTAAACAAATGTGCCCATTGCATTGGGTTTTTTAATGTGTGGGTGAAAAACAAACAAAACTTATATGTTTTGAAAATATGAGAAAATTAACACAAACTCAGTAATTTTGTTGTCTGTTTCAGAGCACAACTCACTCTTAATTAATTTTGTAAAATATCAATGGTGGTTTAAAGGGGAGTGGGGAAATATATTTGAGAAACAGTGTGACAGATCTAAAAGTTATACCTTATCAATGATATGAATGTCTGTACTGCAAAATCCCCTCTCTTTAAATGTTTCTTCTATACTGAAAAAAAAGAAGATTTTGAATCATTAAATAGACTGAGTCCTTAACGATGAAATTTGTCCTAAATCAACAAATCCGTTGTTGATATGTTTTTAATTATTAAATATCATTATAAATACGATGTTTACTATGCTATTGATGTATGTTTAGTGAAAATATGTTTTTAAAGATAAAAACCGAAAAGGCGAACAGGCATTGCTAATAAAAGCGAAAAAAATCTAAGGGGGAAAACTCTTGCGCGAATTACCAGAAATGACGTCATTGGGAACAAACTATTTTTTGTTTACATTGGGACTGAACGCAAAACAGTATACCTTGTGTGAAAATGTTGAGAATTAAGCGATGTCAGAGGAAATGCCCGTGATAAAACGGTTACACCATGTGCAACCTTACGATTTGGAGCCAGAATACGTGTCTGAGGACGAAAATACATCGGATTCATCAACTGATGATGAAGTCGTACGCGGTGCAGGTGCAAATGGAGAGCTTGTAAAGACTATCGTGTCATGTCATTCGATACGTTCAGTGGTTCATTACACTATTCACTAATCTAACAAAATAGCGTATTTATACACTTACAGCAACAACAAACAAAAAAAACAACATAAACATTGTTTTTATCGAAATCTGACAGTAAGTCACCCGCAACACTTCAATATCTTCGTACATACACAATAACCGCGAAATGTAGTATATTCGGAATGAATGGACCTGGTCTATACCTATACATTAATACATGGATATATATGTATGTAGATCTATGGTAATACGAGCGTCAGATTTTTTTTGCCGATAAGTAGACATGGAACAAATATATTTATTAGATATTATCCATAATTGATAAAAAATGAATAAAAACAATAATAAATGAAACAGAATAATAAATGAAACAGCATATAATTTCGGCGCCATAATTTCTATATTATTATATATTTGCCATAAGTCGCCATCAACACCAAACACTCTAGGAGCGGTGTTTGCAATATGACACGCTCTCTAGTCTCCACGTGCCCCCAAATATCAATACAGACTAATAAAATATTGCGGTGCACTATTGAAGTGCAGCCTAACTTGGGTACATACGTCGGTATATCACAAAAGCACGCACCATTTAGGGAAACCTAGTTTTATGATATATTTCCTGTTTATTGCGATTACTTGAGCCGTGTAATACCGCCGAGGGCAGACGCGTATTGCACAAGACGGATATATCACATGATATTTGTCGCGCACACGAGCTAAGAGGCGTTTTTGTTGTTGCTTTGCCATAAAAAAATTACTGAATTAATATAAAAGCTAGCAATATTATTAATTTTCTGCCTTGTAATAAATATCCATGAAATATTTTGTATTTTTTTTTTCAAATCCATAGCCCTATATATGTTGATAATATATATCTATAATACTATTGGCAGAAGAGGGTGTATAATTTAAAATTATTAAAATTAAAATTTGGAAACAAAGACACAGTGTTTATTTCACCGGATTCATTTAAATTTATATGCTGAACGTTCTTAGCACTCTTTTAAAAAAAGACGGCTACATTATATTAGCGCCGTCAACTCTTCATTGAATCACGAAAAGACGCATGCTTCTAATTCTAAACATTCACGGTGTATATAAAGATCTAAGACTATACACCTTTCTTCAATTTATCATACGTATACCCGATGAGGTGCTAAGATAATTGAACATAAATTTCAATCTTAATTACTTCATGTATGAATTTCCTCCTCAACGCCGGTCGAATAGGCGAATACAACTTGCTTGGAGACGGCGGGGTTATGCACTTCTCATTTTTATAGTCGAATACCGTTGGTATTGCTGTTGACTTTTGTTGTCTTTAATCTGCATGGCCTTTTGTTCTCCAAATTCAAAGATAATGAAACCAAAGGATGGACTTCCCACGAAGTCAACTCAAAATGTTTGCTACAAACTCGCGCGTCTTTCGTAGGTTCTCACTTTCTTGACGAGTCGGGCGATTTTCTTCGGTAAATCTTAATGTATCATTATCTCGATTAGGGAAACGAAAGAAACTTAGGTTATTATCTTGTCCTTCTTTATGCAAACATTTTCACCCAGCAACAACACACGGCATTTTTAACAAGTACCATAAAACGTAATCCTACATAGACAATACTATACAACTCAAAGCGACACCGCGAATCGTTTAGTACCAATGACGTCACAGGATCACGTGTCACTTACCTGTCTTCAAAAAGGGCGAAACTCGAAGCGTGGGCGCTATGAGATAAATTGGCTACTGTGAGAAAACGGGACAACCAATAAGTGTAAGATTTGAAAATATTGTATATTATATACGTATATTTCCGAATATATACTCAAAATACACGCTATATTTCACCTTTAACGGGACACACGGCAATCTTGAATTATTTTTTTTTAAACTCACGGCCTTCTGTTAGTTCTATTAACTTGCGTTTGTTCAACTATTTATATTAATTAGGCCATAATAAATTAATTGCTAGTTTCTCATCCAAATTTAGTTCAAAATAGGGTGGGGGGGCGGTGATTTTTTTTATTTTATACAACAAATGGAAAATGGCCTCAGCACAAGGCAAACATAGTAAAACATACTACTGAGTACTTCCAAGATTGAAAACACATTTTTAAAAGTGTTTCATACTTCAGCAATTATTTTTAATATATTTTTTTAATATTTTTTTTTTTCTTCAATTTTTAACTTTTTGTTTTTGAAGAAATAAAAATTATGGTGGGATAAAAAAACAGGGGCGGGCGGGGATGAGAATCTAGCAATTAATTTATTATGGTCTTACAAGAATATTTTAAAGCAAACTGTGTTCGCATATTATTAACTGTTGATTATATTGCACCAATAATATATTTACCGGTAAACCTATTTGTAGAATAAGATGAAAAACCAAATCCCCAAAATTATATTTAATTCTATGCAAGCAGGTTTAAATCAAAATGATACTGGATAAAAAATCAAGAAGTTAATTTCAATGCTTGATAAACACTCTTGTTAAACACTTCAATATTGCCATGATTGTGTCCCTTTAATATGACAATGTAATTTTAGTTTTAATATAAAATGGGCAATCTTAAAACTGTGTTCAGTAATTAATATCAGTTCTATAATAGCATTATGTGGTCTTAGTATTAACTTTCATACCCATCCAACCCCTTCTCCAAGAGGCGAAAACGGGATTGCCTTTGTGAAATATGAAATAAAATTTCGGCTTAAAAAGTTTGCATACTGTAAAATTCAAACATATGATAGGTAATTTTAAACAGATTACTGCATTATTTTTTCAGCGAAAATTGTTCTTTTAGACGTGTTTTATTCTCGAAATTGTTACAAATTCCTGCTAGTATAAACTTTCACATCGCTTAATGAAATTAAGGCGGGACCACGTAATGAAGCTATTTCCCCAAAATGAGGTTTTAGTCAAAGAAATATAACTGACAAAACAAGTTCATTACAATACTGAAATTAAATAGTTTGCGTCTATACACAGTATAATAACTAAGTTTACCTTAATGTAGTGAGATCCCCGTACGCATTTAGATCTAAAATGTCATCTAAGTTGGTTCTGAAAAACGTGAAAAATATAGTTTTCATGTAAGTTGGTTCTGAAAAATGTGAACAATGTAGTTTTCATGTAAGTTGGTTCTGAAAAATGTGAACAATATAGTTTTCATGTAAGTTGGTTCAGAAAAAGTGAACAATATAGTTTTCATGTAAGTTGGTTCTGAAAAAGAGAAACAGTTTTCATCTAAAGTGAAAATTATTGTTTTCATCAAAGTTGATCAGAAAAAGTGAAAATTATTGTTTTTCATCCAAGCTGGTCTGAAAAAGTGAAAAATTATTGTTTTTCATCCAAGCTGGTCTGAATAAGTGAAAAATTATTGTTTTTCATCCAAGTTTGTTCTGAAAAAGTGTAAATTATTGTTTTAATCCAAGTTGGTTCTGAAAAATGGAAAAATTATTGTTTTCATCAAAGTTGGTTCTATAAAAGTGAAAAATTATTGTTTTCATCCAAGTTGATCTGAAAAAGTGAATTATAGTTCTGATCCAAGTTTGTTCTGAAAAAGTGAAAAATTATTGTTTTTCATCCAAGTTGATCAGAAAAAGTGAAAATTATTGTTTTTCATCCAAGCTGGTCTGAAAAAGTAAAATTATTGTTTTTCATCAAAGTTGGTTCTATAAAAGTGAAAAATTATTGTTTTCATCCAAGTTTGTTCTGAAAAAGTAAAAATTATTGTTTTTCATCCAAGCTGGTCTGAAAAAGTGAAAAATTATTGTTCTGATCCAAGTTTGTTCTGAAAAAATGAAAATTATTGTTTTTCATCAAAGGTGAAAAATTATTGTTTTTCATCCAAGTTGTTCTGAAAAAGTGAAAAATATTGTTTTCATCCAAGTTGGTTCTGAAAAAGTGAAAAATATTGTTTGAACATCCAAGTTGGTTCTGAAAAAAATATTGCTTGAACATCCAAGTTGGTTATGAAAAAGTGAAAAATTCTTGTTTTAATCCAAGTTGGTTCTGAAAAATGTGAACAATATAGTTTTCATGTAAGTTGGTTCTGAAAAATGTGAACAATATAGTTTTCATGTAAGTTGGTTCTGAAAAAGAGAAACAGTTTACATCTAAAGTGAAAATTATTGTTTTCATCAAAGTTGGTTCTGAAAAAGTGAAAAATTATTGTTTTTCATACAAGTTGATCAGAAAAAGTGAAAATTATTGTTTTTCATCCAAGCTGGTCTGAAAAAGTGAAAAATTATTGTTTTTCATCCAAGCTGGTCTGAATAAGTGAAAAATTATTGTTTTTCATCCAAGTTTGTTCTGAAAAAGTGTAAATTATTGTTTTAATCCAAGTTGGTTCTGAAAAATGGAAAAAGTATTGTTTTCATCAAAGTTGGTTCTATAAAAGTGAAAAATTATTGTTTTCATCCAAGTTTGTTCTGAAAAAGTGAAAAGTATTGTTTTGATCCAAGTTTGTTCTGAAAAAGTGAAAATTATTGTTTTTCATCCAAGTTGATCAGAAAAATTGAATTATTGTTCTGATCCAAGTTTGTTCTGAAAAAGTGAAAAATTATTGTTTTTCATCCAAGTTGATCAGAAAAAGTGAAAATTATTGTTTTTCATCCAAGCTGGTCTGAAAAAGTGAATTATTGTTCTGATCCAAGTTTGTTCTGAAAAAGTGAAAAATTATTGTTTTTCATCCAAGTTGATCAGAAAAAGTGAAAATTGTTGTTTTTCATCCAAGCTGGTCTGAAAAAGTGAAAAATTATTGTTCTGATCAAAGTTTGTTCTGAAAAAGTGAAAATTATTGTTTTTCATCAAAGTTGGTTCTATAAAAGTGAAAAATTATTGTTTTCATCCAAGTTGGTTCTGAAAAAGTAAAAATTATTGTTTTTCATCCAAGCTGGTCTGAAAAAGTGAAAAATTATTGTTCTGATCCAAGTTTGTTCTGAAAAAATGAAAATTATTGTTTTTCATCAAAGGTGAAAAATTATTGTTTTTCATCCAAGTTAATCAGAAAAAGTGAAAATTATTGTTTTTCATCCAAGTTGTTCTGAAAAAGTGAAAAATATTGTTTTCATCCAAGTTGGTTCTGAAAAAGTGAAAAATATTGTTTGAACATCCAAGTTGGTTCTGAAAAAAATATTGCTTGAACATCCAAGTTGGTTATGAAAAAGTGAAAATTATTATTTGAACATCCAAGTTGGTTCTGAAAAAGTGAAAAATTCTTGTTTTAATCCAAGTTGGTTCTGAAAAAGTGAAAAATTCTTGTTTTAATCCAAGTTGGTTCTGAAAAGTGAAAAATTACTTCCATCATCCAAGATTTTTCTGAAAAGATGAAACATATTGTTTTGATCTAAAGAAAATACTGTTTTCATCAAAGTTTGTTCTGAAAAAGTGAAAAACATTGTTTTCATTCAAGTAATTTTCTTTTTTTCGTGTTTTTTGGACAAAGGCGTTTGACTCGAACTTATTTTAAATCAGTATCAACACACATATGATTATAATGTTTTTATTTTATTGTCTATAAGGTATACTTAAAGTGAATACTTTCACATGAGTGCTTTTATTAATTATTTTGTTTGCTTGCTGAGCACCGTATCATTTCAGTAATCTATTCATCATAAAACATGCAATCTTGAAGAGTTTATCAAGCATTGAATTACTGTCTCGATTTATACATCCATTATCATTTTTGACTTTAAACCTGCTTACACACATAACATTTTTTTTTTTTGAGTTTTCTGTTTTTTGTCTTATACTAGAGCAATGGCGGGTTTTGTCGACCGTCGGTACTTATCGGCAGGCAATCTAATTCCAATTATTACATTATATATAATAAACAGTTGCATATATAGAGGATCTTACTCATTCATTATTGAATTTATTAAACGAGTTGGCAAAATGATATAATGCGAGGCACTTGCAAGTTTAATAAATTCAATAATGAATGCGAACGAATGTTAGATTCTATTTATCACATAACTCACATATAGACTTTTATTGCATTTTGCCTGTCGCTTTAACATGCGAAACCGACATAAACCGTGCGAATTATTATCTATTTTTTTTTACCACTTTTACTAGGCTTATTTGGATACTTATATAACCAGTGGTATATCGAAAATCTAGAATAGTGTTATTTCACTCCTACACCGTAAGTATGCATATATATGTGTGTGCGTTAAAAAATGGCCATGCTACACCCCTGCACGTGCAAACAAAGGAAGAAAGGGATACATCTAACCAAACTTGATGGAATATACAACTACATAATTTTTGTAAAAGTTCATTTTTTCATTTTTTTGGCATCTCATGAATTTATAGTTTAAAAGTACTTAACAAAACAAAACGATGGAATAATAGTCAGAATTAAAAAAAAAAAGGATTTAAATTTAATTCATGGGAAATTGTGATTGAAAAAATTCACACATTTCATAGATTATATGATGCATCAACATTAGTAAGAACTGCCTGTTTGATTTCTAATGAAACAAATCTAACGTTTAAATTTCTGGGAAATAGTTTTGATACGCAGCCAACAAGTGTTCCTAGGTCGTGAAATAACTTTCTGACGACTTGGACCATATGATTCCATTTCTCAAACACATTGTCTGTCATTTTCTTGAAACGTCAGGGCGGATTCAGGGGAGTGTTTTTTTTAAAGTCTTAAACTCTAAGCAGTTCATGTGAAAAAGCGTTTTTTTTTTATTTATTTTTTTATTAACTGTTTTTTAAAAGTTTCAGCCTGCTAAAATCTAAAACACGACTCCCCAACTCCACGCACCCCTAATCTCAAAATCATGTATCCGCCCCTGGATGTCACTGAAAAAAAAATAGCGCCGAACCCTAACCGTACTTTGGGATATACTATAATATTAAAGATTTTGATGGGCGATGAATTAATACTTGGGACTCGCAGCTGTTATTATTTCACGGATGAACTCCTTTAATCAAACGTGGTATTTTGGAATTGTATCCAATATTTATTCAAATAACCATCGTAGATTTTTTTTGCCTTCATTAACTTAAATGATCTGTTTTAAAACAGGCTTAATTTCAGTATGACAGTACAGAGAAAGAAGGATAGGGAGAATGAATGAATGAATGAATGAATGAATGAATGAATGAATGAATGAATGAATGAATGAATGAATGAATGAATGAATGAATGAATGAATGGAATGAATATGTCACGTAAACACATAAATAGATCATATTGTGCGCAAAAACTAATGAAAGATGAAAAAATTAAGTATTAATTAAAAATTAATGTAAATATACAAGATAGGGAGAAAATGATCTAGGATTCTAGAGACAGTGTTACAGTATATGTATATAGTTAAATCAACACTCTCTTCTTCTCTCCATCCTTTTTCTCTATTCTATCCTAATGAATTAAGTATAAATCACGAACTATTGAACGGTATACTTTTCATTCGTATATCTATTTGTACTATTAATTGAAAAGCCTATATATATTACTACCGGTGTTTGATTTTCGCAAAGATGTTCATGCAAAAAATATTCCTGAGTCAAGATTCTTTGAAATTCATCACAATTTGTAATTTGTGCAAAAAACATGATGTTATAATCACGTGCTTCGGTGAACTCTCTGTCTTGTAAAAACAGCACGTAATGTTACATTCACGTGCTTTCAGTAGCATGTAAAACGCATGTTAAAGTGACTTGTAAAACAGCTTTCATTTCCTTTCTGCAAAAACACAAGCAATTTTCTACACCATTTCCCCTCATCAAAAGGTAATCGTGTTTGTTTCGGGGTCAGAACTTCTAAAAACATTTTCGCTGTTTATATCAATACTGGGTGATCACTTTGAACTGCCTTGCCAGCAGCCATATGGGGCTATATCCATCCATGTTTTAGCGATCAGCAAACGTCTTAATAATGTCATTAAGTGATTTAGCATGGGCGGAAAAATCATCAGCAAGGGGGAAACTTCATCAGTATCAACAAGGCATAATGCTGCAGTTGCACAACCAATTTACAGGCAATTACTCATATAATAGCAAAAATATTAAATTGTTTACCAGTCATCAAAATCACAAGCGCGGTGTCGACAGTCGTTCAAGCTCCACTGGCTTATTTATGTAATTTCTATCAACCTTATAAGAATAGGAACAAGAAAACTGTATATTCGTTTAAAGGCTCATTCACACACTTTCTTGTGTTATTTCAGAGACTTGAGGATGTTGCATTATTATGGAACTAGCTTCATTCAAAAGGGCTTTAAAAACTGTCGAAAAAGACGAAAAAAATATCGAAATGTCTTAAAAAACATAGGAGAAATGACCTTTTGAAAATGTGCAAAAAGACTCCAATGGAAAGCAGCCATCTTTGAATGATGATGTCATTGCACATTTTTCCATATATGGAAAATAGATAATAAATAGTGTTTAAAGCAAATAAATGTATTAAATTATAAATACAAAGTAAGCTATTTATAAAGTATATGCTCTTTTTACGATTTACATGTATTTGCATTGATATTCTTTTTATTAAATGATATTTAAATGGTAAAAAGGCACGATGACGTCATCAATCCAAGATGGCTGCCTCCGTTTGAGAATATTTGCAAATTTCTAAAAGATCATATCTCCTGTATTTTTGATGATATTTTGATAATTCATTCAGCCTTTTCCATGGTTTGAAACCCCCTTTAAATGACTCTAGTTCCGGAATAGTGCAACAATCCCTTTAAATGAATCTAGTTTCAGAATAGTGCAACAATCCCTTTAATAAACTAGAAATCTGCAACGAATGTTTTCAGGTTGAAGATATTTGAAATTTCATATGTGAACTTTCATTTGTGACTGTATAAAAATTGTCATTTCCTAAACGAACAGTCTGCATATGGTCTCAAATTATGAATTTTAGAATGCAATGGTATTTTCAAAATATTTTTAGGTTTACTAAAAATGTCAACAAACGTTATTTAAAAATGTTCAACTATGGCCTATTGTATGCTTCTTCCTGTTGTTGTTGTAGTTTTGCCGATATTTGGAACTGTATAGAATTCATCATTTTTAAAAGTAGGAGTCTGCAACTGGTCTCAAATTAAAGAAATAATAACCTGTGTGTAGTGATAGTATTACATTATTTTTGTCTTAAATATAAGAAGAGAAATTACGAGATGATATGAGATTTGAGTCAATGCCCAATCTCTACTGCTTAACTCTCGGGTTATTTCGAACGGACCTGGACATTACATGGTTCCGCCTTAATTCCATTAAGCGATGGGAAAGCTTATATTAGCAGGATTTTATAACGGATATTTCAACAATAAAACATGTTTAAACAAGTTTTTTACAGAAAGAATGTGACAACCTGTTCAAAATTACCTATTAAATGTTTTAGTTTTACAACTTTCAAACTTTTTAAGCCGAAATTAAGGTTTTATTTCATACTTCAGCCAACCCGTTTTCGCTTCTTGGAGAAGGGGTTGGATGGGGTATGAAAATTAATACTCGGACCACGTAATGGAAGGAAAGGAAAGACCTAGAAGTAGAATGAGAATAGAGATCAATTTTCATATAGGAGGTGTTATATAAATATTGCATCCCAGTGAGGGTGACAGTGGATATTGTCAACCTGAGGAAATAATATCGACATTACTTTTTTGAAATTTGACAATATTCAGTATCACCCTCACTGGGATGCAGTGTATTAGCCAGCCAGCCATGCAGCCGTCTTTTGCAAGGCCGTTTTTGAAAAATTGTGGCCAATATTTGGAGGAGTGGGTGGGTTTTTTTTTTTTTGCTAAACAACACTTCCAAACTCTTACTTTCTCAATAATGTTATGTTTGTATACATTTATAGAAGAAAGATGGTCTAAAATGCACCTTTTTCACCTTTATCTGTGAAAATAAATTACCCAAGAGACACCCACTTGTCGCAAAGTGGCGCGTAACGCGTGTTAGCAAATTATTTTGCACACCCCGTTTGCATATTTGCACACCCAGTGTCGGTGTGTTCTTGGGCAAGACACTTTTCCTTAGCCTCGTCTGTCGGATGGGGACGTAAACCGGGCGGTCCCGTGTATCGGTCTATCCTCCGAGCACGTTAAAGAACCATAGGAATCTATTTGATAATAAGAGTAGGGCAGGTTCCCCGATTCCTATGTATCCTTACCGTCTCTCTGGGGCGGCTCTAAAACACCTGTACTGTGTTGATGAGCCGTTAAACAACATTCAATTCTTGAATTTCTGCCTAATACACTGTTGGGATGTAATATTTATTTTATTATATGGAAAAAAATATGTTTGGGATTTTTTTGTTAAAACCAGTTTTGATTTAAGTAACAAGTTTATGAAAACAAAAACACTTTAAAACATTTTTTACACATTATATCAACATTTTAAGAATATGAACAATCAGATATCACAGCAATCATTTGCACATAGCAAGCTGACTATGGAAGAGCCAATAACTATTTATACACTTGCTGTGACATCACAATCACGAAACACTACTTTATCTTTTGACCGCTTAGCGTAATAATCAGGAAACGGTTTTAAAATGTTTCATGCTAGGATTTAGGCATTTTACACAGGAGTGTAAACATGTGATATAATAATATATAAATATTGCATTCCATTGACGATGACAGTGGATATTGTCAACCTGAGGAATACAACGTCATCTGAGGTGAAGCCGAGGTCGACGTTATTTTTCCGTAACTGGGATGCATTATTTATTTTATTATAACAATGTATTGAATATATGGGGAAAAACATCTTCTGTTTTGATAAGAAAATACGAAAACATTTTTTATTCGTATCACAGATATTGAAGTAATGTCTTCAACTATATTTTAATAAGCGTTCACCGAATTTCATTTGCGCATAGCGAGTTCATCATGGAAAAACCCAATATCTAATTATACTTCCAATGGCGTCACAATCATGAAACAGTACCTTAATTTTTGACCGCTCCGCTCCATAATCGAGAAACAGTCGAAATTGTTTCATGGGCGTGTATGTGAATTTAACGTGGGGTTTTACAGTGAGTTGAATAGAAACATTAATGTAGCACGTACATATGACACCACACATCTATATGTGCATATAAGAAGTTATAAAATTCTCATTTATACAAGTATGAAAACATATCTGTCTATAAAGCTAGGGTTCAGTGCTTCTTTATTCATATGTAGTTTCAATACTTTTGCGCTGACCCCTCGAAAGGATGATAAACTAATTCCAAAAAAAAACCAACACCAATCATCCTGAAATAACCAAACTCTGCAAAACAATTAAATTAAGTGATAAATTAAAAATACTTCCACTCTTTTGTGCTCTTAATTATATTCAGTTTTTGTTACATTTGTTGCAGACGGCATTTTTTTCTTTTTTTGCTCTTCCTCAAACTTGACAGAAAATAAAACATTATGTTTGTTGAAATATATACTGACATGCTGATTAACACGGCAACAACTACAAAAACAAATACTAGTATCATTGCTAAGAACAAAACACAACAATTTGGAAAGCCGTCTGCAAACATGCATCATTCTAACACTTTGAGTGACGGGACCAAACCTTACCCTGGATTCCACAACTAATTAAGTATGGATACATGTAGGTATCAATCAATTACGAGAAAACAGAAGCAAAAGCCATCTTCACATTTTTTCTTCTTCATATTCTGTTGCGACTTCTACATTTTATATAAGGCCAAAAATAAAATTATGTTTGTTTCCCCTTCCCGACCCATGCAAAAAAGGGTTGGGTAGGTAGGTAGGTAAAATATTTTTTTTATTTCATTTCTTTTATTTGAGATCAAAACTGGAATACATGCTACCTATAAGACACATTTAAGACAAAAAAAACAACAAAAAAAAAAAAAAAAAAAAAAAAAATTTCGCCAGTGTTGAAAAAATAATTCGGGTCGCGGCAATTTCGGTGGGTCGGTCGGGAAGGGGAAACAAACATAATTTTATTTTTGGCCTAACCCTGATTACTTTACATTATTATTGATTTGTGCATTTTTGGCCGCATTTTTATAGGTCGGTAGGGACGTATCTATTATGTTGTGGCGCTGACCGTCTGTTTGTCTGTTAACTTTTACCTGACAACTGACTGTGGCTAATAACCTTCATGGATGACAGAAAACTCTTAAAATGTGTTTTTCCATAATAACCTTCATGGATGACAGAAAACTCTTAAAATGTGTTTTTCCAAACGCACATGTAACATGATAATATATAAAGACATAATGCCATAACCATAAGAACTGAGTAACACAGTAGTTTTTCATATTTTAAGGGTATTAGAATTAAAAATGAACTCGGTTATGGTCAATAAATGTGTACTTTATCACTATTTGCCATTCAATTGGAAACAAAGTTTCACTCAACCCTTGGGCTCATGAAATTATTGTTGACAACTGAAGTCCAATAAACGATGTTCTCTTTCTTAAGTAATGCACAGATATTTTTATAACTACAAACAACACATAGCAGACATATTTGAAGCCAAAAGTTGCTCCTTCGTAATTAGAAAGTGTCAAATTGACAAACACGAAAAAACAACTGACACCTGAAACGGCTGCACGTTTACATCAAAGCTCCAACAATGATCACTGTAAAACTAATTATGTGCGTAAACCAACATCCAACAATGAAATATCATTTGGCCAAGAAAATGTTTACTGAGCCTTGTATTTTATCCATTCCTAAAATGTTGATCTTGGCTCTGCTTCTCGCGTTGTTTTTTTTCCGTGTGGAATTCTTTGTCTCCCGAAGAGTCTATCTGTACTTACGACTGGAGTGCTGTCATTTTGTAGTGATTATCACCCACGTTTACAAACAGATATCATTAAGGAAACATTATGAAAGATAAAGGAAGGTGTTAAAAGAAGAGTCGTATAACCGTGAGGCAATATAGAGCGTGTCATTTTAATAGATAAACCAGACAGCGAAAGGGATATATTACATGCATCTATACGAAAGACGGTTGCAGTTTGAGATTCAGCACTGTTTTCAATTATATACTCAGCAAAAATAAAACGTATCCACTTTGTTTTCCTGCAAAATCTGTGACTGTAAGAAAGAACTAACACTTGTAGCCTGATTTTCTTTGAATAACAACATCTTTATTTGACGTTCACACAAAATTTCATCGAAATATACCGAATAACAAAATATAAATCACAATTTAAAAACATAGGTGTGAAAACGAAATTAACAAAACTTAACAAATGTAAAGGTTAACGACAATAGCATAGATTTAGAAAGTTCATTCAACTACACAGACAATATTAAAAAACTTGCTAATATCTCGTGTTTCCACTTTACAATTCGATGTAAAGTGGACGCATGAGATATATTAGCACATGCGATATTAGTGAGATTGTAAATATTTTCTGTGTATTTGAATGAACTTTCTAAATCTGGGCTATTGTTTGTTAAGTTTTGTGAATTTCGTTTTTAAACTGCGATTTATTTTTTTATTATTCGGTATATTTTGATGAAATTTTGTGTGAACATCAAATAAAGATGTTATTTAAAGAAAATCATGCGACAATTGTTAGTTCTTTCTTACAGTCTCAGATTTTGCAGGAAATCAAAGTGGATACTTTTTATTTTTGCTGAGTATAGAAAAACTAATTTCACAATCTTTAGCAAATATATGCATATCAATCCTCTCCGAGTATTAGAGTAGAGATCCCAAAATCTAACAAGGTTTATTAAAATACTCAATGCGGTTACCGAGAGAGTTTTAAAATTCCTATCAAGACCTCTGACGTCACATCCCATTAGGACGTCATTTAAAATGATTTTAAAAGTCAGAAAACATCAAAAACAACGATTACATTAGTTTTAAAGCAATGTTACATTCAAACAACGAACTGAAATTGTTACAAACATGATAAAGCTGTATATTTTCTTCGTTGGTTTTGAAAGATGGGCATACAACGTAAGATGTGAAGATTTGTTTGTATTATGTTCAATCTCTCAGAAAATGTGTGTATTGAATATATAAGAATCCATGTCAGATAAGAAATAACATATTTCCAGCGGGTTTATATTGTGCGAGATCAAAACCTGGTGCTTGGTACTTGAAACACATCAAAACTGTTGCCTATAATGGCCCTCGGTATCAATAATCTTCAAATCCCGCCCACCAGGTATTGATCTGGGACAATATAAACTCCTCTGGAAATCATTTATTTCTTAACTATTTTGTCAGTCTATTTTAAAGGGAGTACATCAGAATTGATATTTTGTTCAGAACTGTTCAAATACATTATTTCTGTATTAAATTCATAAAAAATAACCTAAATGAGCCATCAACCTGGAAAAGAAATTACATGGAATATATAAAATGAAAGACACAAAGTATTTCCTAAATATGGTTATGCACCAGAGTTAGGAATTTGAAACAAATAATGTATTGGAACGCGAGCTTCATTTCTAGATATTGCCGAGGCCTGATAAGACATATTGTAATTTATAAGTATTGCACGGTATTATCGGAAAATGTTAATGTTCTATCCATATTATTGAACCATTTCACATTTAAAATTGGTCTATTGATAGCTTTTAATTTTATTACCAAATTTAGCCCCAAAGTCTGATATACTCCCTTTAAGCCGTGCTGGTCATCTTGAATTTTACAGAATCATAAATATTAGCTTAGAAAAACTAGATATCTCAAGAACTTTTTGCTGATTGGTAAAAAGTTTAGGGAGAAGTAATCACAAAACTTTTCTTTACTAAGATACAACAACAACAACAAAGATGACTCCCCACAGCCACGCACAGCCAACTGTACAGACTTTATTTTGGATCAACAGTATGTCATGATGACTTATTTAAAGACCATTTTTATGTGCCAAAGATTTTAATACCTGTTATGGCTTTAGAGGAATAGCAGTCACAAACTTTCATTATATTTTTAGTCTATTTTTAGCCATTTCCACCATCTTGATTTTCCAAGTAATTTGATTTTCAGTTTGGACAACTGAATTGAATTGAATGTTGTTTAACAGCTCATCAACACAGTATAGGTTATTTAGAGCTGCCCCAGAGAGAGGGGAAGGATACATAGGAATCCGGGAACCGTGCCCTACTCCTATTATCGAATAGATTCCTATGGTTCTTTAATGTGCTCGGACGGACGAGGCTAAGGGAAAGTGTCTTGCCCAAGAACACACCAACGAAACTCAGTGGCACCACGGAGGATTGAACACAGGGCCTCCGGTTTGCGCTACCGACTGCGCCACGCCAGCCCTCCAGTTTGGACAAACTAGACATCATAATTAATGCTCCTGTGAAGCCTTGTGGAATTCTGCCAACCACTTTTGGAGGCATAGGGATCACACCAAAAAGCTAACACACTGATGGACGGACAGACAGACAGACAGACAGACAGACAGACAGACGACAGACAGACAGACAGACAGACAGACAGATGACAGACAGATGCTGAACAATGAGTAATCACATCTGCTGATTTTCTATCAGTAGAGCTATTTTTTCATTTTTCGTATATTTATTCCGATTTATATATTACTTATTCCAATTTTGTTCACATTTTCTACAAACCTCTGCTGCAAAGCTTTGCAGTAGGATGTTTATTTCTAATTAATTCCAAGGGTGCTGAGTTAATGAGTAAACTCTATGCATAGGGGGTCGAATTAAAAGTTGCAGAATTAAACACATTGCAGAATATTCTCAATCACTGAGAAGGCTTCAAACAAATTGTCAAGCGTAATGAAAATTGAGGCAGAATTACAGATATCAATAAAAGCGGAAGCCTGAAGAAATAAGAAATCATCAATTCATCATCCACAATGAAAACAGAAAATAATGTATAAATAACAATTCTAAAAAGACAAAAACCTTCAAACATCGTAGAAAATAGAATACAAGTCTTTACAGATTAGTTTGAAGACATTTGCTGTTTGCACTTGTACAGTTTCCGTGGACTAATATTACAGCTCCCCATTCCGACAACAAAATCATCCTATATACTTGAAGCGGCGACGACTGTACGGTTTCTCGGAGGTTATTTGAGGGTAAATATGTTGTTTTTGAGTTGCCTTTGTTGATTGAAAATGACAAAGCTATTATATTTGGTGACACAAAGAATAATTGGTGTTGAGCGCACACAATATTCGGTTTCTTGTAAGGCTACAAATAATGTAGAGGGAAACCAAAATATCTGAAAGAAATCAAAGTTAATGTAGTGGTCACAAGGAGCCGCGTTCAATAATGAGATAGAAGCCCTGGAAGTGTGTGGAAATATTTAACATCTAGAGGAATGTTTGATTGATAAGACACATCCATGGGTAGCTATGTAATCACAGACCATTGGTTTCAGTTAAAGGGGCACACGGCGATCTCGATTCTTAAAGGGATTTTTTGTAAAACTTGGGGCATCCGTTAGTTTTTCTGCTTAACTTGCGTATTGGCAAATAATTATTATTGCCATCTTATGACAGGACAGCTAGGGAGAGTGTTTCAGAAATAGGGCAATTTTCATCTTTGAGATAATCAAGGAATTTATATATATTTTACTTGAAGAGCAACTAATCATGTATTTTGAATATGTTTGATATTCATATTTAAGCAATGTTAATTCATGTTCTAAAAAATAAAACCCCAAAAGATGTTTGATTTGGCAGGTATGGACAGATGGTGACACTGAAGAAAATGACTGAAATGTATCCACAAGACGACGCCTCACATTCATATGTTTGTAGAAACATTATTTCTAGAACTTACTTGGCATGCGTTGTTTCCAATAACCTTGAAAATGTATTTATGGATCTGAAACAGGGAGAAAAGCAGTATCAATATCAACAGATCACAGGCAGTGTGACAGCAAGTCCTATATTAAAAGAAGCATATATCTGAATTCACATTTTTTTTTTTTATGAAATCAATCTTTTTGAATCTCAATGTTATTGTAAGTGAATGGTATACTCGTGTGAATTCAAAACAGAATGTTCACTCAAAATGGACAGAAGAATAAATCATCCAAAACTTCAATGGATTTCATTTAAAATTTGATCAATGAATTTAGGTGCTACCAAACCCATAGGTATTCGGCACGTAATTTGGTCACTACTACACCCCTCACCCATTTCCAAAAAAAACAACAAAAAAAACATCACCCAAATATTATTTAAATAACATTTTAATACTTTTAAAAAAAAAAAAGTTTTTTTCACATACATGTATATATATGTATTAACGTGTTATTTAAATGATATTTGAATGATGTCTTTTCTTTTTTTTTTGGAAGTGGGTGGTGGGTGAAGTAGTGACCAAATTACGCACCGAATACCTGTGACCAAACCATGGCAATACTTTTCAATAATGTCAACATAAACAATATTAATGATTTAAAAACACAAACAAGTTTTAAATATAATCAAAATAATATTAATGAAACACATGAAAGTTACTTATTCCACAGTAGAACCTGTCTTCCAACAGTATTAATAACAGCAGTTGTATTGACACCCCCTGTGGCCAAACACATCCTACCTAACGTTACATCAAAATGCACATTTTGGTATATGTTTAACTTTGGATACTGTTTTGTAAAGAAAACTTAAATTTCTAAAAATGTTTAAAGTTTCATTCCAATCAGTTACCAAAGACACGTTTGCTCAGATGTCCAATTTAATTACAATCAAAACAAAAGTTCATATTTCAAAAACGAATGTGCACGCCGTCTGCATCAAAGCATGCATCTCATGTTCCAAATACTTGCACATGCAAGTGGGACTAAACAATGTTTTGTGTAGAATCACACATTTATATGGTATCCAAGAATGCAAATGGATCTGTTAAAGTGCTTTAAGATTATTTCAGGGTGTTTAAAATGCATCTAAAAATAAACAGTTCTCAGTTTTGGAGATTATGTCGTCCAGGAGTCAGTGCTGTTGGTACATCATTACGCTGACAATTCTTTACATGCGCTGCTTGTTCGTGTCTCAGTATCGACTTATATTATGTCGTTCTTGAACAATTTAATTAACATGATATCATGCCAGTACTTAGATATCACTGCCCTATTGTTGATGTCGAGTACATTGACAATAGGTGATATTATAATACAGTTGCACGTGCTATTGTTTGTCAGAGGTATCGCATTGGTTTGATTAGTTGAAATGGATCATTACGCGGTCCGACTATTAACTTCCATACCCCATCCAACCCCTTCTCCAAGAAGCAAAAACGGGGTTGGCTGGGGTATGAAATAAAACCTTAATTTAGGCTTAAAAAGTCTGCATATTGTAAAGTTAAAACATTTAATAGGTAATTTTAGGTTATCGCATTATTTCAGTAAAAAATGTTTCTAAACATCTTTTTTTGACGAAATATCCATTATAAAATCCTAAGTGTGAAGTTGATCTAATGGATTTTAATAAAACTTGTCATGCACGTCTAAACATGAAATGCACACTTATCATGAAAAGAATATAAACAGCGTTATTTGTTTAGACAAATGCCAATAATAATGAAAAGCAAAACACAATGTAAATTCTATTAACCTGACATGTACTGTTACCGGTAAAATGTAACAAGAAAGGAAGTAAAACCAGAAACAACTATTTTTATAATATAATCATAATCAAAATTGATTCAAATACAAAAGAAAAATATCTCTTGAAGAAAATACATAAAATGGATCCAGTATTTCCTTAAAATCCGATATACGAATAAAATCCAAATAATATTGGTAAGTGACCCCCCCCACTCCCCCAACCCACCCTCCCCCAACCCCACCCCCTTTAATCTGAATTGTCAATTAATCAATTTCACTTCAAGTCTTTCCTGGTTTATTAATTCACAGTAGTCCAAATAATCCAATAATCCAATGTCACTAGATGAGCTTAATATTATTTTTAATCCTCTTACAATATAGTTTAATTCACAGCATCCAATATTTTGTAAATCCACAATTAAAATAATGAACCAGATATTCCACTTTGAATACTGATACTGAATAAAACAACACAAATTCTACTAAGTTCTACTAAGGCCAGCTTTATATACCAACATGGAACATTCTAGATTAAAAAAAGAATGTTCTGTAACAATGTACACATCTTAGCAAGTAAACAATAATTTAGAAATTTCTAGAATATTACATAAACATTGGATGTCAATCAAACTATCTGGTCTAAAAATATCCAGCTATTTATATATGTGCTATAAATAGAAACAACTTGACAGCCAGAATCAATAAACATGTACACTTATATAGCATTATATACACGAGGGTAAGAGTACAGGTATGCATAGAGAAATTTATAATGTGCATGTAACTTGTCTTTAGGGCTATTCCAATAAAACATACCCGGGACCCCAGGAAGCTACCCATAGATCCAAAATTGAGTTTAAAGAACCAAATTCCAGCAATACGTGGTACAACTATTAACTTTTATACCCCATCCAACCCATTCTCCAAGAGGCGAAAACGGGGTTGGGTGGGGTATGAATTTAAACCCTAATTTCAGCTTAAAAAATTTGCATATTGTAAAATTAAAGCATTTAATAGGTAATTTTAAACAGTAAAAAATTTTTTAAACATGTTTTATTGTCGAAATATCCATTATAAAATCCTTCTAACATAAGCTATCCCACCGCTTAATGGAATTAAGACGGGACCATGTAATGGGAAAATAGGGTTCACCCATAGATTTTAATAAACTGCCTTCCTGGGGTCCCGGTATGACTTAATGGAATAACCCTTACAATAAAATTGCATTTTCAAGATAAATATGTGAAATGGATATTGCTTACCTAATTTGTTGTTTAAGTGTGTCAAGTTCTTCTAACGGTATAAGATCAGTTTTGTTGACGATAGTTACATCTGCCAGGGCTATCTGCCTATCAAACAAAAATGACTTTAATATAAGCTCACAAATGTATACGTAATAATGAATGAATGTTGTTTATCGGCTCATCAACACAGTATAGGTTATTTAGAGCCGCCCCAGAGAGAGGGGAAGGATACATAGGAATTCGGGAACCGTGCCCTACTCTTATTATCGAATAGATTCCTATGGTTCTTTAACGTGCTCGGAGGCTAGACCGATACATGGGATCGCCCGGTTTACATCCCCATGCGACAGACGAGGCTAAGGATAAGTGGCTTGCCCAAGAACACACTGAAGAAACTCAGTGGCACCATGGAGGACTGAACCCAGGGCCTCCGGTTACAAATCTGCCGCGCTAATGACTGCGCCACATCAGCCCTCTGTATACATAATATAAAAATTAAAAATTTCCGACACTGCACACACTCAATATTTAGCTGCTGGTCTGTTTACATTTAACAACATGTAAAGTGAAGTACGAAATTCTTAATCAAACTTACAGTGCCGAAGGTACATTATTATTGGTCTGCCTTGTCTGTTGGATGGGGACATAACATAATTGTTTGGGGCGCTTGTTTCAGCCAAAGTACTTTTGGACTTTTAAGACAAAATTCAACTAAATAAGATGTATATCATTGAAACAGACATTTTTAGTGGTAAATAAAAAGGCCTTACTTTTCAAAATTGGTTGAGAAACAAAAATTGCATATGCAAAAATTGTTTTTGATAGGGCATTTTCAATGCAAACATTCTGCTGCATCAAAAATTCGAAAACAAAATAAATATTTTTTAGAATTTTTATTCAAAAATGGTTTCAGTGTGTTGGATAAATGTAAATTAAGGCACTCTGAAAGTTTTGTTGCAAGATATTACGGCTAACTGAAGTCATTTGAGATTTCTTAATTTTCTGTTGCCCCAGAAACAAGAAATTTACATGTTAAAAGCCCCACCAAAAAGCATTTTGGTTGCAAAATATTTATTTCTCAATCCATTTTGAAAATTAAGGTGTTATTTACCACTAAAAATTCCAGTTCTAATGATATATTTATAAAATTGCGCATGTTACAGCTGAAAAACCTTTGGCAGAAACAAGTGCCCCGAACAACATTTTCTGTTAACCACGATAACAATAAAAACACAAGGTCGTAATAAAAAAAGAATTGAAGGAAACTTAATATATCAGCTAACAAACATGCTTACGTAAATAAATGCAAACTGACCTATCCCGACTCATAAAATAAGGGGCTAACGGGCCGCAAACACCATTTCAAACAGTCTATTAACTCATTTTAGGATTATCGTATATTTAGAATTTGGTGATTCTTGATTAGAAGAAATGCATTAATCAGGGTAGAGTAGAAACTTAATAAGTTTTAAGAATGGATGGAGTCTTTCCATTTTTGCTAAATTCAGGTTTTCATTGGTCCAATTTTAATTACTGTAGCTTTTTAAACCAATCAGAATGCTTCATTCGTATTGAAAATTAATTGTAACCAATCAGAATGCTTCATTCAAATTCAGAATTAATTGCTTTTATCATGACATCACATCTTGGTATTATGACATCATTGAGTCTGTTATGAGAACTGACTGAGTCTATTAATTACCGTAAAAAGACAGATTTAAATACTCTCACCGAGTAATGCGTTTCTTGAAACAAAGAATCACAAAATTCAGTTAACAGGCTTCATTTTAGCTGAATTTCGCTACATACCTGGTACATTCGTTCACTGAACCATCAGGCTTTTGTTCTGCCAGATACTGGAATAGACATAAATCTATTAAAAAGAGTAACAGAGAACTGTTAAAATGCTATTGCAAAATGTACTAGCATTTACAAGGTTGTAAGAAACTTCATTTGTTCATATTATCAATCTAAGTTTAAATCTAAGACAATTAAAAAATGTTAATTTTTTGTAAATGTCTCACAAACACACGCATTTCAGTTACATAAAAGCCTTATATCAGCTAATCTCACATATTGATGTTAAAAGTATGAGGGTAACCCCACCCCCTCCCCTAAACCAAACCCCCATAACACATATTTCAGGTAAGCCTCAAAATCAGTTGATTTTACAGATAGATGCTTAACATATGATGGATATCACCCCTGCCTGCAACACAAATAATTGATTGCGAAAGAAGTTCTTGCAACTTATATTAACCACTCTTGAAGGCTTCTTGGGTAAAACCAGTACTAAGCAATGTGGATTATTATCTTAATGAATGATAAATAAAATGACCACGGCGAGTATCAAACCCACAACTCTCATCTCGATTCCCGACGCTCTACCACTGCATCATGCACTCCACTACCACTGAGCGATGCAATTGACATGTATGACTTCTTTATGATGCCCTTTGATGTACATTACATGGTCCGAGTATTAACTTTCATTCCCCATCCAACCTCTTTCAAGAAGCGAAAACGGGGTTGGCTGGGGTATGAAATAAAACCTTAATTTCGGCTTAAAAAGTCTGCATATTGTAAAATTAAAACATTTAACAGGTAATTTTAAACAGGTTATCGCATTACTTAGGTAAAGAATGTTTTAAACATGTTTTATTGTCGAAATATCCACTATAAAATCCTGCTAATATAACCTTTCCCATCGCTTAATAGAATTAAGGCGGGACCACGTAATGAAACTAGTATGTGAAAAATGCTTATCTACCAGTATATACCAAATAAACTCACCTTTTTACAATACTTTGCATCTATCATTGTGATAATACCTGAAATGAAGTTCACAATGAATAAATAAACAGCTATTTTTGTCTTGAACATTCCATTTATGACGCTACTATCACTGGAATTGTTAAAGCGTAGTTAGCTAATTGGTTAGATTTTGCTTAAACTTGCAGTATCACATTAGTGCGGAGAAAATTTTAAATTTAATTTACTTGCAAACTGATGTTTTTCTTTGAAGTTCCAAAATATTATTCATTGATATTAAAATATATAATTATACACTGTGATTTATCAATATATACATTGAAATATCAATAGGAATACATCATAGTTTACAGTGATTTATCAATAAACATAAATCAATCATTGTTTACATTTATACATTGATAGAAATAGACCATTGTTAACACCGATTTATCAATAGAAATATATCATTGCTTAGTGATTTAATGATAGAAAATACATCCTTGTTTACAGTTATTTTTCAATAGAAATATATAATTGTTTACAGTGATTTATCAAAGAAAATAAAATTTACAATAAATCATTTATCAATAAAAAATATATCATTGTTTACAGTGATTTATCAAAGGAAATAAAATTTAAAATAAATCATTGTTTACAGTGATTTACTAACAGAAATAGATCATAATTTTATAGTGATTTTACTGATAGAAATAGACCATTATTTACAGTGATTTATCCCCTATAGTGGCTGCTCTATTATACTAACCATCCAGATATATGTCACTGCACAATTCTTCATCTAACCAGAATATAGATGCTATTGGACCTGTAAAACAAGAGAATCATTACATAGGGGAGAAAACCTAAAAATGGTATATCCAATGTTTCAGTTAGAGTTACTGTTCCTAAATGAAGCAGTTTAACAGATGTTATAAGTAGCAAGCCTGCAGGACTTCCTGTCTTTGAAAACTGGTGGTCCTTCTAACAGATAGGTGGTCCTTCTCATGTACAGCTATACTTACCAAAACATTACAATAAAAAAAACAAAAACATATATTACAGTGTAAAAAAAACAAAAACATATATTAAAGTGTTATTCTGTTCAATGTTTACATTATTTTTCAACTTTGTCTTTTTTTATTTTGGTAGCAGAGAGACGTTTTTGAGAATTTTCCACATTTTTAAAGAACGCGAAAAACCATTACACAAAGTCAATCATGCGACCGACTGACGCTCCTACATGTATAATCCTACTACATGAGATGGCTATACATCATGTATATTTTTAATGTTCGTAATTTAAAACAGCAGGCCCGACAGGCAACCAATCTTTAGAAAAGTGGTGGTCCTTCCGAAAATCACGTGGCCTCGTGCCAGCGCACCTGTGTTAGTGTCGAACCCTGCAGGATCATAACTTACTTTTTGGTAATATAGAAAGTGTATATGACAGAGTTACTGTAATTAAGTGCATTGAAGGAAGTGGAGGCAAATTGGAACACATCAGTTTCATATAAAATGTATTAAAATTGATACTCATTTTCTGTCCGGCTTAATTATTGTTTATGAAAAAGCCTGCAGACTGAGTTTTTGTTGTATAAATCCTAAGTATTAATTCATACGGGACTTTAAAGTTTTCGTAATTATTTATTTTGTGACTTGACATACATTTTTATTTAAATATAATTGTGTACACTGATAGAAACAAGAGCACAGCTTAGCAGTTCTGTTACATAAGAAATGCTCCACTTCCCTAATTCAGTAACTTTTCGAATGAAATTCTAACCTACTTATTTAACAGACAAAACAATCCCTTTGTTTTGGGCATGTTAGGCTTGAGGCTGGAGGCCACATAAAAAAATATGTGTGGTTCAGGTAACCCGACCGACCCTATTTTAAGGGGCTTTTTATGCAAAAAAAAAAATAATAATAATAATAATGCAAAAAAATCAAACTCAGGGTATAGTAATTTAACATATTAAATTCATTATCAGAATTGAATTCATTATTGAGAAAAAAAAAGAAAAAAAGGCCTACATACCCTTTTTTGTAGGCCTTTTTTTCTTGCCAGTGTTACCTGAAACCACACATATTATTTTGTTTGGCCTGATGCTGGTTGAGAGTGTTGTAACAAACCCCTAAATCTTGATAGGGGAGATAACAAACCGGGATCAACTACATGTAGTTCTGTGGTTGAGAGGGGAGATAATCTGAGAAGGGAGATAACAAACCTGGGTCAACTACATGTAGTTCTGTGGTTGAGAGGGGAGATAATCTGAGAAGGGAGATAACAAACCTGGGTCAACTACATGTAGTTCTGTGATTGAGAGGGGAGATAACAAACCTGGGTCAACTACATGTAGTTCTGTGGTTGAGAGGGGAGATAACAAACCTGGATCAACTACATGTAGTTCTGTGGTTGAGAGGAGAGATAATCTGAGAAGGGAGATAACAAACCTGGGTCAACTACATGTAGTTCTGTGATTGAGAGGGGAGATAACAAACCTGGGTCAACTACATGTAGTTCTGTGGTTGAGAGGGGAGATAACAAACCTGGATCAACTACATGTAGTTCTGTGATTGAGAGGGGAGATAACAAACCTGGGTCAACTACATGTAGTTCTGTGGTTGAGAGGAGAGATAATCTGAGAAGAGAGATAACAAACCTGGGTCAACTACATGTAGTTCTGTGATTGAGCGGGGAGATAACAAACCTGGATCAACTACATGTAGTTCTGTGGTTGAGAGGGGAGATAATCTGAGAAGGGAGATAACAAACCTGGGTCAACTACATGTAGTTCTGTGATTGAGAGGGGAGATAACAAACCTGGGTCAACTACATGTAGTTCTGTGATTGAGAGGGGAGATAACAAACCTGGGTCAACTACATGTAGTTCTGTGGTTGAGAGGGGAGATAACAAACCTGGATCAACTACATGTAGTTCTGTGATTGAGAGGGGAGATAACAAACCTGGGTCAACATCATGCAGTTCTGTGGTTGAGAGGGGAGATACCAAACCTGGGTCAACTACATGTAGTTCTGTGATTGAGCGGGGAGATAACAAACCTGGATCAACTACATGTAGTTCTGTGGTTGAGAGGGGAGATAATCTGAGAAGGGAGATAACAAACATGGGTCACCTACATGTAGTTCTGTGGTTGAGAGGGGAGATAACAAACCTGGGTCAACTACATGTAGTTCTGTGGTTGAGAGGGGAGATAACAAACCTGGGTCAACTACATGTAGTTCTGTGGTTGAGAGGGGAGATAACAAACCTGGATCAACTACATGTAGTTCTGTGGTTGAGAGGGGAGATAACAAACCTGGGTCAACTACATGTAGTTCTGTGATTGAGAGGGGAGATAACAAACTGGGTCAACTACATGTAGTTCTGTGATTGAGAGGGGAGATAACAAACCTGGATCAACTACATGTAGTTCTGTGGTTGAGAGGGGAGATAACAAACCTGGATCAACTACATGTAGTTATGTGGTTGAGAGGGGAGATAACAAACCTGGATCAACTACATGTAGTTCTGTGATTGAGAGGGGAGATGATAACAAACCTGGGTCAACTACATGTAGTTCTTTGATTGAGAGGGGAGATAACAAACTTGGGTCAACTACATGTAGTTCTGTGATTGAGAGGGGAGATAACAAACCTGGGTCAACTACATGTAGTTCTGTAATTGAGAGGGGAGATAACAAACCTGGATCAACTACATGTAGTTCTGTGTTTGAGAGGGGAGATAATAAACTGGGTCAACTACATGTAGTTCTGTGATTGAGAGGGGAGATAACACACTGGGTCAACTACATGTAGTTCTGTGATTGAGAGGGGAGATAACAAACCTGTGTCAACTACATACAGTTCTGTGGTTGAGAGGGGAGATAACAAACCTGGGTCAACTACATGTAGTTCTGTAATTGAGAGGGGAGATAACAAACCTGGGTCAACTACATGTAGTTCTGTGGTTGAGAGGGGAGATAACAAACCTGGGTCAACTACATATAGTTCTGTGGTTGAGAGGGGAGATAACCCGAGAAGGGAGATAACAAACCTGGGTCAACTACATATAGTTCTGTGGTTGAGAGGGGAGATACCCGAGAAGGGAGATAACAAACCTGGGTCAACTACATATAGTTCTGTGGTTGAGAGGGGAGATAACCCGAGAAGGGAGATAACAAACCTGGGTCAACTACATGTAGTTCTGTGGTTGAGAGGGGAGATAACCTGATACGGGAGATAACAAACCTGGGCCAACTACATGAAGTTCTGTGGTTGAGAGGGGAGATAATCTGATAGTGGAGATAACAAACCTGGGTCAACTACATGTAGTTGTGGTTGGGAGGGGAGATAACCTGAGAGGGGGAGATAACAAACCTGGGTCAACTACATGTAGTTCTGTTGTTGAGTGGGGGGAACTTGAAGGGGTGGTAATAAATGTAGTAACAAACCTGGGTCAGTTAATCCTGTGGTTGAGAGGGGAGATAACCTGATAGGGGAGTTAACAAACCTGGGTCAACTACATGTAATTCTGTGGTTGAGAGGGGAGATAACAAACCTGGGTCAACTACATGTAGTTCTGTGATTGAGAGGGGAGATAACAAACCTGGATCAACTACATGTAGTTCTGTGGTTGAGAGGGGAGATAACAAACCTGGGTCAACTACATGTAGTTCTGTGGTTGAGAGGGGAGATAACAAACCTGGGTCAACTACATGTTGTTCTGTGATTGAGAGGGGAGATAACAAACCTGGGTCAACTACATGTAGTTCTGTGATTGAGAGGGGAGATAACTTGAGAAGGGAGATAACAAACCTGGGTCAACTACATGTAGTTCAGTGGTTGAGAGGGGATATATCAAACCTGGGTCAACTACATGTAGTTCTGTGATTGAGAGGGGAGATAACCTGATAGGGGAGATAACAAACCTGGGTCAACTACATGTAGTTCTGTGGTTGAGAGGGGAGATAACCTGATAGGGGAGATAACAAACCTGGGTCAACTACATGTAGTTCTATGGTTGAGAGGGGAGATAACCTGAGAGGGGGAGATAACAAACCTAGGTCAACTACATGTAGTTCTGTTGTTGAGAGCAGAGAACTTGAAGGGGTGGTAATAAATGTATTAACAAACCTGGGTCAGTTAATCCTGTGGTTGAGAAGGGAGATAACCTGAGGGAAGATAACAAACCTGGGTCCGTTAATTCTGTGATTGAGAGGGGAGATAACTTGAGAGGGGATATAACAAACCTGGATCTGTTAGTCCTGTGGTTAAGAGGGGAGATAACCTGAGAGGGGAGAACTTGAAGGGGCGATAATAAATGTAGTAACAAACCTGGGTCAGTTAATCCTGTGGTTGAGAGGGGAGATAACAAACCTGGGTCAGTTAATCCTGTGGTCGAGATTGATAACTAATCCCAGGTTTGTTATCTCCACTCTATCTGTGGTTGAGAGGGGAGATAAAAAAACCTGGGTTCAGTTAATCCTGTGGTTGAGAGGGAAGATAACAAACCTGGGGTTAGTTAATCCTGTGGTTGAGAGGGGAGATGACAAACCTGGGGTTAATTAATCCTGTGGTTGAGAGGGGAGATAAAAAACCTATTAACAAACCCAGGTCAACTAATCCTGTGATCTCAGAAGGGAGATAACTTGCGAGGGGAGGTAACAAATGTAGTAACAAACCTGGATCAGCTAATCCTGCGGTTGATAGTGGATATAACTTGAGAGGGGGAGGTAACAAATGTAGTAACAAACCTGGGTCAGCTAATCCTGTGGTCTCCAACAGAATGTAATCAAACTTTCCCTTCTTTGTCATCAAGTTTTCAATAGCTTTAACACCATTGTCTCTGCAATCAAATATGCATTAATAATAAAAACGTCTAAATAAAGAGAAAAATGGCAAGGTTTCAATAACCTTCTTTTTGCAGTGTGGAAGTATAATAAAACCATGACAAAAACATTGTATTACACTAGTGTAATAAATATGCAAATGAAGGTTGTATCATCAGCCACAGACCTAATAACAAATAGATTGGACACTAGGAAAATTATCTAAATTTCACGTGGCACATTGCGAAATTCACAAATTATTTCCCAACTTTAAACACACGTGTCATGAAGAGTTATATAGATACAAGTTTCATTCTTGCCAAATCCCATCACAAATTTAATTTTCTTTCCAATGGTAGTATTTTTCTTTCTCTTACATTTACAGCAAAAAAAGGAGTTTGACGGAAACTTTTACTCTGTCAAAACATTGATTTTTAAGAGAAAGCGAAAAATTATGACATTTTTAATTTTAAACATCTTTTTATACAATTTTTCATTTTCAAAATAAACATAAATTATTATAATCCCATTTTGCTATTCACTATAAATCTTTTGAATGTATTTTCATCAAAATCAGTGAATAATTGAGAGAGGAGATAGAAGGAAAAGTTAAGGTGCCACGTGATATTTTGGTTACTTCATTGGTTAAGATAGGAAGTTTCCTATCTGTTTATTAATATGTCTGTGCATGGTAACACTAATGTTTGTTGCATTTTACATATTATAAAATTGTATTTTTTTTTTCATTCCTCCGAAACGGTTTACGAGCTTACTTGACAGAGCAACATAGACAACCATTCCTGAGTTCCAACCATTCTTCATATCGCTCTCCGTCGCTTGCGAAAAATTATGACATTTTTAACTTTAAACATCTTTTTATACAATTTTTCATTTTCAAAATAAACATAGATTATTATAATCCCATTTTGCTATTCACTATAAATCTTTTGGATGTATTTTCATCAAAATCAGTGAATAATTGAGAGAGGAGATAGAAGGAAAAGTTAAGGTGCCACGTGATATTTTGGTTACTTCATTGGTTAAGATAGGAAGTTTCCTTTCTGTTTATTAATATGTCTGTACATGGTAACACTAATGATTGTTGCAGTTCACATATTATAAAATTGTATTGTTCTTTTCATTCCACCAAAACGGTTTACAAGCTTACTTGACAGAGCAACATAGACAACCATTCCTGAGTTCCAACCATTCTTCATATCTCTCTCCGTCACTGCCCACTGACATGGACTTCTCTATGGAATCACCTGCAATATAAACAATGCTTTTTATAACCCTAAGGCTTACAGACCCTCTGCTGGTAAGGGAACAATTCTGTGGACCAACAGTACCCCTCACTTATATATAAAAAAAGTTAATATCAAACCCCCCAATTACCCTAATCTAAAATATTACTCCCCGCACCTACCACCCTCCCAAATCCTGTATCCTACATACACTGCATTCTGTTTCGCGATATACAATTTTAAAAACAATACCAGCAGAAAGTTTAAAATACGCATACAAAATCTACAGTTCTATATTCTATCAGAAAGTGCAAACTAGTTCAAGAGGTTTTATCTTAAACTTGTATTACATTCATTTTTCCAGGTATTTTGGAAAAAAGGACCCTTGTAAATTTGGGGAATTTCTATCGTAAAAACGACCATTTTGGGAATTTTTTTCATCGATAAAATGGCCAATTGAGAATTGTTTACGTCAACATTTTGTAAGTTAGGGCGAGGTAAAAGCCTAAAAGGTATTATTAGGAAACCATTACATAACATACCACTGATATTGATTAGTATGTAACATAAGGGATGTATCAGTACAAATACATGAAAAACAAGAGACCCAAGAGGGCCTGTGGACGCTCTACTGATTCAAGATAAAGTTTATGTATAAGGGGCCATAAGTCTTTCAAAAATCATTCAACCGGAACATGGTGATGGTACTGATCATCCCTGCAAAGTTTCATTGAAATCCAGCCAGAGGTTCAGGAGAACTATTCTGGACAAAGTTAGTGTATTAAAACCTTTAAGGGCTCATAACTCTGCCAAAATTCATTCAACCAAAACATGGCATTGACAGGTGCAACTAGGCTTAGTACTGATCATCCTTGCCATGATTCGCTGAAATCTGGCAAAGAGTTCAGAAGAGACTAATCTGGACAAAGTTTGTGTATTAAAACATTTAACGGGTCATAACTCTGCCAAAAATCATTCAACCGAAATATGGCGATGATATGCACAACTAGGCTTGATACTGATCATCCTTGTCAAGTTTCGTCTATATCCAGCCAGGGGTTCGGGAGAACTAGCCCGGAAAATAATTGTGGTATCAAAATCCTTTAAAGGGCCATAACTCTGCCAAATATCTGTAAACCTGAACGCAACGATGACATGCACAACTAGGCTTGGTGCTGATCATCCCTGCAAGGTTTCACTGAAATCTGGCGAGGGGTTCAGGAGAAGTAGATCAGACAAAGTTTGTGTATTAAAACATTTAAAGGGCCATAAGTGCCAAAAAATCATTCAACTGGAATATGGCAATGATTTGCACAACTAGACATGGAATTGATCATCCCTAAAAAGACTCGTTTAAATCCGGCCAGGAGAACTAGTCCGAACAAAGTTTGTGTATTAAAACCTTTAAAGGACCATAACTCTGCCAAAAATCATTCAACCGAAACACGCCGATGATTTGCACAACTAGACATGGAATCGATCATCCCTAAAAAGTTTCGTTTAATCCGGCCAGGGGTTCAGGAGAATTAGTCAGAACAAAGTTTGTGTATTAAAACCTTTAAAGGGCTATAACTCCGCCAAAATTATTCAACTGGAACACGGTGACTATGCACAACTAGGCTTGGTACTGATCATCCCTGCAAAGTTTCAATGAAATCCGGCCAAATGAAGGCTCTTTCGTCTTAATGAGGCCAAGATATAGCATATTTCAGAAAATGACTCCGATGTAAATGGTCCAACCTGGATGGTTTTGGAACTTGTCCAAGCTTTCATTGATATTAACAATCTGGTAAAGTTTCTTAAAAATCGGATGAAAGATGAAGGCCCTATCGTCTTAACGAGGCAAAATATAGGTCAAACTAAATCAAGGGCCATAACTCTTCTGTTACTGGTCCGATCTGGCTGGTCTTCGAATTTTTCAGACCTTTCATTTATATGAATTGAATTGAATTGTTTTTTATAGTCGCACCAACAGCTAAGGTCATATGGCGACTTTCCAGCTTCCACTGATGGAGGAAGACCCCAGGTGCCCCTCCGGGCAATTTTCGTGCACGGGCGGGCACCTGGGTAGAACCACCGACGTTCCGCAAGCCAGCTGGATAGCTTCCTCAGATAAAGATTCCTAGGCCCCTGAGGGATCGAACCTACAGCAGTGAGGGGCAAGTGATTGCAAGTCAGAGACTCTAACCACTCGGCCACGGACGCCCCTCCTTCCATTTATATAAAGAATCCAGTAAAGTTTGGTAAAGATCGGATGAAAGATGAAGGCCCTATCGTCTTAACGAGACAAAAACACCATAACTGCAGTGAAATTATTTCGATTTTGCCGGTTTTTGAACTTGTCTGAGCTTTCATTGATATAAAGACACTGGCAAAGTTTAGTAAAGATCCGATTAATATTCAAGGCCCTAGAGTGTTCACAAGGCAGAAAATAGCATTTTCAGCTGGTTTTCGAACTTATTTGAGCTTTCATTGATATTAACAATCTGTGCAAGTTTGGTAAAGATCAAATAATACATAAAGGTGCTAGAGTGTTCACAAGGCAGAAAATGTCATTTTTCAGAAAAAACAAGGGCCATAACTCTGGTGTTACTGACCCAATTTAGCTGGTTTTCGAACTTGTCCAAGCTATAATTGGTATTAACAATCTGTGCAAGTTTGGTAACGATCAAATAATAAATAAAGGTGCTAGAACAATTTTCAGAAAAAACAAGGGCCATAACTCTGGTGTTACTGATACGATTTGGCTGATTTTCGAACTTGTTCGAGCTTGCATTGATATTAACAATCTGTGCAAATTTAGTAAAGATCAAATAATAAATGAAGGTGCTAGAGTGTTCTCAAGGCTTAATATGGCATTTTTCAGCAAAACAAGGACCATAACTCCGGTGAAATTAATCCGATCTGGCTGGTTTTCGAACTTGTCCGAACTTTCATTGATATAAAGACACTGGCAAAGTTTCGTAAAGATTTGATTAAAAATGAAGGCCCTAGAGTGTTCACAAGGCAAAAGTTAACGGATGACGGACGAAGAACAACGGACAACTCGCCATCCCATAAGCTCTGCTGGCCTTCGACCACTAGAGCTAAAAACAACAAAAAAATCTCTTTTTTTGTGGAGATTTAGATTTTTTTTCAATATTTGGGAAATTTTGCATTGGGAACTGGTCCGTTTTTCGGCCCCCTGGGACACCTAGAAAGAGCCCTCCATTCAACGAGGGCTCAATGCAAATCTATCGTATCTTATTATTTATTTATATATACTTTTTGGTGCGAATTTCATGTTCACCCCTCAATTATTTAGTTTATTTATGTTTTTATGAAATAGTAAAAAGGAAAAAAGAGAAACACTAGGAGAACAGTGTGTGAACAGCGAGAGTCATCGTAGAAACAAAACATTAATTTTGGCTTTAAAGTTTACATATAATTGTAAAATTAAAACATTTAATAAATTTTAAACAGGTTTAATATCACATTTTTTTCAGTAAACATTTTTTTTAAAGGTGTTTCATTGTCAAAACATCAGTTGTAAAACTCTGCTAATATAAGCTTTCCCATCACTTAATGAAATTAAGGTGGGACCACGCAATGGGAGTGAGGGGAAGCGAAAGAAAGGATAACAAGAAATATCACTGTAAGTGATAAATGCCCCCGAAGGGTCCTTTGACCTCTAAGTATGACCTTGGAGCCATGGACCTGGATTTGTGCACGACACCTCATTTGGTTGTGGTGAGCACTTGTGCCAAGTTATTTGAAAATCCGTCCAGGCATGCAAAAGTTATTGACCGGACACAATTTGACCTTTGACCTCTAAATGTGACCTTGACCTTGGGGCCACAGACCTGGATTGTGTGCGCGACACATCGTCTTGTTGTGGTGAGCACTTTTGCCAAGTTATTTGAAAATCCGTCCATGAATGCCAGAGTTATTGACCGGACACAATTTGACTTTTGACCTCCAAGTGTGACCTTGACCTTGAAGACCTAGGATTTGCGCACGACACATCGTCTTGTTATGGTGATCACTTGTGCCAAGTTATTTAGAAATCCCTGCAGGGCTTGTGACGTTACGGTCCGGACACGAAATTTCGTACCTGTTTTTTACCTATGAACTGCAAGTGTGACCTTGACCTTTGAGGTACTGACCTGGGTTTTGCGCGCGACACATCGTCTTGTTATGGTGATCTCTTGTGCCAAGTAATTTAAAAAACCCTGCAGAGGTTGTGACGTTACGGTCCGGACACGAAATTACGTAACTGTTTTTGACCTATAAACTTCAAGTGTAACCTTGACCTTTAAGGTACGGATCTGGGTTTTGCGCACGACACATCATCTTGTTATGGTGATCACTTGTGCCAAATTATTTAAAAATCCCTGCAGGGGTTGAGACGTTACGGTCCGGACACGAAATTGCGTACCTGTTTTTTACCTATGAACTTCAAGTGTGACCTTGACCTTTGAGGTACGGACCTGGGTTTTGCGCGCGACACATCGTCTTGTTATGATGATCATTTGTGCCAAGTTATTTAAAAATACCTGCAGGGGTTGTGACGTTACGGTCCGGACACGGAATTGCGTACCTGTTTTTGACCTATGAACTTCAAGTGTGACCTTGACCTTTGAGGTACGGACCTGGGTATTGCGCGCGACACATTGTCTTGTTATGGTGATCACTTGTGCCAAGTTATTTAAAAAACCCTGCAGGGGTTGTGAAGTAACGGTCCGGACACGAACTTCGGAATGACGGACAGACAGACAGAATCCGGACGGACGGACAGACGGATGGTGCGATTACTATTGGATTCACAAATAATTCCCTAAAGTTGAAGAACAACACTTTGCCAACGAATTTATAATGCCATATATAATGTGTCCGACCGGTTAGCTCAGTCGGTAGAGCATCAGAACGGTAGTCCAAAGGTCCCGGGCTCGAGCTGCACATTTTCAAGCGTCTCCGTTGACGAGTGGTTAACGATGTTGCGTTGTAAACCTTCTCGCCTCTCACCACTGCGGGTTCGAATCCCACTGGGAGCTCGACTTGTAAGTGAGGAAGTGTCGATTCTTACGGATGGCAGGAGGTGTACAGTATTGGTTCTACCCAGGAAAAGTGGTTGGCATGCCTCCGCCACAAAAAATTGACCGTCATATATAACCTGACATGTGTTGAACATGACGTAAAACATCATACAGACATATGAAGCCTCACCTTCACCAAACTCGTTCATTATCACGGCAATCCTCTTCCCATGTTGTTCAGATAGAACATAGTTCAACAATGTTGTTTTTCCAGCTCCTAAATATAAAATGGAATATCAAGTAGCAATACTAAAATCATTAACGCTCTAAAAATTCTGCAATATGATTGGTTGACGTTAACAATTTTTAGACGACAAATAATACATAAACCGTCACAAATAAAACAGTTGCGTTTGTTGGTAAAACTGTCAAAACAACTGAAAGTCTGGAATCGGGTTAACCACTATCGTTATTTTGACTTAAGTGCCATTTAATGGTGGGCAAATCATGTTTATCGGCTCCTCTAAAACGTTGCTATGGAACAAAAAATGAACGACCATTAAAAGTCTGATATACACTCACAAAGTTCAAATTTCAATACAGTTAGCTTTGCACCATTAACGGTCAAACACATCTTGTTGGAATGTGTAGACTTTGATCCTATGCGTCAAAGGTACTACAATGTTAATACTATGAAAGAGTTATTTGATACTATAGATTTGAGTCTTGTTTTAGACTTCCTCAAAGAAATCAGACTATATAAAATTAAAATCATTATAATGTGTTCTTATATATATATATATATTTACTTGTTTATACACCCGTTGACGGGCATTTGTTGATTTACATATATAGTTTATTTTACTACCATATCATCCCTTATTTTTTTAATAGTTTATTCTTTATATATTTACATTAATTTTTTATCTTTCATCAGTTTTTGTGCACAATATGACCTGTATATGTGTCGACGTGCCATAAAACACCATTCATTCATTCAATGCAGTTAACCCTACAACTCCCAATTATACTGGAATCATTTGTTTGCAAACTTGTTTAAGCAAACATATCACACACATATTCCATAGAGTATTCCATTACAGTAAAACCTACTCAAGACCACCTCTGTTAAGTGCCACCGTTTTAGTTCCAAACTGTATTGTTTTATATTAAAACATGTCTATTTAATTAACAGATCACCTGTAATAATAGTCTTATTTTTGGCCTTGGCATTAAATTACTGTTCATTAAACTTATCAGGGTTCCACAGGGCATTTAAAGCATATTTCCCCTTTTCCTTAATTTTAAAATCTAAATTTCCCCTTACTCCTTAATTTATCCATCCTTTCATCTCTCTGCCCTATCCCTTAAAAATACAAATAATGCATTATGCCTGTCTATAAATAGCTCCTTGTAGATTACACATTTTAAAAATACTTCCATTTAAATTTGAAATACACAAATTGCAACTAAACAAATCATCTCTAAAATATATTGGTCCCACAAAGGGCAACTCCCTCCCACACCCACTTTGTGATATTCAAATTTAATCTCCCCTATCCCTTAAATTAATTTTGTGGAAGACCCTGCTTATGTATTGTCATTCTTACCAAGAAATCCAGTTATGATGGTTATTGGAACCTTTTTTTCACTGTCCGGTTCCAAGCTGGCCGGTACCAAGTCCGGTATCTCATCTTCATCGGATGACATTTTCAATCTATAATCTTCAAACTGAAAGAAAGATTTTTTTTGCATATTATTTCAAACGTGCTGTGGGTCTCGTGCAGCAATGTCCGTGCATTAATGATATATAGCCAACTGCTAACTGACAGTAGCATATCTTAATTTAAGAATGTACTTATCAATAATTTTTATCTTGAATCAATGTTTCGCCTCAAAATATTTTGCTCTCTCCACAAGGGATACTCCTCATTTGGAAACGTAGCTCCACCCATTTCATGAATACACATGACAATTTTCAAAACTGATTTAAGAAGTTATAGTTGTCACAAAAAATTGCTGGATTGGCATGATATCCTTCTTTCTGGTGAGTTTTATGCATGGACATGTAGTATTAAATATTTAGTCCATCTATCAACCTAATTATTTTGCCACAATTGTCAATAGTCCGTCGGATGGGGACGTAAACCGGGCGGTCCCGTGTATCGGTCTATCCTCCGAGCACGTTAAAGAACCATAGGAATCTATTCGATAATAAGAGTAGGGCAGGTTCCCGGATTCCTATGTATCCTTCCCCTCTCTCTTGGGCGGCTCTAAATAACCTATACTGTGTTGATGAGCCGTTACAACATTCAGTATTTCAATAGTCGATTGAAATAGGGCGGTTGTTTAGGCAGGCATTGCTGGAAGACACAAACTACTGCAGAGTGGATTTTAATCCAAAATTAAAAAAAATGATGCTGCAATATATATAGATAGAGCACACTTTGATTAGATAAATTTAGATATAGCCATGGTCATCCGCCACGCCTGATTTCTTCACTATGCTATGCTATGCAGATTCAGGACCTGGAGAAAAAAGGTCTTTTGAAATCGACTTTGGCGAGACTCAGAGATTCTATGAGACTTTCAAAAATATATTTATTTCTTATTTTGATCTTATGAGAAGTAGCAAGTGACATCAAAAAGCGTAACTGGTGCATCAACAATTGACGCTGTACATTAATTTGTTTACAACATGAACAACATGAACGCAAACTTTGTATACAAACGCGCAAATAAATTCGGCTAATTGCTCGTGGGTGTTTTTAATTGACTTAATCTGCACAGACAGATATCTTCAGGTAAGATATGTGCATGATACGGTCTTGGCAGGTCGATAGAGTATTCATAATTTTTCATTGCAGAGATGTTGAGGTTTTGTTTTTTGCCGAGTAAAAATACGATAATTTTCAAGATTTCGATTTTGAAAGATACACATATTAAATCAATTTTCATGAATGTGCATGAAATATGCACGGTTTTAAAAGAATCACACTGTAGACATCTTAATTTTAACAGTAAACTTGATTGAACATCAAGGATAACGACCAAGTTTATCACTACCAGAATGTATTAGGTATGTCTTATTTCTGGTCACTGATTGGTCAGTTTATTTGATGATGCTCTATCAAAATTATGAATAGATAAAACAAAATAACAACGCGAAAATACATGAAAATGCATATTGTTTAGCGATATTGACACATTTTACATTAATAATCAAGTGTTCTTACATTCTATATACAGTATGTATTACGTAAAGTATTAGTAAACAAAAATAAACCTAAATAACAATGAGTAACACTGCAAAATATGTAAAAGGTGCAGGTTTGTTGTTGAAACAAGTCAACCGGAAATACAACAATTTTTTATCTCCAACGTTAAAGAGCTCAAAATGAAAGTAGGAGTTTCAGAAAGTAAAAAACGTTTTACACTCAGCATGACAGAATTTACAGATATTTTAGAAGCTTGTTGATATTTCTAGCATGAATCTACGGCATTCTTTAAATTCCATTCACTCTTGTCTACCTCTTAGTCGTACAAAGGTATTTATTTTTACATTTTATTTGCTGTCTATCCAGCCTCCAGGTCTTACTCTCACTTTAATTAAATTATTATTAATAGTAAAGATTGTAAAACTTTGACAGTTTACAATCAACAACATAATTCTTTTAATATTTCTATTTCTTACATACAAAAGCTGGATATTTTTCCTTGATTTATTTTGTGTAAAGTAGGGATAATTATTTTGAGGATCCTGTGTAGGTCCCAAACTTCAGGGTCCTTATTTCAATGGTCTTGAAACAATGCTGTATTCGAAAATATGGTTGTCGTCTCTACCTGTATTTATTGATTTATGGCTTATCGGGCATTTTATATGTATCGACTCTACAAAAACGAAAGGTAGCGTTACATTTTAATTAATAATTTGAAGAACAGTTTACCAATTTTTAAAAGCCATATTCATAACTTTCACATGACATCATCAAAATAATTTGACCAATCAATGGTCAATAAAATAAAATACCTCCACATTCTGGTAGGGGGTAAACTCGGTGTTTATCGTTGGTGCTCAACTGACTTTAGCCCTTTATAAAACTTGTTTGTAGTGATAATTATATTAAAAGCTTTGTTTTTTATGTACATCTATGTATCTTCTTTTGGTGTTGTCTGATTTTTAAACACCAACATGGATACATTTAATTTAAATCAAGGTCTTATATTTTTTAATTTTTCATATAGAGATTGAGGATAAAGTCCGAGTAAAACCCTTTATTTTCACCTACTGAATATCTCAACCAGAATGATATGAATACTGATAGACTTTTTTAGCGATTTAATTTTCTTTATTGGTTTGTGATGATAACAAATCTATATTGCTGGTTTAGAAATAAACACGCTTTCTTCATTAGGCAATTTTACCCACAGACCTAATAACAAATTAATATGCCTGTGGTTTACCAATTTTCAACAACCGATATCTCACCTTTAAGGTAATAATATCTCGTAAAAGAATTCTTCTAGCGAGTTACATTTAGAAATGTTGAAGAAGAACATCAAATAGTAGCGATTTATGTGTATTTAACATGATTCTAATATTTGATGTTCTTCTGCAACATTTCTAAACATCACTTGCTAGATGTAATCTTTGTTGAAAGATGAAAGGCCAATGAACATGATGAAGTGCAAAACATAAAATTGTATGAGATATTATTACCATAAAGGTGTGATATGGGTTGGTGAAATTGGTAAAATCACAAAAATTGAAACAAAAGAAGAACGCATTTTTTTTTCTAAATCAGCGAATTAGATTCTTTATCATCTAATAACAATAAAGAAAATTAATTGTCTAAAAAAAAAATTTGTACACTTTCTATTGATGTATTGCTTTTAAAAATGGTTAATTATTCTTTAAATTATTAATTAAAATGTAACGCTACCGTTCTTTTTTTTGTAGAGCCGATATGCATAATACGCTCGATAAGCCGTAAATCGATAGATACAGATAGATACAGGTAGAGACAACAACCATATTTTGGGATGCAGCTATATTTACGTTAGTGTTTCAAGACCAGTTATATAATGACCTGCTAACTTGAAGATGTGTATGCGACTTTGTTAATCAAGTTGGAAATCACTTGTACCCACACGCTAATGGTTTTCTTCAGTGTGTCACTTTTCCTTAACTTTGCCTTTAGGATGGGGTCCAGGTTTTTTTTCTAAGAATTGTGAAGACTCCCTAGCCTGGTCATTTTGTGGAAAAAAAACGCGATAATTGTCTGAGTTGTGAAAAAAAATATTGAAAGATTAATTGTTAAAAGCGATACTTCTCAATACATGCATACAATGTTTTTGTGGGAGGAGGACACTATAAACAAATGTACAATATTCAGCATAATGTGTTACATTTTAGATAAACTTTCTAATGTAAATGTATCCAAAACAAAACAATATTGAGAAAGTTACACTAGATGGGGAATTTTTTTTTTTTTTTTTTAAATTGTGGAAAAAATCGGCCACAGTTGTGGAAAAAAACCACCACATTTGAATTGTGAAGTAGCCGAATTTGGTCCTCTGTTATAGAAGGAAAAAAGCCGAGGGGGATGTAAACTGGGAGATATATCAGTCTTACCCCATGAGCATGATAAAGACCCACAGGAATATATTTAAAGAAAGCAACCCGCCAAATAACGGCAAATTTACACTAAAAATAATGTTTATCCTGCTGTTCAGGTCATAGAATAAGGTCTAATGCTTGTCAAAAATGTTGAGAAATGTTTGAAAATAAAACCTTAACAAAAACATAATTTGTATTTAAAGGGACTGAAGGTGATTTGGAAGAGGGATTGGTGTCAGTTCAAATACAAATGAGATATCGTTCATAATTTGTTTCAGTTTCATATGAAAATGTGCATATATATATGCGTTAAAGCAGCTATCCCGGCAACAACCGCCAAATTTTAAAACGTGTGTAAATCGTTTCTAAAACTACTGACGACGAGGTATATATGTAACTTACATATTTTAAGAATCTAAACTCTATAGACACAATATAAACGGCTTTAACTGGCTATGCCAATCCCCAAAACTGGAGCGTCAAATTAAGAGTTACCATCTCGTTATTCATTTTACGCATAGTCAATCACAGTTACTTTAAGAACCAATGGATAAACCTATATTTTTGTTGGTCTAAATACATGATTAAGATTAATTTACCTGAACCCCCCCCCCCCCCCCCCCCCCCCCCAACCATTTTTCTAAATGCCGTGGTGCGGCGTCCGTCGTCCGTCCGTCCGTCTGTCCGTCCGTCTGTCCGTCCGTCCGTTAACTTTTATTTGTAGCGACTACTCCTCTGAAACTACTGGATGGATATTCATAAAACTTTACAGAAATGTTGCCCATGAAGTCTAGTTGATCCTAGCAAAAATTCATGTTGATGTGAAATCCAAGATGGCCGCCAAAGCTAAAAATAGATTTTTTAAATTCAAGTTTGTAGCGACTACTTCTTGAAAACTATAAGTGATATTGATATGGGACTTTTTCTAAAATGATCAGCATGACATGATGTTGGTCCTTGTCGAAAATCGTTTTGATTTGACGTTAAACATGGCTGCCAGCGGCCATCTTTGTTTACATAGAGTTATATAATGAAAACTTGTAGCGACTACTCCTCTGAAACTACTTGACGGATTTTCATGAAACTTCACAGGAATGTTGCTCTTGTTGTCTAAATGATCCTAGCAAAATTTCAGGTCGGCCGGAAATTCAATATGGCCGCCACGGCTAAAAATAAATTTTCAAAATACAAGTTTGTAGCGACTACTTCTTGAAAACTATAAGTGATATTGATATGGGACTTTTTCTAAAATGATCAACATGACATGATGTTGGTCCTTATCAAAAATCGTTTTGATTCGACGTTAAACGTGGCTGCCAGCGGCCATCTTTGTTTACATAGAGTTATATAGTAAAAACTTGTAGCGACTACTCCTCTGAAACTACTTGGCGGATTTTCATGAAACTTTACAGGAATGTTGCTCTTAATGTCTAATTGATCCTAGCAAAATTTCAGATTGGCCAGAAATTCAAGATGGCTGCCACAGTTAAAAATAAATCTTTAAAAAATAAGTTTGTAGCGACTACTTCTTGAAAACTATAAGTGATATTGATATGGGACTTTTTCTAAAATGATCAGCATGACATGATGGTTATCTGAGTCGAACATTATTTTGATTCGTCATATAACATGGCTGCCAGTGGCCATCTTTGTTTACATAGAGTTATATAATGAAAACTTGTAGCGACTACTCCTCTGAAACTACTTGACGGATTTTCATGAAACTTCACAGAAATGTTGCTCTTGATGTCTAATTGATCCTAGCAAAATTTCAGGTCGGCCGGAAATTCAAGATGGCCGCCATGGCTAAAAATAGATTTTCAAAATACAAGTTTGTAGCGACTACTTCTTGAAAACTATAAGTGATATTGATATGGGACTTTTTCTAAAATGATCAGCATGACATGATGGTTATTCAAGTCGAACATTATTTTGATTCGACGTTAAACATGGCTGCCAGTGGCCATGTTTGTTTACATAGAGTTATATAATGAAAACTTGTAGCGACTACTCCTCTGAAACTACTTGACGGATTTTCATAAAACTTCACAGGAATGTTGCTCTTGATGTCTAATTGATCCTAGCAAAATTTCAGGTCGGCCGGAAATTCAAGATGGCCGCCATGGCTAAAAATAGATTTTCAAAATACAACTTTGTAGCGACTACTTCTTGAAAATTTTAAGTGATATTGATATGGGACTTTTTCTAAAATGATCAGCATGACATGATGGTTATTCATGTCGAACATTATTTTGATTCGACGTTAAACATGGCTGCCAGTGGCCATGTTTGTTTACATGGAGTTATATAATGAAAACTTGTAGCGACTACTCCTCTGAAACTACTTGATGGATTTTCATAAAACTTCACAGGAATGTTGCTCTTGATGTCTAATTGATCCTAGCAAAATTTCAGGTCAGCCGGAAATTCAAGATGGCCACCACGGCTAAAAATAGATTTTCAAAAAACCAGTTTGTAGCGACTACTTCCTGAAATCAAAATCAATCAGTAGAGCTTCAAGGTCATTGACCTCTTGTTTTATTTTTGATGTTTATTTTGTCATTTTTTTTATCATGCTCATTCAAGGTCTTCTTCATGACACCGCATATGCAAATGTGGAAACATGGCTCCATCGTGAATAGAGTGTCTACAATAGAACTTGCAGCAACTCTGCAGTTCTGCAGGTTAGAAGGTTCTAGGACCATTCTCCATATTTTTATCTAGAATGTATGTAAATGGAGGATGAGCATGGCACGTTCATCCATGTTTGGCACCATATAACCTTTCTTGTGTTGGTGCGCTGTAAAACCCCAAATCAATTTAATTTACGGCATTTATTGTAGGTTTATGAAGAGGTGATATTGGACCGGAACTGTGGTGAGATACACCGAGTATGGCTGAGTGCCGGACATGTGTTTGTATGCCTAGATGACGGCAAGCGACTCGTCACATTTGATGCTAAGACTGCCGACTATATTCAGGTATTTTAATTATTTGCAGCTGCGTTAAAAAAAAAATATTTCCGTGTTTTCAAAAGCAGAGTTGACAGTGATGATAAGGAGTTGGAGTTTATAGTTGGCGACACAATAACATTGACCTCATACATGCAAAAAATGAAATGAAATGTGGTTTTACATCCCGTGATGATATCGGGATATCAGGGCTTTCCCTTTGGTTTTGAGCAACAGGGACAATTTTAGAAGTAGGCGGGTAATTAATCATTCTTCCTTTTGTTGTTGTATTAAAAACTGCTAAAAGTAGCCTGTCAGCTAACCGAATAGGAGGGTAAATCACCCACCTATAAAGATAATGGAACAGCAACCTCTGAAGGAGGTGAGATATAGGATGAAGATTCCATCAGACGTGCGCCAGGGAGCGAATCCAAGTGGGGCAGCCTCAGTTCAGTATCTCTTCAGCACAAGGCCTAATCCACATGAGCTACTTCATACAGAATCCAAGTGGGGCAGCCTCAGTGCAGTATCTCTACAGCACAAGGCCTAATCCACATGAGCTACTTCATACAGAATCCAAGTGGGGCAGCCTCAGTTCAGTATCTCTACAGCACAAGGCCTAATCCACATGAGCTACTACATACAGAATCCAAGTGGGGCAGCCTCAGTGCAGTATCTCTACAGCACAAGGCCTAATCCACATGAGCTACTTCATACATAATCCAAGTGGGGCAGCCTCAGTTCAGTATCTCTACAGCACAAGGCCTAATCCACATGAGCTACTTCATACAGAATCCAAGTGGGGCAGCCTCAGTTCAGTATCTCTACAGCACAAGTCCTAATCCACATGAGCTGCTTCATACATAATCCAAGTGGGGCAGCCTCAGTGCAGTATCTCTACAGCACAAGGCCTAATCCACATGAGCTACTTCATACAGAATCCAAGTGGGGCAGCCTCAGTGCAGTATCTCTACAGCACAAGGCCTAATCCACATGAGCTACTTCATACAGAATCCAAGTGGGGCAGCCTCAGTGCAGTATCTCTACAGCACAAGGCCTAATCCACATGAGCTACTTCATACAGAATCCAAGTGGGGCAGCCTCAGTGCAGTATCTCTACAGCACAAGGCCTAATCCACATAAGCTACTACATACAGAATCCAAGTGGGGCAGCCTCAGTGCAGTATCTCTACAGCACAAGGCCTAATCCACATGAGCTACTTCATACAGAATCCAAGTGGGGCAGCCTCAGTTCAGTATCTCTACAGCACAAGGCCTAATCCACATGTGCTACTACATACAGAATCCAAGTGGGGCAGCCTCAGTTCAGTATCTCTACAGCACAAGGCCTAATCCACGAGCTACTTCATACAGAATCCAAGTGGGGCAGCCCCAGTGCAGTATCTCTACAGCACAAGGCCTAATCCACATGAGCTACTACATACAGAATCCAAGTGGGGCAGCCTCAGTGCAGTATCTCTACAGCACAAGGCCTAATCCACGAGCTACTTCATACAGAATCCAAGTGGGGCAGCCTCAGTTCAGTATCTCTACAGCACAAGGCCTAATCCACGAGCTACTTCATACAGAATCCAAGTGGGGCAGCCTCAGTGCAGTATCTCTACATCACAAGGCCTAATCCACATGAGCTACTACATACAGAATCCAAGTGGGGCAGCCTCAGTGCAGTACCTCTACAGCACAAGGCCTAATCCACATGAGCTACTTCATACAGAATCCAAGTGGGGCAGCCTCAGTGCAGTATCTCTACAGCACAAGGCCTAATCCACATGAGCTACTTCATACAGAATCCAAGTGGGGCAGCCTCAGTTCAGTATCTCTACAGCACAAGGCCTAATCCACGAGCTACTACATACAGAATCCAAGTGGGGCAGCCTCAGTTCAGTATCTCTACAGCACAAGGCCTAATCCACATGAGCTACTACATACAGAATCCAAGTGGGGCAGCCTCAGTTCAGTATCTCTACAGCACAAGGCCTAATCCACATGAGCTACTACATACAGAATCCAAGTGGGGCAGCCTCAGTTCAGTATCTCTACAGCACAAGGCCTAATCCACATGAGCTACTTCATACAGAATCCAAGTGGGGCAGCCTCAGTTCAGTATCTCTACAGCACAAGGCCTAATCCACATGAGCTACTACATACAGAATCCAAGTGGGGCAGCCTCAGTTCAGTATCTCTACAGCACAAGGCCTAATCCACATGAGCTACTTCATACAGAATCCAAGTGGGGCAGCCTCAGTTCAGTATCTCTACAGCACAAGGCCTAATCCACATGAGCTACTACATACAGAATCCAAGTGGGGCAGCCTCAGTTCAGTATCTCTACAGCACAAGGCCTAATCCACATGAGCTACTTCATACAGAATCCAAGTGGGGCAGCCTCAGTTCAGTATCTCTACAGCACAAGGCCTAATCCACGAGCTACTACATACAGAATCCAAGTGGGGCAGCCTCAGTTCAGTATCTCTACAGCACAAGGCCTAATCCACATGAGCTACTACATACAGAATCCAAGTGGGGCAGCCTCAGTTCAGTATCTCTACAGCACAAGGCCTAATCCACATGAGCTACTTCATACAGAATCCAAGTGGGGCAGCCTCAGTTCAGTATCTCTACAGCACAAGGCCTAATCCACATGAGCTACTACATACAGAATCCAAGTGGGGCAGCCTCAGTTCAGTATCTCTACAGCACAAGGCCTAATCCACATGAGCTACTTCATACAGAATCCAAGTGGGGCAGCCTCAGTTCAGTATCTCTACAGCACAAGGCCTAATCCACATGAGCTACTACATACAGAATCCAAGTGGGGCAGCCTCAGTTCAGTATCTCTACAGCACAAGGCCTAATCCACATGAGCTACTTCATACAGAATCCAAGTGGGGCAGCCTCAGTTCAGTATCTCTACAGCACAAGGCCTAATCCACATGAGCTACTACATACAGAATCCAAGTGGGGCAGCCTCAGTTCAGTATCTCTACAGCACAAGGCCTAATCCACATGAGCTACTACATACAGAATCCAAGTGGGGCAGCCTCAGTTCAGTATCTCTACAGCACAAGGCCTAATCCACATGAGCTACTACATACACTCATAACAGTAACTCCTCTCAAACATGATTGTACACCATGAGAGAGATAACATGAATAAAGCAGACAAATATACCACAGTTCCTTCTTACACAGCTGTTTTAACATGATATTTGTCTTTCAACCTCTGTATCCCCGTGTGGGTGCCTGTGTAGAATACAAACACTGCTAATCCTGCTAGAGGCAGAGGGGTAGGAACCCCCTTCATGTTCATTTTATCATTTTTTATCATGCTCTTTCAAGGTCTTCATCATGACACTGCGTATATAAATGGAGTGTCTACTATAGAATTTGCAGCAACTCTGCAGTTCTGCAGGTAAGAAGGTTTTAGGCCCATTCTCCATATTTTATCTTGATGTAAATGGAGGATGAGGCTGGCATGTTCATTCCTGTTAGCCAACATATAACCTTTCAGTCTGAGTCAGTGATTTAACATACTTTATTTGTCTTCCATAAACAATTGAATCAGAAGTTTTTTTAAATAAGGCCCCGTGTGGTTCCTGGGGGCCTCCGTTTGGTCACGGGGCAAAGAATAGGGCCACTGCAGATCCCTTTGTAGGGGTAGGCAGAGGGGTAGAATCCCCCCAAATTCATGTTCATTTTATCATTTTTTGTTCATGTTCATTAAAGGTCTTCATCATGATCCCTGCATTGTTTCAGGTGCTATCTCGCTCGCATCAAAAGAGCAGTGGCAGAAAAACAATAACGTGGCTCCAACTGTAAATGGAGGATGAGCCTGGCATGTTCATTCCTGTTAGGCGACATATAACCTTTCATGTGTTGGTGTGCCGTAAAACCCAATTCAGTTCAACTTCTGTAGTGAATCGTTAATTATAAAAATGTTGTGTCAGTGATACATACTTTATTTGTCTTCCACAAACAATTGAATCAGAAGTTTTTTTAAATGATTGAACTGGAAGCAGGTGGATTTTTTTAATCAAGTATTTAAATGATCTCCTAGATGCATTACTATGCATTACTATATTAAAGGGAGACATGGCAATCTTGCGTTTTATTCAAACATTAAAATTTGCTCCTAGTTATCCTGCGTCAATTTGACTTTAAAACTGCTTGCATATAATTAAATAAAAAATTGAGATTTCAACTTTCTGCACTATTTTACCAACTTTTTAAATATATTACTGATGCAATATTATAAAAAGTGAGTAATAAATAATTTGCTTTGAACTATTCTAACAATTAATATTAATGATTGAACAAATGCAAGTTAAGAGGAAAACTAACGCCGTGAGTTTTTAAAAAATCAAGATTGCCATGTGTCCCTTTAAAGTTCTCTGGCCATGTTTTATTTCTTGAACATGTTTATGTTTATTTAAATCAAAATCAATACACAACAATAGATATTTACAATTCACACACTGCAATATCTGTGAAATGTGAGAATAAGATTTTATTTGATGACTAGAAAACTTTGAACAGGTAAATTAATCCACAGGTAAATGTATTTATCAATTATCTGGCAATAGCTGTGCAGCTATACAATTCAGATTTACCTCATTTCCCCGTGCACACAGTGGTAAAAGTAATATCTACGTCATGCAAATAATACTTATTTTTACATACAACTCAGTAGCGGTTTTAAATATATGTTTTTCTCCGGGACTATAAAGAAGTGTTCATATGATGTTTAAGAGTTAAATTTGTTAATTGATAATACTACAAAAAGGGTGGCCATTCAGCTATAAGTCAGTATTATTTTTACTTAGCTCTACTGAAATGGCCTATAAGTCAGTATTATTTTTACTTAGCTCTACTGATTGATGATCATATTGTAGGAATAAACTTTTACTGCATTTTTAGTACCACTTTTGCAGCATTGTTTTTACTTTGCAGGATGTAGAAATAACAGGCTGTCTAGATCTGGAGCTCGATGTTCCCATACTGACCATTCTGACATGGCCTCCCCAGTCTTTCCTTGTGGTAGGTATGATCAACACAGTGTCGCGATGGTGCAATCATCCCCCCATCGTCCGACTGGGCAGACATCAGAGTTTTATTATTTATCATCTATCTTATATGCAAACATATATGGGAAAATGGCAGAGTACATTTTATTGCAATTTTAGTGTATTTAACCTTTTGCATCTCGGGGCCCCTGGGGGCGGAGCCTAAAATAACGGTGCTCTTGTTCGCCTTTATCATGTGTTTGATTGAATTCCACTCATAGTCTTAGAGTTGACATGGTAACAAACATATAGGTGGAAAAATGGATAGATCTATTGAATCATTAACAATATACCCTTAAACCGCTAAGCACGACTATAATAGCCTTGGCGTCCATAGTAAACCCAGATCAGCCTGTGAGTTGTAAACCCAGATCAGCCTGTGAGTAACTCGCAGGCTGATCAGGGTTTGCAATGTCCAGCTGCTGATCAGTCATTTCCTCCACCTTTGTCACAAAAATGGAATGGTCTTAATGCAAAGAATTGAATTGAATTGGATTTTATAGTCGCACCAACAGCTAAGGTCATATGGCGACTTTCCAGCTTCCACTGGTGGAGGAATACCCCAGGTGCCCCTCCGGGCAATTTTCGTGCACGGGCGGGCACCTGGGTAGCACCACCGACGTTCCGCAAGCCAGCTGGATAGATTCCTCACTTAATGCAAAGAAAGAACAGTCCATTATATATATGTAGGGGGTTAAGGGTTAACAATTAAAAGAAAAAACACATGGGGTAATGAATCGTTAAGACCATTCAGAAAAAGAAATTCAACACACATTAGTTTTATATAGTAGTTTATACTTATAATAGATATAAGAATATTTTATCAATAATATCTTTATCAGCGCCAGAATCATGCCCATTGTCATTAGTAACAACATAATGTTCATACTTAAGTTGATTTGACACAGGTGCTAGAAGATGGTGTTATACAGCACTGGTGTTTCAGAAAAGATTTCACGTGGAAACTTCACAGTGAGCTGACTGTGTGCAGCATTTACAAGGCAACTGTCACATCAATCTGCGTAAACTTATCCCACAATACCCTGTACTGGTGCGAGAAGGTCGAGGATGCGGCACGGGGAAATAAACCGACATATTGTGTCTACAAGAGGCACATCATTGAAGGTTTGTAACTTTAATTATTTTTTAATATAAAAGTTTACATGGCATTTTAATTATGGACTGGCATGGCCCAGTGTAGATAGCATAGTGAATTTGAAACTGAAGGTCCTAGGTTGAAGCCTCACTGGCTCCACTGAGTTTTGTCGCAGTGTTTATTAGCAAGACAATCTCCTTACTCTCATTCGTCAGATGGGGACATAACCGGGTGGTCCCGTGTATTGAAATATATTCTGCGAGCCTTTAAAAGAAGCATAGGAATCTTTTTGTTAGTAAGAGTAGGACAGGTTCCCGGATTCTCTCTGGGGCACCTATAAATAACCTTTAAATAATTTGTCAATAAGCCATTAAACAACATTCAGTTTGCAGTTTAATTACAAATGAGAATCTGAGTAGAGGACATCTTGCAGCCTGTTTGGTCATCCAGATTGCCATCAAGAACTTCACGTTCTTGCATACCAGATTTGGTTATCCACGTTTTACATGGGTGATGGAAATTCCTGATCTTACACATGGGGGAAGATAAAAGTCATGCGCTGATATCAATAATGACATTTTCATGACCTCATTGTGTAAATAAACTTACAAAACGTTAGTAGTTGGCGATGTAAGTGCACAGAATGTAAATGATATGCAAGAAAAGTAATCAATCATGGGTATCTGGTTCATTCCATCCCTCGGTATAACTGTTTTAATCGGAACATCGGCAGAGCCTGGGTTCCGGAAAAAACACTTATACCTCAGATTGGAATCGGATACTCATGAAAGATTCTTATATTGTTTATCGTTGTGTTGTAAACCTTCTCGCCTCTCTACACTGTGGGTTCAAATCCCACAGGGTTCTCGACTTGTAAGTGAGGAAGTGGTGTCGATTCTTACAGATGCCAGGGGTGTACAGTACTGGTTCTACCCAGGAAAAGTGGGTGGTCTGCTTCCACCATAAAAAAATCGACCGTCATATAATTATAACATGTTTTGAAAACGATGTAAAACATCATACAAAATATAAGTTGGAGATATTGTCAACAGGCTGCCATTGTTGTGAATGATTTATAAATCTGAAGCAAGTGACATATCACCAGAAGCCTAGCCTGTATTGTTTATCGATCATTAACTATGTAACTTCTCAGTACATGTGCATCGTCGGACATAAAGCCCATGTGGTAATTATTACTTGGTACCCGGTTAGCTATTGAAATGTGCCAGTCAAATGTAACTTATGTAAGACACATGCTAATATACTACATCAATGCATACACTTTGACCTTAAAGGGGTTGATGCACTATTTTCAAACACAATTTATTTAAAAGGGCTCTGAAAAACTCGAAAAAATATATGACCGATTGAAAATTTGCAAAGAACGTAAAACGGAGGCGGCCATCTTGAAACGATGATGTCATTGCGCCTTTTTACTATAAATGGCATATAGACAAAACACATTTTAAAGGAAAATAAATCACTGCAAATTGATTAAAAACTAAATATGTGTAAATTTTACGATTATTTTTCATGTGCAGTGATTTTCTCTGTTTAAAAGACATTTTGTCACTATTCCATATATGGTAAAAAGGCAGGATGATGTCATCGTTCAGGTTGGCCGTCTCCATTTATGTTTCTTTGCAAATTTTCAATAGGTCATATCTCTTTTATTTTTCATGGCATTTTGATATTTCTTTCAGCTTTTTTCATTTTTTTTTAGAGCCCTTTAAAATAAACCTTGTTTGAAAATAGGGCATCAACCCCTTTTCAAGGAAGCCCATACTTTATATATCCACTGAGTTTTCCAGATGAGATCAAGAAGAATTTCCTGAAGCTGGGCCCAGTGACTACGCTGATTAAGAACTGCCCCGACTGTCGAGTCTACCCACGAGGTCATGGCATCTTACTAGTTACAGAGTAGGTACCTGTTGATACATGAAGATGGTGCCACGCAATCTTGCCTTCTTCGCAATACCATAGCAGATTTGGTTATTTGGCAATCGTGAATTTTCACCCAGGCTTACAAGTCTCTATCATCCAGACACACTCAAGCTGACTGCGAGCGCTAGCGAGCGTCTGGACTCTTGGTTCATTAAAATGTTTGACCGATAGATGGCGCCAAACATCAAAACTGACTGCGAAGTGACGTCATTTTGACCGCAACATCACAGTGCACGTTGTATTACGCGCAACATTAATTCCGATGGATGTGTGCACTTCCTTATTAAATATACAATAAACTTTGTTTTTTTGTAGTTTTTAGCTCTACTGGCCAAATGCCAGGAGGGCTTATGCGATCACTTTTCGTCCGTCGTCCGTCCATCTGTCTTTCTGTCTGTTAGCAATTTTATAAAATCGACATCTCCTCTGAAACCGCTTGAAGGATTTTGATGAAACTTCATCACAATGTTACTTGGGAGGGCCCCTCTCAGATTTGTGTTTTTTGCTGCCGCCCGACATCCAAGATGGCTGCCATGGCTAAAACTAGGTCAAATTTAAGCAAATTTCAAACGACATCTCCGACGAAACCACTTATTCCATTCTACTGAAATATCATATACATGTTCCTTGGGTTGGCCTCTATCAAGTTTGTGTTTTTCGTTATCGTCAAATAATAAAAATGGCCGCTACGGCGACCCAAAGTTTACATAGAGTTATATAGGAAAATGTTAAAAATTACATCTTCTCTGAAACCGCCTGAAAGATTTTGATGAAACTTAAGCACAATGATACTTGGGATAGTCCCTCTCAGATTTGTGTTTTTCGCGGCCGCCAGTCATCCAAGATGGCCGCCATAGCTAAAACTAGGTCAAATTTAAGCAAATTCAAACGACATCTCCGAAACCACTTATTCCATTCTACTGAAATATCATATACATGTGCCTTTGGTTGGCCTCTATCAAGTTTGTGTTTTTCGTTGTCGTCAAATAATAAAAATGGCCGCCAAGGCGACCCAAAGTTTACATAGAGTTATATAGGAAAAGGTTAAAAATTACATCTTCTCTGAAACCGCCTGAAAGATTTTGATGAAACTTTAGCACAATGATATTTGGGACAGTCCCTCTCAGATTTGTGTTTTTCGCGGCCGCCAATAATCCAAGATGGCCGCCATGGCTAAAACTAGGTCAAAGTTAAGGAAATTTCAAATGACATCTCCTCCGAAACCACTAATTCCATTCTTGTGAAATATCATATACATGTTCCTGGTGTTAGTCTCTATCAAGTTTGTGTTTTTCGTTATCATCAAATAATCAAAATGGCCGCCACGGCGACCCAAAGTTTACATAGAGTTATATAGGAAAATGTTAAAAATTACATCTTCTGTGAAACCGCCTGAAAGATTTTGATGAAATTTAAGCACAATGATATTTGGGATAGTCCCTCTCAGATTTGTGTTTTTTGCGGCCTCCAGTCATCCAACATGGCCGTCATGGCTAAAATTAGGTCAAATTTAAGGTAATTTCAAACAACATCTCCGAAACCACTTATTCCATTCTTGTGAAATATCATAAGCATATTCCTTGGGTTAGCCTCTATCAAGTTTGTGTTTTTTCGTTATCGTCGAATAATCAAAATGGCCGCCACAGCGACCGAAAGTTTACATAGAGTTATATAGGAAAACGTTAAAAATGACATCTTCTCTGAAACCGGTTGAAGGATTTTGATGAAACTTAATCACAATGATCTTTGGGATAATCCTCCTCAGGTTTATGTTTTTCACAGCCGTCAGTCATCCAGAATGGCCACCATGGCTAAAATTAGGTCAAATTTAAAGAGATTTCAAACGACATCTCCGAAACCACTAAATCCATTCCAGTGAAATATCATATACATGTTCCTTGTGTTGGCCTCTTATCAAATTTGTGTTTTTTGTCATCGTCGAATAATCAAAATGGCCGCCACGACGACCCAAAGTTTGCATAGAGTTATATAGGAAAAGGCTAAAATTGACATCTTCTCTGAAACCTCTTGAAGGATTTTGTTGAAACTTTATCACAATGATCTTTGGGATAGTGTGCCTCAGATTTTTGTTTTTTCGCAGCCGCCAGTTCTCCAACATGGCCACCATGGCTAAAACTAAGTCAAATTTAAGGAAATTTCAAACGACAGCTCCTCCGAAACCACTTAATCCATTCCAGTGAAATATCATGTACATGTTCCTTGGGTTGGCCTCTATCAAATTTGTGTTTTTCGTTATCATCGAATAATCAAAATGGTTGCCATGGTGACCCAAAGTTTACACAGAGTTATATAGTAAAAGGTTAAATATGAAATCTTCTCTGAAACCTTTTGAAGGATTTTGTTGAAACTTTATCACAATAGTTGGCGTCTATTAAGTTTATGTGTTTTTTTTCTTGCAATAATCAAAATGGCCGCCATGGCGACCCAAAGTTTACATAGGAAAAGGCTAAATATGACATCTTTACACAGTAGAGCGTCTACAGGCCCTCTTGGGCCTCTTGTTAAAAACATAATACAATCTATATTACAAAATGATGTTTAACATTTATTTTTTTAGTATTAATCGTGGTCCGCTGACTTTGTTTGGTGGCACTTTGATAACACAACATTGCGCATAACGTCACGTAATTTTTGACGCCGTCGTGACGTAGGGGGTGATTCCCATAGATTTCCATAACAAACTGAATTTGACCAATCAGCGGACGTCACGTAATTCTTGACGCCGTCGTGACATAGGGGGTGATTCCCATAGATTCTCATAACAAACTGAAGTTGACCAATCAGCGGACAGTAGACCATCGTGTGGACTTCTTTGAGAGAAGTCTCGTTAGAGGTCTGGATGATCGAGACTACCAGGCTTACCCGAGTTTCTCCGCGATCCATTACAATCCAGTACATTTCACAAATGTCCAGTATTAATGATTATAATAGCTGCTGGAGAAAAGTTGCCTTCACAGAAATTAATAATGTACAACAGCTACCATCATACATTCCTGTGGCAGAGGTATGTTTTTAGAGAATAGCCCTTTAATTGAATTGAATGTTGTTTAACGGCTCATCAACACAGTATATGTTATTTAGAGCCGCCCCAGAGAGAGGGGAATGATACATAGGAATCCGAGAACCGTGCCCTACTCTTATTATCGAATAGATTCCTATGGTTCTTTAACGTGCTCGGAGGATAGACCGATACACGGGACCGCCCGGTTTACGTCCCCATCCAACGGACGAGGCAAAGGGAAAGTGTCTTGCCCAAGAACACACCGACGAAACTCAGTGGCACCAAAGAGGATTGAACCCGGGGCCTCCGGTTACAAATCCGCCGCGTTACCGACTGCGCTACGCCAGCCCCTTCAATAATAGTCACTTTAAAGCATCCACATGGCTAAAATATGGATATTTTACGTCATTGTTACGCCATTTGAATACCCATTTACGATCCAAGTATATATGCTAAGTATATTCAAATTTTTGTTTTCCTGTAACCCTACCAATTACACTTTAATATCCTTCCAGTCAACTTTGATATGGCTCCAGGATTACTTTGTGCTGTAATGCGAAAAATATTTTTATTTTTTTTATTAACATATTTTACCTAAAATATTTACATAAATAACCAGATCATAAGAGAAAACTGATAAAATGTCTATTTTACAGGAGCAATGCCTGCCAGGTGGCGCTATTTGTCCTACTATGTACACTGACAGGAAAGATAGAGGTTCTGCTGGGTGACACGACAGTCCCTATGACCGACCTGAACTTACACACCCCTGTACAGTTTACGAAGATTGTCATGCGATGCTTGTCTCATATGCAAAAGGTAAGTTTTGTAGCTACACACTCATAAAATGTCTGCATATTATCTTGAGATGTTTGTCTCGTATGTGTAAGGTATGATTTGATCTTACACACTTCTGTACAGTTTATGCATATTGTATTTAATTGTTTCTCTCATATGTGTAAGGTAAAATGTATATGACTGACCTTAATTTACACACCCCTGTATCATTTTAGCATATTGTCCTTAGATGCTTGTCACATATGCTAATGGTACATTTTATGACTGACCTGAACTTACACACTCAACTTATGCATTTTTGTCTCACATGTGTTAAGATAAATTTACACACCCCTTTATAGTTTACACATATTGTCATAGGATGTGTAATGTACGCTGTGTATGACCGATCTGAACTTACACAGCCCTTTTCCATTGATGCATATTGTATTGAGATGTTCGTCTAACCTGCTAATGGTACATTTTGTATGACTGACCTGAACTTACACAATCCTGTTCAGTTTATGTATATTGTTCTGAGATGCTTTTCGCAGTTACAGGGTAGGGCGAGTGTGGTACAGTCTTGCTACATCCATCACACACAGACACTTGTCCAACTACACAGCAAAGGTAACTTGTGTAGATTGACTTATGTACAGTTTACGCATATTGTTCTGAGATGTTGTCTTATATGTGTAAGGTAGTTGATTGACTTGTGTACAGTTGACGCATATTGTTCTGAGATGCTTGTCGCATAAGGTAAGATGTATATGACTGACACAACTTACACACTTTTTGCGAGTATTTTATCCCAACTAGCCATGTCTTAAGGTCATAAAATAATGCATCTGTGCCAATTAAAAGCCTAGGTTTATTTACGGGTGTTTAAAATACCCGTAACTGAATATATGTGAAATGATTTATTCTGCTCTTTTCGCAGTTACAGGGTAGGGCGAGTGTGGTACAGTCTTGCTACATCCATCACACACAGACACTTGTCCAACTACACAGCAATGGCAGCCTGTCGTCCATATCTCCAACCATAGGTCAGTGATGCATATTCTTTCTCATACAAGCAGTTGCTGGTGAGTTTATCTATACTTAAAGGAATGTAGGCATACGACCAAACAATCTTTATTATTGAGTGTTCTGAACAACTTTGGAAAAGATGAAAGAATTATCTTTCTTTTCTTTATTTCACCAAGGTTTACATATTAAGCAAACAGAATATCGAAATCGGATGATTTTGGTCTATGATAGTATTGATTTAAATGTGTCTGTTAAAAGACATCCCAAAACTTAAAAACGGGTTGTACAGAATGAGTCTTTGACAGATTTGGGTGAAATTATGATCCAAATGAGAAAAGAAGCTTCGGGAAAATCGCTTGTCCGCATGGGGCACAAGTCTGAGTATCAAACTGGTAATCCAAAAGTTTGCAATTTTATCTGTATTAACCAAATGTCTACTTAATTGAATTTTATTTTTATCTCGGATTAATTTCTATCGCAAAGTTTTGTCATTCTGCAAAAAAATTATCGGGTTTTGATTGGTCAAAGCACCGTAGACATGAGCCTTTGTCTACCTCGCATGATGTGAACATTTGACAGTTTTCTCTTGAGTGCTTCGTACTTTTAAAGAGATAAAAATGAAAATGGCAGAGTTTACCCTGTTGATTTGTTGTGAAAACTGACAATACATGTATTTCCTTTTTACCAGTTCTGCAATTTCCATTTTCGGAGGTGGAAGTCCGACAATTTTTTTGCACTTTTAAAGATAATAAAACATCAACCTTTGGACATGTTGGATAAATGGCAAATTTCAATATTAAAAAATCCACAAAATTTTGCAGCGTTTAATGATGATGTCAGGTGCGTAACCAATTAAAGATGTCACTTAGGAACGAAACTGGGGCATGATATGGGGAAATTTGTCAAATGAAAAAGAAAATTTGTTTAATGTTATTATTTTATTTTTTTTAAATAAATAGTAAACACTTTGGAGTATGACAGATTTGTTATTTGTATTCTTCAAATGAAAGGGGACATGAACTTAACATCCTAATGGGGAATACATACTGAGGGAAAAAAGTTTAGCAAGTTTTTTATACTGTATACAAGATATACTGACATTTTGGGACTTTACGGGCTTGACCCCTACGTTCATTTATTTGTTATGTCATTAAGATGTTCGACTGTTATTGATATGTGTTTAATAAAATATTGTGTCTATGGCAGTAGTTTCTTGATTTTACAACCAAACAATTATTATTTTCAGGGTGCAACAAAAACTTTTTTCCATCAGTATATTTCCAGGCGTGGATTGTGAGCCCATGTCCCTTATCAAGAATCCTAATGGTTGCTTAGCGGACACAAGATCGAAAAGTCGTGGGTTCGATCCCCACCATGACCATATCAGTGCTGTCTCTAATTTTTGAAACAGTTGGCTACATTGATTTGACAGGCGGCTACCATTAGTGATTGAGCAAAGCGAGAGAGGTTGTTAGGGGGTCCGTGGGCATTCTCGCTGGCGGATAAGCATGGGGGTCTAATTAACATGTAATCTCCTGTTTTTGGTGCTAATTAAGGTCAGGATTTTTAGTTAAATCATGATTCTTTCAGGGGATGAAATAATTCCATAATATTTGATACTGATTGCCAATAGCATGTTGTCATTTGTTTTTCAATCGGTCGAATCATTCATGGACTGACGCTTGATAAAGAGGATAGGGTGTAAAGTAACATTTTCAAAGTGTCCAGTTTCTTTTGCGACTGAGTATAGCTTACATTGAACAGGATTTGAAGCACAATCATTATTGTTACAGACGGCAAATCATCGTCAACAGATGTTTGTCTGGAAGATTTCGTTAGTGACGATATATTTGGCATGGTAACAATGACAGGATGTGTGTGCATTGTGTATAAAACAAGCATCAGGTATGAAATGGTATTACCAGATGTAACCCCATGTCCCCAGTCAAAAATAAAAAATAACTTCTGATACCTGATAATTATTTAGCAGCATGTACCAAAATATACAGTCCACACTCAGTATCTCGAATTTCAAGGCACCGGGAGAATAGAAAAGGAGAGTTATCCAAAGTTCGAATTAAACGATTATGGCAGACATGTCTTCAATTTTACACTATACATATATATTACAGATTTTAGCCGACTTTTAATGAAATACATGTTTTCTTTCTTCATATATGTTTATGAATATGTTTCGTTACTGTTATAATTTCATTCAGATCAAGGAGGAAAATGCATTTACCTAAATTACTGACTGTTATTACCACGCTCAAATTTGATACCTGTATTGCAGCATGCTACTTTCGTTTTGTCATTTTGTATATTCGTGCATAGCGTGTTAAAGCCGTATAAGAAAACGTTTTGGTAATTAAATAAATCAGCAAAATATTTATGATTTCATATTTTATTTAAAACATAGAAAGACATGTATACAATGACACAATATTTTCACAAATTATACATTTCGTCCATGTCAAATTATATAAATCTTATAATTGTTTTAACCCACGTGATGGCATTTGCTTTCAATTATCGTAAGCAATCTTCCTCGATAACAAGCCTTAATTTACCATGAAAATCAGAGACAAGAACATAAATTAACACACATGTCACAATGATTTAATTATTTGTGTCACAGGTCAAATCATCTCAGCAATTATCACCTTTTGTTTGCTTCACAATCAACTTCAATGCGGTTTGTGTTTGATCAAACTTGCATTCCTCACTTCAGTTGATCTTCGAATTAGCGAGTGTAAATTACTATATAGATCCCTGTTTGGGACCAGAAATATAGTTTGAATTAACGAATAATTCGACTTATCGAAATTTGACTTAAAAGAAGTCAAATTGCATAAAAATAGAAGGAATAAAATTGGGACCGTGAAAAAAATTCGACTTAAGCGGAAATTCGAAGTAAGCGAGTTTGAGTTACTGAGAGTGGACTGTACATGAAAAATTAGAAGATAATAATATTTTTCATGCCAAAAATAAATAGATCACCGTTGGTCTGTGTTTAGAAGAACAATTTTTTTTTTTTGAATAGATGTTGTTTGAAGAACTGATATTTAGATCAAAGGATTAATATTTTACTACATAAACCACACTATCAAAGCACTACACAAACCACACTATCAAAAGCACAACATAAACCACACTATCAAAAGCACTAAAAACAATTCACACTATCAAAAGCACTACAAACAATTCACACTATCAAAAGCACTACATACACCACACTATGAAAAGCACTACATAAAGCACACTATCAAAAGCACAACATAAACCACACTATCAAAAGCACTACAAACAATTCACACTATCAAAAGCACTACATAAACCACACTATCAAAAGCACTACATAAAGCACACTATCAAAAGCACTACATAAAGCACACTATCAAAAGCACTAAAAACAATTCACACTATCAAAAGCACTACAAACAATTCACACTATCAAAAGCACTACATACACCACACTATGAAAAGCACTACATAAAGCACACTATCAAAAGCACAACATAAACCACACTATCAAAAGCACTACAAACAATTCACACTATCAAAAGCACTACATAAACCACACTATCAAAAGCACTACATAAAGCACACTATCAAAAGCACAACATAAACCACACTATCAAAAGCACTACAAACAATTCACACTATCAAAAGCACTACATAAACCACACTATCAAAAGCACTACATAAAGCACACTATCAAAACCACTACATAAAGCACACTATCAAAAGCACTACATAAACCACACTATCAAAAGCACTACATAAACCACACTATGAAAAGCACTACATAAACCACACTATGAAAAGCAGTATGTAAAGCACACTATGAAAAGCACTACATAAACCACACTATTAAAAGCACTACATAAACCACACTATCAAAAGCACTACATAAACCACACTATCAAAAGCACTACATAAACCACACTATCAAAAGCACTACTTAAACCACACTATCAAACACTACATGAACCACACTATCAAAAGCACTAGATAAACCACACTATCAAAAGCACTACATAAACCACACTATCAAAAGTACTACTTAAACCACACTATCAAACACTACATGAACCACACTATCAAAAGCACTACATAAAGCACACTATGAAAAGCACTACATAAAGCACACTATGAAAAGCACTACATAAACCACACTATGAAAAGCACTACATAAACCACACTATGAAAACCACTACATGAAGCACACTATCAAAAGCACTACATAAAGCACACTATTAAAACCACTACATAAACCGAGCTATCAAAAGCACTACATAAAGCACACTATCAAAAGCACTACATAAACCACACTATCAAAAGCACTACATAAACCACACTATCAAAAGCACTACATAAAGCACACTATCAAAAGCACTACATAAACCACACTATCAAAAGCACTACATAAACCGAGCTATCAAAAACACTACATAAACCACACTATCAAAAACCTACATAAACCACACTATCAAAAGCACTACATAAACCACACTATCAAAAACACTACATAAACCACACTATCAAAAACACTACATAAACCACACTATCAAAAGCACTACGTAAACCACACTTTCAAAAACACTACATAAACCACACTATCAAAAGCACTACTTAAACCACACTATCAAAAGCACTACATAAACCACACTATCAAAAGCACTGCTTAAACCACACTATCAAAAGCACTACATAAACCACACTATCAAAATCACTACATAAACCAAACTATCAAAAACACTACATAAACCACACATATGGTTAATGATGGTGCATTGTAAACCTTCGCCTCTCACTGCTGCGGGTTCTAATCCCACTGGGAGCTCGACTTGTAAGTGAGGAAGTGTCGATTCTTACGGATGGCGGGAGGTGTACAGTACTGGTTCTACCCGGGAAAAGTTAGTGGTCTGCCTCCACCACAAGAAGTCGACCGTCATATATAACCTTACATGTGTTGAAAATGACGTAAAGCACCAGACAAACAAACAAACCATACTAATACCATGCCCTAAATAGAAGGTTAGGACTATAAACCTTTACGTTACAGACATATGTAACAGATTTTGAAATTAAGAGTTTTAATTTCTTGCTACAATGTTTGAAGAATTTGACCTATATATATTAAATAAATTGACCTGTGCATATATAAACTTTACCTCTGTACACAATAATTTGACCTCTGTACATAACTATTTGACCTTTTAACACAATAATTTCACCTCTGTACATACAAATTTGACCTTGACCTTTGTACACAAAAATGTTACGTCTGTACACAGTAATGTGACCTCTGTAGCAATAGTTTGACCTCTGTTTATTGAATTTGACATCTACACATACATGTATGAATTTGGCGTGCCTATAAATTATATGGATTTTCATTGAAATTCAAATACATGTGTTTTAAAAGATGGCTTGTTTGTTAACACTGGGCTTCTCTCGTTTATTGCAGAGTGTACAATATAACGTCGGGCAGACGCGTCAGTGGGAAGGAGGTCGCCGAGGATGTGTGTATAATGGGAGTGTGTGATACAACACTAGGGGGACAGCAGTCTGGAGTCTACACAAATCAGGATATCTGCCTAATACAGGTTATTAACAAGAATCACGGACATTTCACGAAAAACAGATTTTTTTAAGTGTGACCTCGAACTGAAGGTCATGACCAACCGTGAACTGAAGGTCAAGGTCATGGAAACTATGGTATTGTTGGATAACTAATTACAATATGTAACAACTGTGCTAATAGTAAATCAATTGTGAATCTAATTAATTATGTTGGAACATTATGTTAATAAATGTTAAACCCATCATTCCCTGCCAGTCACTTCAAATTGAAAGTTTCCTAGGCCCGCATTTTCTGTGTTCTTTTACCCTTAGCCCGCTAAGCACGACTATAATAGCCTTTGCGTCCATTATAAACCCAGATCAGCCTGATCAGCCTGCGAGTAACACGCAGGCTGATCAGGGTTTACTGTGTCCGACATCACACAGTTTTTATTTACAGTATGTAAACATACACAACAGTCTATTAAATCATTTTAGAATTTATATTTAGAATTTTATGATTCTTGGTTGCAAGAAACTCATTACTTACTGAGAGATACAAACAGTCCCACACTGAGTTGCATCATAATAGCATGACGTGATGTCACAATTATAAATACCAGAATGTGATGTCATAATACCAAAAAGTGCTGTCATGATAGAAACAACCAAATGAAAATATGAATAAAGCATTCTGATCGGTTCAGTGATAAAAATTGGACCAATGAAAGCAGTTAATTTACAGCTCATTACATTCTCAGAGCTCACTGAGGTTTTACTTTGACATTGAGTAAGTTCTCGAAATCCAGAAACACAAAATTCTAATAATAAAATAATTCTAAAATGATTTAATAGACCGTTTTAATTGAATTGTTGCTTAACGGCTCATCAAGACGTAATCTTAGTTTATTTTCAGCCATCCCAAAGGGAGGGGACGGATACATAGAAATCTGGGAACCCTATTCTGCTGTTACTACCAAATATGGTTCTTTAACACTTGGATTATGGTTTCTAATAACACTGTCCGGTTTACGCCCCTATCCGAAGGATGAGGCTAAGGGAAGGAGGCTAAAGTGGAATGCCTAGCCCATAAACACACCAAAGACACCTAGTAGCATTTAAGCATACCTTGTTTTATTACATTTTAAAGGTGCATTGCCAGGAAATATAGTTTTGACTAGTTATAATGTTAAAAATGCATTAATACATTTTAAAGGTTGCATTCCCAAAAAATATTGTTTTGCCTTGCTACAAACTTAAAAATGATGGTTTGAATAACTATAAGTAAAACTATCTTTTTCAGAAATGTTCATCTCACAGTCAGCCAAGCGACAAGTGTTTGTTAGAAATGAGTCAGTTTCAGTCAGAAGCTGTCAGACTGTCTTATGTCGACAAGGTTTGTACTGCCTTAGGTTTAAATACAGAAATTAAAGGGACACGCGTCAATCTTGATTTTGTTAAAACTTCCTGCATCCTGTTAGTTTTCTAAATTATTTGCAAATTTTCAAATCATTATTAATTAAGAAATAATAAATACGTGTTTTATCGATGAATAAAATACAGTTAGGAGTTCGGAATTACAAGTATGTGAGCAGGGCTTCTAAAATTTTAAAATGCAAAAATGTCCAGGTTTTTTACTGCCGTAAGAATCACACTTATTTTGAAAAAATCACTAAAATCGCTGTACCCCACCCACCATGTCAGCTGCACTATGCATTTTTTCCGTTTAGCCATAATAATATCGTTTTTCATCAATTAGCTTAATTAATACCAAATGTTACGACTAACGCAAACAATTTCGGTCCGACTTAAAAAAATAACGGTGTCAGGTTTGATCACTTTCCTTAATTAATGTCATTAATATTATACTTAAAGTTATTGTAAAAAAAAAATCAAACAAACAATTAACACATCTCGGTATTTTAATTTTTTTTAATGACGCAAACAAATTTCAGTCCCAGCTTTGGCCACTTAAAAAAACAAACCGACGCAAGCAAACAGGCTAACACCTTACGATTAACGGTATATCAAAGAAATTACAGACGGTAACACTCGCTTCAGTGAACCGACAGAACGCGTGATATACTTTCACTGATCACACATCAAAGGCATGCTTACCTGGCTATAGACTCTTCCGGAAAACTCCCTACTATCGGTAATGGTTTAGTCCAAATTGACCAAATTGACCTACTTTCGCACAGCGAGTGACAAACAACGTGTTATGGATCAAAGAACATTGCCGCAAGGCAGGAGTGTGAAGGGCAATTGTAGATTTTTTAACGACCAATAGATAAAATATCTGGGACCGATTTAAACAGAAATTTTGGAAAGAAAAACGGTCCGGAGAAACAGATTTCGGTCTAGGAACCGATAAACCGGCGATTATAGGAGCATGAGTGATTTAATTACTCGCATCCGAACGACTATTATTTCGATTCTAAATTGATAATAACCCCATTGTTTACGTTATTCTTGGGGCACTATATTATCTCGGAGGTTAAGGTAATCAGGCTGCTATGTTTACAGGCTGTTCCATTGAGCGCCCCCAAACGTTCTCAGCTCTTGTTCGAGATGCTTATTAATGTTATGTGTATTGATGCATTTATATCGGGTGTGTGCAAGGTTTGGGAGCATGGCAAGTTTGTTGTAATTAAAATTTCATTAAAATTACTGTTGAGTTTGTCTTTGTGACGTATATTTACCAAAATACTTATTTGCTTTCATTCTGTGACGTTAACGGTTTAAAAAGTGACATCATGTAAAGTGGCGCTTCCAACGGATGAAAAATACGCGGGGAATTATTGGAACAGCCGTATTTTACCGTAAAATAACATACACTTGTCTATCTTCTTTGTGTATATGAAAGTCTGCGTAGGTCGTGTTAGAATATTAATTATTTGAATGGGTCAAAGCAGTAAAGTTGCACAACATGTAAATTTATTAACCTCTAGCCCCGTGTGGTTGTCGTGGGCTCCGTTTGGTTACGGGGCAAATAATAGGGCCACTGCAGATCCCGTTGGAGGGGAAGGCAGAGGGGTAGAACCCCCCTGAATTCATGTTCATTTTATCATTTTTTGTTCATGCTCATTAAAGGTCTTCATCATGACCCCTGCATTGTTTCAGGTGCCATCTCGCTCATATCACTAGAGCAGTGGTAGAAGAACAATAACGTGGCTCCAGCGTAAATGGAGTATCTACAATAGAACTTGCAGCGACTCTACAGTTCAGGGTGAGAAGGTTCTAGGCCATTTCTCCATATTTTATCTCTATGTACATGGAGGATGAGCCTGGCATGTTCATTCCTGTTAGGCGCCATATAACCTTTCATGTGTTGGTGCGCCTTAAAACCCCAATTCAATTCAATTCAGTTCAATTATTAACCTCTAACTGTTGTATTTGAATGATTTACAGATGCAGAAGTACACATCTACTTGCCCCAATACAATGTCAATTGACTCACTCAGACAGAAGTGGATCGAGGGTCTGGGAACTCCACCCACGTCTAAATTGGTGGAGACAGTCGGTATGACTTGTATAATGTCCTTGAGAAAATTCTTTTTCACTTGATTTGTTTGTTTGTATTGGGTTTTACGTCATTTTCAACACGTAAAGTTATATATGATGGTCGATTTTTTTGTGGTGGAGGCAGAGCACCCACTTTTCCAGGTTAGAACCAGTACCGTACACCTCCCACAATCCCTAAGAATCGACACTTCTCACAAGTCGAGCTCCCAGTGGGATTCGAACCCACACCAAAAAACGTGCCTTGAAAAGAGGGGCACATGGCCATCTTGAAGATTTATCAAGTGTTTCAATTTGAACCTTGATTTATTAATCCGGTATAATTTTGACTGTGACCTGCTCACATATAATTAATTAGAAGGTACTAAAATTTTGCTCGATTTTTTTTTTCAATTTCAGTTTATTATTATTCCCTCGCTTTCACAAAGTGAAGTGGGGGCTATATAGGAATCACATTGTCCGTAACTTCCCATCGCATCCCTTCACGTAAAAACGTTTTTGTCCCATCCCGTCGCGTAACACATTTTCATTATGGAACTTGCATTTCTCGAACAGGTTTGAATTGGTTGTTCCCAAACTTCATATACACGTAACAACTGATGACCTTAGTCCCTCTGCATCACCCATTGTTGATTGCCTAATTTATTACAGAATTATGTCCCTTTGTTTGACTTCAGATATAAGCGGGGATATTCATCACCTTCAGTGATAGTTGTAGTTCTACCATAAGTTTAAATATACAATTGGTAATTTAAAACATGCAAGCAATGTCAAAATACTATACATGTAAATGGGATGCCGCGAGTTTAAAAAACAATCAAGGCTGCCTTGTGATCCTTCAAGTAAATATAGTATCTGAATTAACATTCGTATCTTATATTGTTCAAAGCCTTTGACATTTAATATTCAAAGCATTTTGTCCATTACAGAGCCATATCTGACTGAATACTGGAAACTAGAAAGCATGCTGGCAGATGGTCTGACACAACCCCAGGTAATTGTTAGGGCGACAATGCTGTTTAATTGTTTATTGTCGATTATTGGGTATGCGTTTTATAGAATAACATTATTATAATTCAATATTCATTTGTGCGTACTTTTAGAGGTAGTCTACTTTAATATTTGATTCATTTGCAACATCACTTCTGTGAAGCATATCTTGAATGTATCTAGAAGGAATCCATATTGATTACGTCATACTAGCATGGCAGCGCTTTGGATTCCCGCTAAAATAAATTTGCATTCATATTCAAAGTAATCGTCAAAGTATTGCAATGTCATGTAGCGGATTGCTCCATCATAGTTTATAAATATGCAAGCATATTAAAGATAAAACCTCCCATGTTGTAATATAATAATTATTCAATCAACACGTGTGGCTAACAGCCATAATGTTTATATAGCAACAGTGCACTATTTTTTGTCCCGTCGTGTTCCAGCTAACAAAACATCAAGATTTTGAACATACCAGTCCAATGATATACACACCAGGTGTGATTCGGATGATAGCCGAAATTTCCTGAGTTTTCACGATTGATTTTTGATTGTGTATCAATAGGTTATCCTGGCTTAAAATTCATTTGTGCATTGAGAGGGTAATCTTCTGTCATATATTTGTTTGTGCATTGAGAGGGTAATCTTCTTTCATATATTCGTTTGTGCATTGAGAGGGTAATCTTCTGTCATATATTTGTTTGTGCATTGAGAGGGTAATCTTCTTTCATATATTCGTTTGTGCATTGAGAGGGTAATCTTCTGTCATATATTTGTTTGTGCATTGAGAGGGTAATCTTCTGTCATATATTTGTTTGTACATTGAGAGGGTAATCTTCTGTCATATATTTGTTTGTGCATTGAGAGGGTAATCCTCTGTCATATATTTGTTTGTGCATTGAGAGGGTAATCTTATTTCGTATATTTGTTTGTGCATTGAGAGGGTATTCTTCTTTCGTATATTTGTTTGTGCATTGAGAGGGTAATCTTCTGTCATATATTTGTTTGTGCATTGAGAGGGTAATCTTCTGTCATATATTTGTTTGTGCATTGAGAGGGTAATCTTCTGTCATATATTTGTTTGTGCATTGAGAGGGTAATCTTCTTTCATATATTTGTTTGTGCATTGAGAGGGTAATCTTCTTTCATATATTTATTTGTGCATTGAGAGGGTAATCTTCTTTCATATATTTGTTTGTGCATTGAGAGGGTATTTTTCTTTCATATAATTGTTTGTGCATTGAGAGGGTAATCTTCTTTCATATATTTATTTGTGCATTGAGAGGGTATTCTTCTTTCATATATTTGTTTGTGCATTGAGAGGGTAATCTTCTTTCATATATTTGTTTGTGCATTGAGAGGGTAATCTTCTTTCATATATTTGTTTGTGCATCGAGAGGGTAATCTTCTTTCATATATTTGTTTGTGCATCGAGAGGGTAATCTTCTTTCATATATTTGTTTGTGCATTGAGAGGGTAATCTTCTTTCATATATTTGTTTGTGCATTGAGAGGGTATTCTTCTTTCATATATTTGTTTGTGCATTGAGAGGGTATTCTTCTTTCATATATTTGTTTGTGCATTGAGAGGGTAATCTTCTGTCATATATTTGTTTGTGCATTGAGAGGGTATTCTTCTTTCATATATTTGTTTGTGCATTGAGAGGGTAATCTTCTTTCATATATTTGTTTGTGCATTGAGAGGGTATTCTTCTTTCATATATTTGTTTGTGCATTGAGAGGGTTATCTTCTGTCATATAGTTGTTTGTGCATTGAGAGGGTATTCTTCTTTCATATATTTGTTTGTGCATTGAGAGGGTATTCTTCTTTCATATATTTGTTTGTGCATTGAGAGGGTAATCTTCTGTCATATATTTGTTTGTGCATTGAGAGGGTATTCTTCTTTCATATATTTGTTTGTGCATTGAGAGGGTATTCTTCTTTCATATATTTGTTTGTGCATCGAGAGGGTAATCTTCTTTCATATATTTGTTTGTGCATTGAGAGGGTAATCTTCTTTCATATATTTGTTTGTGCATCGAGAGGGTAATCTTCTTTCATATATTTGTTTGTGCATTGAGAGGGTAATCTTCTTTTATATATTTGTTTGTACATTGAGAGGGTAATCTTCTGTCATATATTTGTTTGTGCATTGAGAGGGTAATCTTCTTTCATATATTTGTTTGTGCATTGAGAGGGTAATCTTCTTTCATATATTTGTTTGTGCATTGAGAGGGTAATCTTCTGTCATATATTTGTTTGTGCATTGAGAGGGTAATCTTCTGTCATATATTTGTTTGTGCATTGAGAGGGTAATCTTCTGTCATATATTTGTTTGTGCATTGAGAGGGTAATCTTCTTTCATATATTTGTTTGTGCATTGAGAGGGTAATCTTCTTTCATATATTTGTTTGTGCATTGAGAGGGTAATCTTCTGTCATATATTTGTTTGTGCATTGAGAGGGTAATCGTCTTTCATATATTTGTTTGTGCATTGAGAGGGTAATCTTCTTTCATATATTTGTTTGTGCATTGAGAGGGTAATCTTCTGTCATATATTTGTTTGTGCATTGAGAGGGTATTCTTCTTTCATATATTTGTTTGTGCATTGAGAGGGTAATCTTCTTTCATATATTTGTTTGTTGATTGAGAGGGTAATCTTCTTTCATATATTTGTTTGTGCATTGAGAGGGGAATCTTCTTTCATATATTTGTTTGTGCATTGAGAGGGTTATCTTCTGTCATATATTTGTTTGTGCATTGAGAGGGTAATCTTCTGTCATATATTTGTTTGTGCATTGAGAGGGTATTCTTCTTTCATATATTTGTTTGTGCATTGAGAGGGTATTCTTCTTTCATATATTTGTTTGTGCATTGAGAGGGTAATCTTCTTTCATATATTTGTTTGTGCATTGAGAGGGTATTCTTCTTTCATATATTTGTTTGTGCATTGAGAGGGTAATCTTCTTTCATATATTTGTTTGTGCATTGAGAGGGTAATCTTCTTTCATATATTTATTTGTGCATTGAGAGAGTAATCTTCTTTCATATATTTGTTTGTGCATTGAGAGGGTATTCTTCTTTCATATATTTGTTTGTGCATTGAGAGGGTATTCTTCTTTCATATATTTCTTTGTGCATTGAGAGGGTAATCTTCTTTCATATATTTCTTTGTGCATTGAGAGGGTAATCTTCTTTCATATATTTGTTTGTGCATCGAGAGGGTAATCTTCTTTCATATATTTGTTTGTGCATTGAGAGGGTAATCTTCTTTCATACATTTGTTTGTGCATTGAGAGGGTAATCTTCTTTCATATATTTGTTTGTGCATTGAGAGGGTATTCTTCTTTCATATATTTGTTGTGCATTGAGAGGGTATTCTTCTTTCATATATTTGTTTGTGCATCGAGAGGGTAATCTTCTTTCATATATTTGTTTGTGCATTGAGAGGGTAATCTTCTGTCATATATTTGTTTGTGCATTGAGAGGGTAATCTTCTTTCATATATTTGTCTGTGCATTGTGAGGGTAATTTTCTTTCATATATTTGTTTGTGCATTGAGAGGGTAATCTTCTGTCATATATTTGTTTGTGCATTGAGAGGGTAATCTTCTTTCATATATTTGTTTGTGCATCGAGAGGGTAATCTTCTTTCATATATTTGTTTGTGCATTGAGAGGGTAATCTTCTTTCATATATTTGTTTGTGCATTGAGAGGATAATCTTCTGTCATATATTTGTTTGTGCATTGAGAGGGTAATCTTCTTTCATATATTTGTTTGTGCATTGAGAGGGTAATCTTCTTTCATATATTTGTTTGTGCATTGAGAGGGTAATCTTCTGTCATATATTTGTTTGTGCATTGAGAGGTTATTCTTCTTTCATATATTTGTTTGTGCATTGAGAGGGTATTCTTCTTTCATATATTTGTTTGTGCATTGAGAGGGTAATCTTCTTTCATATATTTGTTTGTGCATTGAGAGAGTAATCTTCTTTCATATATTTGTTTGTGGATTGAAAGGGTAATCTTCTTTCATATATTTGTTTGTGCATTGAGAGGGTATTCTTCTGTCATATATTTGTTTGTGCATTGAGAGGGTAATCTTCTGTCATATATTTGTTTGTGCATTGAGAGGGTATTCTTCTGTCATATATTTGTTTGTGCATTGAGAGGGTAATCTTCTTTCATATATTTGTTTGTGCATTGACAGGGTAATCTTCTGTCATATATTTGTTTGTGCATTGAGAGGGTAATCTTCTGTCATATATTTGTTTGTGCATTGAGAGGGTATTCTTCTGTCATATATTTGTTTGTGCATTGAGAGAGTAATCTTCTTTCATATATTTGTTTGTGGATTGAGAGGGTAATCTTCTTTCATATATTTGTTTGTGCATTGAGAGGGTATTCTTCTGTCATATATTTGTTTGTGCATTGAGAGGGTAATCTTCTTTCATATATTTGTTTGTGCATTGAGAGGGTAATCTTCTGTCATATATTTGTTTGTGCATTGAGAGGGTAATCTTCTGTCATATATTTGTTTGTGCATTGAGAGGGTATTCTTCTTTCATATATTTGTTTGTGCATTGAGAGGGTATTCTTCTTTCATATATTTGTTTGTGCATTGACATGATTGAGAGGGTAATCTTCTTTCATATATTTGTTTGTGCATTGAGAGGGTATTCTTCTTTCATATATTTGTTTGTGCATTGAGAGGGTAATCTTTTTTCATATATTTGTTTGTGCATTGAGAGGGTAATCTTCTTTTATATATTTATTTGTGCATTGAGAGGGTAATCTTCTGTCATATATTTGTTTGTGCATTGAGAGGGTATTCTTCTTTCATATATTTCTTTGTGCATTGAGAGGGTATTCTTCTTTCATATATTTCTTTGTGCATTGAGAGGGTAATCTTCTTTCATATATTTGTTTGTGCATTGAGAGGGTAATCTTCTTTCATATATTTGTTTGTGCATCGAGAGGGTAATCTTCTTTCATATATTTGTTTGTGCATTGAGAGGGTAATCTTCTTTCATATATTTGTTTGTGCATTGAGAGTGTAATCTTCTTTCATATATTTGTTTGTGCATTGAGAGGGTATTCTTCTTTCATATATTTGTTTGTGCATTGAGAGGGTAATCTTCTTTCATATATTTGTTTGTGCATTGAGAGTGTAATCTTCTTTCATATATTTGTTTGTGCATTGAGAGGGTATTCTTCTTTCATATATTTGTTTGTGCATTGAGAGGGTATTCTTCTTTCATATATTTGTTTGTGCATCGAGAAGGTAATCTTCTGTCATATATTTGTTTGTGCATTGAGAGGGTATTCTTCTTTCATATATTTGTTTGTGCATTGAGAGGGTATTCTTCTTTCATATAATTGTTTGTGCATGGAGAGTGTAATCTTCTTTCATATATTTGTTTGTGCATTGAGAGGGTAATCTTCTTTCATATATTTTTTTGTGCATCGAGAGGGTAATCTTCTTTCATATATTTGTTTGTGCATCGAGAGGGTAATCTTCTTTCATATATTTGTTTGTGCATTGAGAGGGTAATCTTCTGTCATATATTTGTTTGTGCATTGAGAGGGTAATCTTCTTTCATATATTTGTCTGTGCATTGAGAGGGTAATCTTCTTTCATATATTTGTTTGTGCATTGAGAGGGTAATCTTCTGTCATTCATTTGTTTGTGCATTGAGAGGGTATTCTTCTTTCATATATTTGTTTGTACATTGAGAGGGTATTCTTCTTTCATATATTTGTTTGTGCATTGAGAGGGTATTCTTCTTTCATATATTTGTTTGTGCATTGAGAGGGTAATCTTCTTTCATATATTTGTTTGTGCATTGAGAGGGTAATCTTCTGTCATATATTTGTTTGTGCATTGAGAGGGTAATCTTCTTTCATATATGTGTTTGTGCATCGAGAGGGTAATCTTCTTTCATATATTTGTTTGTGCATTGAGAGTGTATTTTTACAATTTCTTCACTTCAAAAGGTAGAAAGAAATATCGAGTCCAATTCTATATTCTATAACTTTATTTCTACATGCTACCAAACTATAATGGTGAATTAATATTTACAACAGTTTACTAATAATGATAGTGTCTCTCTCACATAACTACTGATCTCTTGTTAGTCCAGGTAAAAGCCAGGAAAAAGCCACGAACAATGAAAACCCTCCCTTTTTATAAGGTCCCTTCCAAATAAGGGGTTAGCATGGTCGTAAATATTAGCATGCTAACTCATCAATCGTATAGCATCTACAAATAAGGAATGCTAACACATAAATCATGTAGCATTAGCATTAGCCTGGTTCATAGAGCATCTCCCAAATAAGGGATGCTAACCCATAAATTATGATCATTTGCATAAGCCTGAGTTAGCCCTGTAGAGAGATACACATCTAGACTTATGGTGCTTACCGAAGACAGACATAATGTCCTCAGTAACCAGGCTTGAATACTGGTACCTGTACAAAATTACAACACTCCCCTCTCCCAGGCTTAATGGTCCCCATTAAAACCTTAAATCCCTCTCTTTTAACAAGAAATCAGTACCAACATTCACACTAAATGAAAGAATGTCAAATTACATGTTTAATAAATAATAATCAAAGTTGTGCAGAATATTCTTACAAAATAAAGCATGCATTATTTAGAGTAAATGAGTAAACGTTTACATTTAACGAACGCAAATTCTTTGTAACATGCATTAAGCTTTACTTGAAATGAATGAACATATTTGGTGTATGTTTAAAGATATAAAACAAAGCCTGAGGAAGCAATATGATAAATCCATGGTATACTGTGTGTTCCAATGTTCATACACAATCCTCAAGGCATAAACTTGCCACACTAGTAAACTGAGTCCTAATTCTGCACATTTAGTCCTAGACCTACACATAATTGTTCTCTGTATTTTTAACACAATCACGCAAGTGTTCATTTTTGGTTCCATTCTCACTATGTCCTGGTGCCATTTAAATTGAATGAAATTTGTTAAAGTAAAATAACATGTAATTAATACACAAAATGACATTAATGATCTTATAAAGATTATATAATTTGGCACAATATTTTGCGTATTAATTTATTGTTAATGTTATCATAGTAATATCTGAAAAGGGAAACTATGAGATATATTCCGTATTTTGTTTGAATAGCACTATAAATTCCCATTTAGTGAATATGACTTATAAATTCCATACTTTGCGATCACACTATTAATTCCCATTTAGTGAATATCACTTGTAATTTCCATACTTTGCGAATACCTTAAGACACAAATTGGTATAGAAATATAAAAATATATTCTAAAACATAACTTTTATAAAAATATTGGGTGTACACAATATTCCTAATCCATTTTTCCCCACAGAATTAATAGAATATTTTGGCACTACAAAAACAAAGAATATAATCCAGGCTAACCGTCCACTCTGTTCAAGACTTAATCACAAAATGACCCCGACATTTCCTTGTTCATCATGAGTTCTAATGAACTTTCTTTGTCTATAAATGCTTAATGACAGAAGTTTAACAGTACTCCTATCTTAAGTTTGTATTGTCAACATTGAAATGGTTTATGTTGAACTCTGTCCAGGGGTCTGGAAATATTTTGAAAATTCACTTGCCCAGGGCAAGTAGATTTTCAAAATCCACTTGCCCTGCCCAAAATGTCACTTGCCCTAATTTCAAAAGTCACTTGCCCCAAAATAAAGCTACGTCGAGACCGCACGCTAAGTTAAATCCTTTTCTCTCACTGTTTTTTTTTGTCATAAATTTTTATAATTTCATTGTAAAATGAATGACTTAAATCATGAAGGATCAGAGCTATAGCTTGTGACCATTATGCACATATCAGTGTTTTCCTCCACCGGTGGGAGAGGGGGAGTGGGGTGTCAGTGAGGATACCCCGAGGATATAACATCACTGATGAACCTGGTAACAAATTGGTAGACCCTAATGCTTATGGAATTAAGATGTACAAGATGCTTGCTCCTAGTGCAAAAGGGCAGGCAGTTAACAAAAAAAAGATGCATTAGGTCGAACAAAACTTGTTTCTACTTTTACATTTGTTATAGACTACACCAGATAAAAAGAATGAAAAGAATGATGCATTAGGTCAAACAGAACTCTTTTCCTACTTTCACTTTCGTTATATAATTCATGTAGATAAATCTTATGTGTTGGAAATTATTAGCACGGTTTATGCCTAAATTTGACTGGTACTGTAGTTGTTTTTCTGTTAATATCTTTTGAGATGCCAAATTGCATTTCTTCGAATAATTATCGAAACTAGCCAAGGTCGAAGCACATCTTCGATACAAGTTCAAAACAAAAACACGCCGTTCCGTCATTGATCTCGGATTCATTCAAAACAAACATGGCATTTTGAAATAGAAACAGATGCACACCTAGCTATTCATTACGACATGCGTCGATAGCGACATGCGTCGATAGTTTCTTTGCTCATCAAACAACGCCGTCAAATTGCCATAATCGTTTAATTGTCCTACTTGTTTACAAATTGGTTTGATTGAATCGCCATTGTTTCACTTTACCACGTGGTAGTGAACGGGAGTTGTTTCATTGGCTGATAAAAATACATCGGTTATTTGATTGGATAATATGGATACAGTACTAGGTTAAGTGTTGCGTCATGATTTTTAATTATTGAACAGAATATATTACCTACGACACACCGACCGACATACAAAGCGACAACACCATCTCAATAACTGATTTACACACTGATGTGTATTTCACACTAATCTGGCGCATGACTTAATTACTTCCTGCATAGAGGGGCTCGTTACTGTGGTATATTTCACACGGTATACGAATTCTAAAGACCGCACGTCTTCAATTGAAGATTGGCACCCCAAGCGTTCCTCGGCCAATCAAATTCTGATAAACTGTCAAGTGGGAGGGATTAAACAATAACGAACAACACAGGTCAGTTTTAACAGGTCAGTTTTATGACACTTATCAGTAATTGCTCGCGGCGAAGGCGACGGGTGGTTAATTACTACAAAATTATCGGCAAACTTCACAGTCCAGGCAAATTTTCCCTTGATTTTTATCTGATAATGAAACGTCCATCGGGCAAGTGACGGACAACCAGATTTACGAAGGTCACCTGCCCGCACCCAAAATCCACTTGCCCGGGGCGTCGGGCAACCATATTTCCGGAGCCCTGCTGTCTCTGACTTCTGCGTTCCTCAAATTCATTGTAGTTTCCATCTTCAGGTGTTTGGAACTCAAAGGGGCTGCTAAAGGTGACTTGGCATGTTTATGCTTCACGGACCAGTCTGGCAAGCTGTTCTTATGATATGGTTTCTGTCTGTCATTGTGCACAACCTTGCTTTTAAAGTTGGTCCCTCCAAAGGTCACTTATTTTCCTGTGAACAATGTATTGTCTAAACATAGGAGCACTTATTCTGGTGTCATAATCCCGTTTCTGCCGTTTTGCGTGTTGTTGTTTTTTCCCAAAGCCTGCCTTGCAATGTCATACATTTTGCATTTGTCTATGTATGCCTAAGTGTGCTCCAGTATTTTAGTCATGTGCTGAGACTAACACTTATTTTCTCAAAACTGGAGGAAACATTAACCCTCTTCATAACCCTCTTTATTGATCATAATGTATCTCTGCATCTCTTAATACACCATAAATCAATTCCAACAAGTCCCAATGTAACCACATATTTCGGAAATAACCTGCAACTGTGTCCCTTGGGGGTCGTTTACTGTCCGACTTGAGCCACTTAACAACAGGAGCAATATCAGGATCTTGGTGCTGAAGTTTTGTCATTCTACCTGGTGAATAGTTAACTGTACAGAAATCTTTTAAGCTGCCTGACGCTGTGATGTTTGGGGTGCTGCATTTTCGGACAATGAACCATCAACTTTGTCAGAATTTATGCCATTTCTATTCTGCCTATTAACGTTACTTTCACAAAAATGAAATTGCTGTCATATAATAATCCTTTACTATCAGAACACCGTTAGATACGCAATTGGCTCACGCCACAGCGACTAAATTCCTTGATTCTGAGTAATCCATTGTACAATGACACACTGCAATCCCACGTTTTTACAACAAGAAGTTGCAAAATAAGGAGTATCCCACTCCATAATTCACCTGACCTTAACTTCACTCTGGAAATCCTTGCAACTGACGATTTGTCCAAACTTTCAGTCCTCTGCACACTATCCTTTACTAACAAGGGAACAACATCGTCAATTTGCGCAAAGTCTGCACCCATTACACGGTCAAATGAAACAAATCATACATGTGTAGTCCATTGTTCATTAATCGTAAAGTTCGTTTAAAAGGGAGTTGTTTTACGGGCTTGTCATACTTATTGATAAACACTTTACACTTTCCATTTGTGTCCCTTGTAGTCATATTGAGTGTCATATGACCAAACATAACCATCATCTAAAGTTTCAAGTTCTAAACTCTGACCTGTGTTCTGCAAAAATCCACCTTCATTACAAACAGAAGTTGCTTTTGCTCCAAATGAACATTCCGCAAATATACACAAACACATCAGAAGTAACATCAGGATTTTCATGGTGATTGTTACAAGTCCGAATTTCAAATATCTATTTTAAATGTTCCAGCACAGTTTTGCTAAACTAATTTCCTCTTCAGAAATGTGTTAAAGTTCTTATCTCGACGCTGCCACCAGTTTTACAATTTCTTCACTTCAAAAGGTAGAAAGAAATATCGAGTCCAATTCTATATTCTATAACTTTATTTCTACATGCTACCAAACTATAATGGTGAATTAATATTTACAACAGTTTACTAATAATGATAGTGTCTCTCTCACATAACTACTGATCTCTTGTTAGTCCAGGTAAAAGCCAGGAAAAAGCCACGAACAATGAAAACCCTCCCTTTTTATAAGGTCCCTTCCAAATAAGGGGTTAGTTAGCATGGTCGTAAATATTAGCATGCTAACTCATCAATCGTATAGCATCTACAAATAAGGAATGCTAACACATAAATCATGTAGCATTAGCATTAGCCTGGTTCATAGAGCATCTCCCAAATAAGGGATGCTAACCCATAAATTATGATCATTTGCATTAGCCTGAGTTAGCCCTGTAGAGAGATACACATCTAGACTTATGGTGCTTACCGAAGACAGACATAATGTCCTCAGTAACCAGGCTTGAATACTGGTACCTGTACAAAATTACAACAGTATTCTTCTTTCATATATTTGTTTGTGCATTGAGAGGGTATTCTTCTTTCATATATTTGTTTGTGCATTGAGAGGGTATTCTTCTTTCATATATTTGTTTGTGCATTGAGAGGGTAATCTTCTTTCATATATGTGTTTGTGCATCGAGAGGGTAATCTTCTTTCATATATTTGTTTGTGCATTGAGAGGGTATTCTTCTTTCATATATTTGTTTGTGCATTGAGAGGGTATTCTTCTTTCATATATTTGTTTGTGCATTGAGAGGGTAATCTTCTTTCATATATTTGTTTGTGCATTGAGAGGGTAATCTTCTGTCATATATTTGTTTGTGCATTGAGAGGGTAATCTTCTGTCATATATTTGTTTGTGCATCGAGAGGGTATTCTTCTGTCATATATTTGTTTGTGCATTGAGAGGGTATTCTTCTGTCATATATTTGTTTGTGTATTGAGAGGGTATTCTTCTGTCATATATTTGTTTGTGCATTGAGAGGGTATTCTTCTGTCATATATTTGTTTGTGCATTGAGAGGGTATTCTTCTGTCATATATTTGTTTGTGCATTGAGAGGGTATTCTTCTGTCATATATTTGTTTGTGCATTGAGAGGGTATTCTTCTGTCATATATTTGTTTGTGCATTGAGAGGGTATTCTTCTGTCATATATTTGTTTGTGCATTGAGAGGGTATTCTTCTGTCATATATTTGTTTGTGCATTGAGAGGGTATTCTTCTGTCATATATTTGTTTGTGCATTGAGAGGGTAATCTTCTTTCATATATTTGTTTGTGCATCGAGAGGGTAATCTTCTGTCATATATTTGTTTGTGCATTGAGAGGGTATTCTTCTGTCATATATTTGTTTGTGCATTGAGAGGGTATTCTTCTGTCATATATTTGTTTGTGCATTGAGAGGGTATTCTTCTGTCATATATTTGTTTGTGCATTGAGAGGGTAATCTTCTTTCATATATTTGTTTGTGCATCGAGAGGGTAATCTTCTGTCATATATTTGTTTGTGCATTGAGAGGGTATTCTTCTGTCATATATTTGTTTGTGCATTAAGAGCTTATTTTACTTTAACATTCAGTTGTGAACTGTAATATTCGTTTGTGCATAATAAGAGGTTATTATACTTGAATATTCACGTTCGCATTAATGTTGTATTTTTTTATAAACGTATGCAACTGTATTGTGCCTATTTGATACATAGATTTATCAACACGCAATTAACAACGGCTGTTGTTGAATGGGCAACTCATAATTCATTAAAATAGCAAAAAGAAATTGAATGAATGTTGTTTAATGGCTCTTCAACACATATAGGTTATTTAGTCGCTCCAGAGAGAGGGGAAGGATACATAGGCATCTGGGAACCTTCCCTACTCGTTCTGAAGAAAAAAATCCTATGGTTTTATAACATGCTTGTCTCCGTGGCCGAAGGGTTAATGATTTATCATTTTGCATTGTAAACATTCTCACCTCTCACCGCTGCGAGTTTGAATCCCACTGGGAACTGGACTTGTACGTGAGGAAGTGTCGATTCTTACGGATGGTGGGAGGTGTACAGTACTGGTTCTACCCAGGAAAAGTGGGTAGTCTGCCTCCACCACAAAAAAACTGACCGTCATATATAACCTTACATGTGTTGAAAATGACAAAAAACACCATACAAACAAATCGAAGGGTAGATGTTGTACACACGACTGCCTGGTTCAAGTTCCCATCAGATAGACGAGGCTAAGAGAAATTGCTTTTGCCCAAGATCACACCTTAACTTGGGTCCCCCGGTTGGGCCACGCCAGTAAAAAGGAAATTTTTCACAAAATACAGATTTTACAAGGCTGGTTTTGAAATTTGACATTTATAAACGGTACATATCTTTATGAAAATATAAGCATGTATATTATTAAGGTACCTCATTTATTTGTTTGCATCCACACTATGTAAACATTTGCTCTTCTAGGCACTGTTGAGACCTTACAATTATAAAAGCTATTATAGTGAACAATAGCGCTGTTTATTTTGATGGATTATTGACCTTGTCGTAGGGCGAACAGCGCAACATTTTCGTACTTTTACGCAGTGCGCATCGTAATATTTGCCCTGTAATCATGACCATGCCACTCAGGGTTCAAATTTAACACATACTTGCTAAATGCAGATTTTTGCAGATTGCAAGTAGAAAATATTAACACTCGCTAATTTTTTCCAGTAATAAAAGAAACCCACTAGGTCTCAGTCTACATTTGTTCACTGAAAATATTTACTTAACTTAGTTAAATAGGTGGATATTAGTAAGTATAATTATACATTCCTGCATCCCGGCTGAGTGTGAAAATATATTTATAGCCACTCTTCTAAAATCAATCGAGTTTTAAATTATTAACTTGAATAATGCAAGTACCTTGATTAGAGTAGCAAGTAGAAAACCTTCACACTTGTTTTAAGTTACTAAAAATATTAAATTTGATCCCTGCTTCTGGTAATAAATGCATTTACTTTGCTATCAAACAACTTCTATTGAAATTGGTTTCGTAATTAATACGCCTCATATGTGAAAACCCCGCCGGCCCCTGGAACTTCCTTATCAGCATCAGACCACCATTCAGATAAGCACATGCAGATATAACGCTTTATAACTCTGGTTATATTTGCGCCCCCAAAAAATTGTAGAATGGAACCAATGCAATCATGTTCAGGTTTACCGTGTCCGGTCTAACTGTTAATATGTTACTTAAGCAGTCCGTGGTGTCCTGACCTGATTGGTTCTATTCATCGGTTTTGTTACTCGACCACTGCTGTCTTGCCTCTGCATAATTCTGTCTAGTACTAGCTAGGGTCAACCAAGTACGTTATTACCCCTTCGATCATGACCGCCTCGCAACCGTGCGTCTCAAATCTCAGTTTTTTCAAACTGCCTCGGTCCAACCGGACTGCCTCGGTCCAGCAGGACTGCCTCGGTCCAATGGGACTGCATCAGTCCAGGACTGCCTCGGTCCAATGGGACTGTATCAGTCCAGGACTGCCTCTGTCCAGTGGGACTACATCAGTCCCTTTGTACTGCCTCGGTGAGTGCAAGCCTCACTGCCTTCGGTCATGATCGCCTCAGCCTTGGTCACCAGCTTGCTAAATGGACCGGGCATGTCGAGCCCCCTTTTGCCAAATATATATTATATTATGTTGTAAATATTGTTATTACATGAGGTTGCTATTTTATAATAAATAGTTAACTTTACTTTATTGTCGTTAATCATCCCTGCCAGTGTTGGACTATTTAAAAAATTCTTTGAAGCATGGCAGTTTAATTTGTTTAATATGATGTTTTAAACAGTTATATATGATATGTGACTGATATACTGTATAGGAATTTCTCAAAACATTCTTTATAAAAACTAATGGAAACTTCATAAGTTTCTCTCTCCCTCTCCATCCCTCCCTCTCTCTCTGTTTTTTTGGTCCTTTTCTTTCGTTCATTTCTGTTACTTTCTAGTCTCTGCCACTGAATGCAACTTATTTCTTGCAATACATTCATGTAAAACAACACTTTTAGTTTAATATAGCTGTTTTGTGTTATTCAATGATTGCATTCATGTATATGTAGCTTTGTTCTGTCATAAACCATATACAGTGTTTGCATATATGTATTAAAAGAAATAAAATATTGAAAATGACGCTAGTTTCATGATAAAGTCAACATTACTTTTGCCATTGGTTTTTAGCTCTACTGGCCAAGGGCCAGCAGAGCTTATAGGATGGCGAGTTGTCCGTCCGTCGTCCGTTGTTAACTTTTGTCTTGTTAGCACGATAGGGCCTTCATTTTTCATCCGATCTTTACCAAACTTTAACAGGTTGTTAAAGGGAACATAGCGACACAGCCAAACAATCTTTATTATTGAGAGTTCTGAAAAACTTGGAAAAGGGTGAAAAAATTAGAGCTATGACATCGCAGTTCTAAATGACCATATATGGAATATTGATAAATATGCAAATTTACTCATTTATAAGAGAAAAATTAAAGTAACTATATGAAGAATATGTATAACTAATGGCAATGATGCTTTATATGCTCAGTTAAGGAGTTGGCATTTATTTGCAGTGATTTGCTTTGCTTTAAATGATATTTTTCAATATTCCATATATCGTCATATGGAACTATGACATCATAGTTTTCAAAATGGCGGCTCCCATATCCATTCTAGTACAACCTTCAAATGATCATACCTTTTTGTTTATCATCCGATTTTGATAATTCTTTCACCTTTTTGCATGTTTTTCAGAACTCTCAATAAAAGAATGTGTTTGGCTGTGTCGCTACATTCCCTTTAATATCAATGAAAGCTCGGACAAGTTCGAAAACCAGCCAGATCGGAATAATTTCACCGGAGTTATGGCCCTTGTTTTGCTGAAAAATGCCATATTAAGCCTTGTGAACACTCTAGCACCTTCATGTATTATTTGATCTTTACCAAACTTGCACAGATTGTTAATATCTATGAAAGCTCGGACAAGTTCGAAAACCAGCCAAATCGGATCAGTAACACCGGAGTTATGGCCCTTGTTTTCTGAAAATTGCTATTTTCTGCCTTGTGAATGCTCTAGCACCTTCATTTATTATTTGATCGTTAATCAGATTGTTAATACCAATTATAGCTTGAACATGTTCGAAAATTAGCTGAATTGGGTCAGTAACACCAGACTTATGGCCCTTGTTTTTTCTGAAAAATGGCATTTTCTGCCTTGTGAACACTCTAGCACCTTCATTTATTATTTGATCTTTACCAAACTTGCACAGATTGTTAATTTCAATAAAAGCTCGAACAAGTTTGAAAACCAGCTAAATCGGATCAGTAACACCGGAGTTATGGCCCTTGTTTTTTCTGAAAAATGCTTTTTTCTGCCTTTTGAACGCTCTAGGGCCTTCAATAATAATCGGATCTTTACTTAACTTTGCCAGTGTCTTTATATCAATGAGCTCGAACAAGTTCAAAAATCGGCAAGATCGAAATAATTTCAACGGAGTTATGGCCCTTGTTTTGCTGAAAATGCCATATTAAGCCTAGTGAACACTCTAGCACCTTCATTTATTATTTGATCTTTACCAAACTTGCACCGATTGAATATCAATGAAAGCTCGGAAAAGTTCGAAAACCAGCTAGATCTTACCATTAACAGCCAAGTTATTGCCCTTGATTTAGTTGAAAATGCTATATTTTGCCTCGTTTAGACTTTATTTTTCTTTACCAAACTTTATCAGATTGTTAATGTCAATAAAAGCTCGTCAAGTTCGAAAACCAGACAGATCGGACCAGTAACAGCAGAGTTATGGCCCTTGATTTGTTGAAAATGCTATAATTTGCCTCTTCTTACGAAAGGGCCTTCATTTTGCATCTGATCTTTGCCAAACTTTACCAGATTTTATGATATTATTTTTTTTTTATATATTTTTATTTTGATTTTTTTTTTTGATTTTTTTTTTGAATTTTTGATTTTTTTTGAATTTGTTTTAGCTCTATGTTGGACCAGTCGGACCAGTCGGACCAGTAACAGAGGAGTTATGGCTCTTGATTTAGTTCAAAATGCTATATTTTGCCTCGTTAATACGGTAGGGCCTTCATTTTTCATCTGATCTTATCAAACTTTACCAGATTCTTTAGTTATGGCCCTTGATTTAGTCAGGGAGTACGTTATAGGGAGGAGAAACGGGCTTGTTTTGCCGATTTATGTTGTCGCGCATGTGTTTCACTACTCCTTGAAAATGACTACCTTCGGTTGTTTCGCGAGTGTGTGAAAAACAGCAAATTCTTATAAATTATTACACTTACAAACTCAATAAAGGTGCTAAATGTAAACATAAGTATTATTTATTCACATTGTGTCCTCTGATACAGAGCGTGTATTTGTTTGCATGTTTAAAAGCACATTTTACCAGACGGTTCCGTGTAACAAAGATGGCACCACTCTGCGCCAAATAAAAAATGGTGACAGTGTATAGCTATTGTAAACGAGATACGAGACTACGGGTTATTTAGGCATTAATAATAACAAAAAGTGAATAGTAAACATATTTATCTTTTGTCAAGAAGGTAATTTCATGGTGGTGAATATAAGACAAAGCCTAAAAAGAGGTGATGAAAATGTGCCTTTTGAGATATCAGCTAAATTTTTAATTTTATAGAATTAAAAATGGTGTGGAGCTATTGCAAACGAGATACGAAGTATGGGTTATATTAGGCATTAATAATGACAAAAAGTGAATAGTAGACATATTTATCTTTGTCAAGAATGTAATTTCGTGATGTTGATTATAACAGAAAGCCGTAAAAAGGGGCTGTAAAAACTGCCTAATTTGAGATGTTGGCTGAAATTTTAACTTTTCAAATGTAACGCGCTTACGATCGATTTACCTGTATCGATAAAATAGTAAATGGCGGCGTTCTAGCGCGACAACATAAATCGATAAACTAGAGCGTTTATGAACCCGTTTCTCCTCCCTATAACGTACTCCCTGATTTAGTTGATTAGCTGTATTTTGCCCAAAACTTTCCAAAAGAACGTAAATGGCAGTCTCTCGCGTCATTGATGTTATAAGAGCCATGTTAGCAAGTAGAGCGTCCACAGGCCCTCTTGGGCCTCTTGTTATCTGAAATGAACAGAAATAATAAATACTGCTGATGTAAATACAAACAGGTACAAGTGTTGTATTTCTGACATTAACAATTTCAGTTGATAAGGGAGATGAAGTCCCCTTCAGTAGCAGACGAGGTGGGGCACCTCCTGGATCCCAGGTCACCGGTAGCTAGGCCATCACGTCAGGCGCAGTTACTGCTACTGTCACAGTGGTACCCAGACAACACACTCGTTGCACTGCTTTCACAAGTACACTTGGGGGATGGTAAGTTTTGATTTTCTGCTGTCACAGTGGTACCCAGACAACCCTTGCTGCATTGATTTCACAAGTACACTTGGGGGATGGTAAGTTTTGATTTTCTGCTGTCACAGTGGTACCCAGACAACCCTTGCTGCATTGATTTCACAAGTACACTTGGGGGATGGTAAGTTTTGATTTTCTGCTGTCACAGTGGTACCCAGACAACCCTTGTGGCACTGCTTTCCCAAGTACACTTGGGGGATGGTAAGTTTTGATTTTCTACTGTTGCAGTGGTACCCAGACAACCCTTGTGGCACTGCTTTCCCAAGTACACTTGGGGGATGGTAAGTTTTAATGTTCCAGCACATGAATATCAAAGATACTTATAAGAAGTGTTGGACCAATGAAAACCTTAGTTCAGCAAAAGTGAGAAGATTCAATCCATTCTTATGGAACTCACTGAGTTTCTACTCTACACTAAGTAATGAGTTTCTTGAAATCAAGAATCACGAAATTCTAAATATAAAATAATTCTAAAATGAGTTATAAATATGAATCAGTTGCATGTGTTTTTTTTGTATCCTCCTGTCATCCGTTTGAGTTTATATTTCCTTCCAAATAATCTCCCAAGGACATTTGTAGATACATTTCACATTTACGGAAAATCTTTATTTTTTAAATTAAAATATGTGCTTATAGAACCTTTACTGGGTTAAACATTCGAAATAGCAATCTCTGCCAGAGTCATTACATTGACTCTGTCTACTACAAAGAAAGTAGGGCGAACGGTTAGGTCACGTGATTATTCAAAAAAGTGATGACGATATTTAAAATAAATCATCTTGCGTGATCCGCAAAGATAAAATATAGACCTCTATTCAATATTTTCAAATTGTTTTTCTACGAGTTAATATTTTTAGTAATTTTCTGCTATCGAGCTTCAGTTTGAAATGTTTACATATTCGTATCGATTGAGGAGACCCAAGTACGTATTATTTTTGCAGTAAAATAGTCCCGATTAAAACTGAATTGTTTTCATGCATTATTTCAAATCTTGCAACATCTAATTTGCAGATATTCTGAAAATTATACACGAGAAATAAATCGGTTTCAGGCAAAAATATTTCAATTTAACAGGTTTTACCAAAATCTTGTAATTTAGTAGTTAGCAGAGATATATGTGAGTGCAAGGAACGATAACTTTGCGTGGAGATTTTTTACATTGATATGTGATATGCAAGGAATGATAACTCTGCGTGGAAATTGTCAAACTAGCAGTATGGAAAGACTGGAATTTCTTACTTTTGAAATAAGATAAATTTGAGCTCTACTGATCAGAGATCAGCAGAGCTTATGCCGTGGTGCGGTGTCTGTCGTCCTTCTGTAAACTTTTTTTGTAGCGACTACGCTTATCCTCTGAAACTACTGAATGGATTTTTATGAAACTTTACAGAAATGTTGCACATGAAGTCTAGTTGATCCTAGCAAATATTCATGTTGATGTGAAATCTAAGATGGCCGCAAAATCTAAAAATAGATTTTTAAAAAACAAGTTTGTAGCGACTACTTCTTGAAAACTCTAAGTGATATTGATATGGGACTTTTTCAAAAATGATCAGCATGAGATGATGTTGGTCCTTGTCGCAAATCGTTTTGATTCAACGTTAAACATGGCTGCCAGCAGCCATCTTTGTTTACATAGAGTTATTTAGTAAAAACTTGTAGCGACTACTCCTCTGAAACTACTTGACGGATTTCCATGAAACTTCACAGGAATGTTGCTCTCAATGTCTAAATGATCCTAGCAACCTTTCAGGTTGGTCAGAAATTCAAGATGGCCACCACAGCTAAAGATAGATTTTCAAAAAAACAAGTTTGTAGCGAGTACTTCTTGAAAACTACAAGTGATATTGATATTGGACTTTTTCTAAAATGATCAGTATGGAATGATGTTGGTCCTTGTCGAAAATCGTTTTGATTCAATATTAAACATGGCTGTCAGTGGCCATCTTTGTTTACATAAGAGTTATCTAGTAAAAACTTGTAGAGACTACTCCTCTGTAACTACTCGATGGATTTTCATGAAACTTCACAGGAATGTTGCTCTTGATGTGTAATTGATCCTAGCAAAATTTCAGTTTGGCCGGAAATTCAAGATGGCCACCATGGCTAAAAATATATTTTCAAAATACAAGTTTGTAGCAACTACTTCTTGAAAACTATAAGTGATATTGATATGGGACTTTTTCTAAAATGATCAGTATGACATGATGTTGATCCTTGTCAAAAATTATTTTGATCTGACGTTAAACATGGCCGCCAGCAGCCATCTTTGTTTACATAGAGTTATATAATGAAAAATTGTAGCGACTTCTACTCTGAAACTACTTGACGGATTTTCATGAAACTTCAGGAATGCTGATCTAGCTATCAAAAACCTATCAGTAGAGCTTCAAGGTCATTGACCTCTTGTTAAGATTGTTATAATTGTATGAAATTTACATTGCTTTCCCAATTCATTTTCCCAACTCATTTTCTCAATTCATTTTACCAATTCATTTCCCTCAATTCATTTTCTCAATTCATTTTCCTAATTCATTTTCTCAATTCATTTTCTCAATTCATTTTCCCAATTCATTTTCCCAATTTATTTTTAGCTCTACTGACCAAAGGCCAGGAGGGCTTATGCGATCACTTTTCGTCCGTCGTCTGTCCGTCCGTCTGTCTGTCTGTCTGTCTGTCTGTTAGCAATTTTATAAAATCGACATCTCCTCTGAAACGGCTTGAAGGATTTTGATGAAACTTCATCACAATGTTACTTGGGAGGGCCCCTCTCAGATTTGTGTTTTTTGCGTCTGCCAGTCATCCAAGATGGCCGCCATGGCTAAAACTAGGTCAAAATTAAGGAAGTTTCAAACGACATCTCCGAAACCACTTATTCCATTCTACTGAAATATCATATACATGTTCCTTGGGTTAGCCTCTATCAAGTTTGTGTTTTTCGTTATCGTCGAATAATCAAAATGGCCGCCTTGGCGACCCAAAATTTACATAGATTTATATAGGAAAAGGTTAAAAATGACATCTCTGAAACCGCTTGAAGGATTTTGATGAAACTTAATCACAATGATATTTGGGATAGTCCCTCTCAGATTTGTGTTTTTCGTGGCCGCCAGTCATCCAAGATGGCCGCCATGGCTAAAACTAGGTCAAATTTAAGGAAATTTCAAACAACATCTCCTCTGAAACCACTTATTGCATTCTTGTGAAATATCATATACATGTTCCTTGGGTTAGCCTCTATCAAGTTTATGTTTTTCGTTATCGTCAAATAATCAAAATGGCCGCTCCGGCAACCCAAAGTTTACATAGAGTTATATAGGAAAAGGTTAAAAATTACATCTTCTCTGAAACCGCCTGAAAGATTTTGATGAAACTTAAGCACAATGATATTTGGGATAGTTCCTCTCAGATTTGTGTTTTTCACGGCCGCCAGTCATCAAAGATGGCCACCATAGCAAAAACTATGTCAGATTTAAGTAAATTGCAAACGACATCTCCGACGAAACCACTTATTCCATTCTTGTGACATATCATATACATGTTCCTTGGGTTAGCCTCTATCAAGTTTGTGTTTTTCGTTTTCGTCAAATAATCAAAATGGCCGCCACGGCGACCCAAAGTTTACATAGCGTTATATAGGAAAAGGTTTAAAATTACATCTTCTCTGAAACCGCCTGAAAGATTTTGATGAAACTTAAGCACACTGATATTTGGGATAGTCCCTCTCAGATTTGTGTTTTTCGCGGCCGCCAGTTATCCAAGATGGCCACCATGGCTAAATCTAGGTCAAATTTAAGTAAATTTTAAACGACATCTCCGAAACCACTGATTCCATTCTACTGAAATATCATATACATGTTTCTTGGGTTGGCCTCTATTAAGTTTATGTTTTCCGTTATCGTCGAATAATCAAAATGGCCGCCACGGCGACCTTAAATTTACATAGAGTTATATAGGAAAAGTTTAAAAATGACATCTTCTCTGAAACCGCTTGAAGGATTTTGATGAAACTTAATAGTCCCTCTCAGATTTATGTTTTTGCGGCCGCCAGTCATCCAAGATGGCCGCCATGGCTAAAACTAGGTCAAATTTATGGTAATTTCAAACGACATCTCCTCCGAAACCACTTATTCCATTCTTGTGAAATATCATATACATGTTCCTTGGGTTAGCCTCTATCAAGTTTGTGTTTTTCGTTATCGTCAAATAATCAAAATGGCTGCTCTGGCGACCCAAAGTTTACATAGAGTTATATAGGAAATCGTTAAAAATGACATCTTCTCTGAAACTGCTTGAAGGATTTTGATGAAACTTAATCACAATGATCGTTGGGTTAATCCCCCTCAGATTTGCGTTTTTGGGGCCTCCTGCCACTATGGCTAAACTTAGGTCAATTTTAACGACATTTATCAAACGACATATTACCACTTTTTCCATTCTAGTTAAATATCATATGCATGTTCCTGTTGTTGGCCTCTATCAAGTTTGTGTTTTTCGTTGTCGTCAAATATTCAAAATGGCCGCCACGATAACCCAAAGTTTACATAGAGTTTTATATAGGAAACATGTTTCTTGGGTTGGCCTCTATCATGTTTATGTTTTTGAATCACATCATACAAGTAGAGCGTCTACAGGCCCTCTTGCGCCTCTTGTCTCAATTCATTTTCTCAATTTATTTCCCACATTAGAGGACCTTGATGCCTATTTGTAAACTGTCTTTTTGTCTTTTAGTGTGACTTGATTGATCTATTACAAATCAGATCATGGTAATTTAATAACAAATGACCATTTAATGCAGTGCTTCAACTTATATGGGCAAAACTGATTGATTATTGACGCAGATTGTCTGATGTCGTGTTCGCAGAGACGATATATTGATTTTGAAAGAGTAGTAATTTAATGTTCTGGTTATTAAGAATGGTTGAAGTCAAAACATACTGAGACTTGTTGTTCTTAAAGGGACACTTGGCAATCATGAGGTCTGTTTTACACATGTTCATTGATTGATTGATTGAATTGGATTTTATAGTCGCACCAACAGCTAAGGTCATATGGCGACTTTCCAGCTTCCATTGGTGGAGGAAGACCACAGGTGCCCCTCCGGGCAATTTTCATGCACGGGCAGGCACCTGGGTAGAACCACCGACGTTCCTTTACACATGTTCAACCATCAAAACAAATTCCGCAAACATCTTCAAAAGTGTATACTTTTGTAATTCTTAACCACCTAACTTGATTATTTTTTTTGGTAAGTTTTTGCTAGAACTCAAACTAAGTTTTCAGAAATATTCAAAAACAGCAGCTTTTAAGTTGCGTAATATTTTCTCATGAAGTAAACTTAAATGGACACACGGCAATCTTGAAGTATTTGAAATGGGTGTCTCGATTTATATATCCAGTATCATTTTTACTTTTACCCTGGTTACATTTAAATAAATCAACATGTAAGTATTCACTATTTCATCTTATTATACTATAAGTTTTAATATATTATTGGTGCAATAATATCAAAAATTAACAATATGCAAAAATAAATTGCTTAATACTATTCTTATAATTAATATTAATGATTGAACAAATGCAAGTTATGAAGAAAAACTAGCGGGATGCCGTGAGTTTTTAACAAATAAAGATTGCCATGTGTCCCTTTAATAAGCCAAACAATGTGTGTAGAATTAGAATAGAGAGTGTAAAATGTTAATAATCGTTGTTGTTTTTACTTATATAAAAGCATATAAATCTCCACAAAAGAATAGACTTACGATAATTAATTTGCATATTAAATCCCTTTGAAATTAAATAAAGTGCTTATAGAAACTCAGGTTAATATTCACTATAGTAGCATGAAAGATTCTTTCAACATATTTTTTTGTGAAAAATGCTATGTGTCCCTTAAGTGTTTAGTATAAATATTTACTTTGCTTCCTGGATTGAATTGAGAATTGGTTGGTTTTAAGGCGCACCAACACATGAAAGATTATATGGCTATGGCTCCTAACAGGCATGAACATGCCAGGCTCATCCTCCATGTACATCGAGATAAAATATGGAGAACGGGCCTAGAACCTTCTCACCCTGAACTGCAGAGTTGCTGCAAATTCTATTGTAACAATCCATTTACGCTGGAGCCACGTTTATTGTTTTTCTGCCACTGCTCTTAGTGATGTGAGCGAGATGGCACCTGAAACAATGCAGGGGTCATGATGAAGACCTTTAATGAGCATGAACAAAAAACGACAAAATGAATATGAATGGGGGGGGGGGGGGGGGGGGGGGGGGCTCCTACCCCTCTGCATGTGACGGTGTGTTTGCAGTGGTTGTATTCTACCCCGGCAACCACACGGGGCCACACTAGAAGAACTAATCGTGAAAAATGTCAGTTGGTCATTTTTTTCAACTGCTTTCTTCAGAAAGTTGTTATAATTGAAATCGATTATTATAATAAGTAGTTTAGAAGTTATGGGGATTCTAAAAAAAGCAGTTTTATCATATTAAGCCAATGACGTCATATTTTTAAAAAAAAAAGTCCAGCCTCTGCATACTGCGTACCCTTTGATATATAAAGCAATAAAATAAAAAGAAAATTTGTTTTTGTCGTGAATAACTGATTTTGATTTCATCTCAAGTGACTAACTTCAATATTTTCACTCATGCTTCTCACTCTTCTCGATGAAATAAACATCTGTTTTATTCACTCCAAAACAACAAATAACCCTTTATTTACCATTGCTTCCTGGAATAGGGCAATTTATTTCACATTAGAGGAACTAATGGCGACTATTGAGTAAACTGATTTGTCTTTTAGTGTGACGTTTTGATTGATCTGTTCTAAAACAAATCTTGGTAATTTAATAACGAGTACCCATTTAACTCCATGCTGATTGGTTATTGACGCAGATTAATTTGTCTTATGGCGTGTTCACAGAGACAATATATTGATTTTGAAAGAGTGGTAATTTAATTTTCTGGTTATTAAGAATGAATTGTGAGGTCTGTTTTACACTTGTTCATTCATCAGAATAAATCAAACATCTGGAAAAGGGCCTACTTTTGTAATTCTAAACTACTAAATTCCAAAAAGTTTAAAAGAAAAAATATATCTTCCCATTTTTTTATGCCCCCGAAGGGCGGCTTATAGTAGTCACACCATCAGTCCGTCCGTCCGTCCGTCCGGTTGTCAATTCGTGTCCGGTCAATATACTCAGACATTCCTGGACAGATTTTCAAATAACTTGAAACAAGTGCTCACCACAACAAGATGACGTGTCGCGCACAAAATTCAGGTCAGTAGTTTTCAAGGTCAATGTCACACTTGGAGGTCAAAGGTCAAATTGAAGTAC